>SJYV01042817.1:638429-846266 GCA_006410875.1 Neotragus pygmaeus | reverse complement strand
TAGTGGCTGTACTAGTTTGCATTCCCACCAACAGGGTAAGAGGGTTCCCTTTTCTCCACATCCTCTCCAGCATTTATTGCTTGTAGACTTTTGGATCGCAGCCATTCTGACTGGTGTGAAATGGTACCTCATTGTGGTCTTGATTTGCATTTCTCTGATGATGAGTGATGTTGAGCATCTTTTCATGTATTTGTTAGCCATCCATATGTCTTCTTTGGAGAAATGCCTATTTAGTTCTTTGGCCCATTTTTTGATTGGGTCGTTTATTTTTCTGGAGTTGAGCTGCATAAGTTGCTTGTATATTTTTGAGATTAGTTGTTTGTCAGTTGCTTCATTTGCTATTGTTTTCTTTTTACCTTACTTATAGTTTCCTTTGTTGTGCAGAAGCTTTTAATTTCAATTAGATCCCATTTGTTTATTTTTGCTTTTATTTCCAGTATTCTGGGAGGTGGATCATAGAGGATCCTACTGTGATTTATGTTGGAGACACACAAAACATTTAAAAGTGAAAATATATACAAAATAAAATCTTTCCCTCCTATCACTTCTTCCAAGAGGTCAGTGCTGTTTCTTATGCATGCTTTCCAGAAATTCATGAAGTCTTTTTGTTTTGCCTTGTTCTGATGGAAGCAGGAACCTCTATTTTCTTCAATTCATTCAAAAGTATTTATTGAGCATCCACTAGGTACCAGAACCTTTGAAACAATGCAGACAAATATCCCTGCCATCAAGGAACTCATGATGTCAAAACTATAAAATTATCCAGAACACAAATTAGCTTCTCATTTTGCAACTATATTTATACAGAAGCCAGAGAAACTCTATTTTAATTAACTGTTCTTGCACCTGAAACTTCTTTCAGTGAGGAAGAGAAGAGCTAGGAAGACTATGTAACCAACTAAACGGCAATGTTTCATTTTTTTTCTGCTGCTGGGTCTATGTCTTTGTTTTCCCAGGAATAAAATGTCTTCTTGGCATTGAACAAAGAACAACTTGGATACCTCCCTTCATCTTTATAGCCTCAGAGAGGCAGCTCTACCTTAAAGTTGCAACTCTTAGGTCTGAACTTATCAGAAGAAACTATGTTTTGATTTTTATTTCTTTTGCTTCAAGTAGATCCTGGAAAAGCTCACTCTTTAATCAATTTTTTATTTGACTTAAAGCTAGGTTCCACTTTGTGTATCTCTCTTGCCTTTGTTCAGGCATGAATGGGAATTCAATCCCACCAATTTTGCAGTTAATCAATTTTTACCAACAAGATACTCCAAGTACCGTGTACATTCTTAGTCCTCCAGACAGAGAACACACCCTCCTGCATATCCCTCATCTAGCACATGGCATGCACTTTCTATGTGTGTCTGAACATGACCATTTAAAAAGTGAGTCTCTTCAAAAGAAGAGAGCATAGCATGACTTTCTTTCAATACTGCGTGTCAAAGGAACTTTTAAGAAATTCTATTAGCAAAACCAACCATGGTAACTTCCTGTAAGAGCAGGAGGTGAGAGGTATTTCCTAGCATTGACAACAAATTTGGTTTGGTCAGACTATTTATACAGTGCTCTGATGAAGGGAGTGATAACACAGTGTGTAACATTTCTGCCTCAACCTCAACCAGACCAGGATCCTAGCTGGAAACAGACTCTGTCAGTGACAAGTTGATGTTTAAGATGGTTCAAAAGGGCTTCTCCAAGGGCATTAACGTGCCTTAGAAACAAGCTGCCATTGACCAAGAGTCGGTCTTTCCTTTCTTAATCCTTAGCTCTTAAACAGTTAAACTCAAGACCCAAACACACCATAATTTTTCATATAGTGATTTCAGATTTTATGAGTTTTTAAATCTTCGTTTCAGATTATCTTCAATGTTCAGGTCCTTTTCATGCTTCATTTCCTAAGAAAATGGCCATTGAGGCTCCCAGATAGACTGTGTCCAGCAAGCCTGGACCATGTGAGCTGTGGTCTCATTTCTCATTCATCTCCTGTGATCCTCACTTGCTATCAAAATCCAGCTTCCTAATCTATTCTTTTATGGCTCTTTTCTCATCCTCTAAGGAAGGAGTGGGACATATATTTTGTTCCTCAAGTGTCCTGGGTTCCTCTTTTCAAGGAGCTGTTAGAACAGGTATTCTATTGTGAACTTCATTAGCTGAGTGTGATATGACTGCCATATTTGAGGAGATTTTGAGATGTGTGAGGATGTATCATGTAAGACTTATTTTTTTAAATATATGCTTTAGGTGCTTATGTCACACTAAACATTTAATCTAATCATGCTTTTCCTTAGTATAGCTGATTGATGGGCTTCTCAGGTGGCTCAGGGATAAAAAAAAAACCATCTGTAAATGCAGGAGACGCAGGTTTAATCCCTAGGTCGGTTGAGAAGATCCCCTGGAGGAGGAAATGGCAACCCACTCTAGTAATCTTGCCTGGAAAATTCCATGGACAGATGAGCCTTGATGGGCTATAGTCCATAGGGTTGCAAAGAGTCGGACACAACTGGAGTGACTGAGCACACTCATAGCTGATTAATAATGCTGTGATAGCTTCAGGTGAACAGCAAAGGGACTCAGCCATACAGACATGTGTATCCATTCTCCCTGAAACGCCCCTCCTATCCAGGGTGCCTCCCATTAAGGGTGCTGAAGTTTATAACTTAAACTTTGTGCCAATGACCTCCACAACCCTATAAGATCTGACCTTTTCTCCTAACAACTTTGAGGAAATGTTGAAATACAATAACCTGCATATATTTGTAGTGATCTGTACAAATTTAGATGGTAAAGAACCTGTCTGCAATGCAGGAGACCTGGGTTTGATCCCTGAGTCAGGAAGATTCCTTAGAGAAGAAAATGGCTACTCACTCCAGTATTCTTGCCTGGAGAATCCCCTGGACAGAGGCTTGGCGGGCTACAGTTCATAGGGTCGCAAAGAGTCAGACACGACTCAGCAACTAACACTTTTACTTTCTTTTTTCTTTTTTGCACATACTTAACATATATCAGTACAGCTCATTCAAATATCAGGAGAGGAAAATACCAACGCAGGGAGAAATCCATGAATTGTGAAGTCCCCCAAACTCTTTGGAATTTACTCCTAAAGACAAGACAAACATAAGAGTGACCTAAAGGGATACGTCACATTTAAAATATGTACAGGAACTCAGTTCAGTTGCTCAGTTGTGTCCGACTCTTTGTGACCCCATGAACTGCAGCATGCCAGGCCTCCCTGTCCATCACCAACTCCCACAGATTACCCAAACTCATGTTCATTGAGTCAGTGATGCTATCCAGCCATCTCATCCTCTGTTGTTTCCTTCTCCTCCTGCCCCCAATCCCTCCCAGCATCAGAGTCTTTCCCATTGAGGAACTCAAGGGAATTTTTTTTTTTTAAAGCAAATAAATAAACAAATAAAAGCAGCAGTCTACCTAACTTGGATAGACGATGGCCCTGACAAGGAAAGAGGGAATAGACCCAGAGGTTTTTAAAAGTCTCAGGCAAAACTTGGAATGGAATCCCGAAGAAAAAATGCCAATTGGCAGGAGCAGGGCATACTTCCACCCCTGCTTTGCTTCTTTTTGGAGAGTTTGCCACTGTGACACAATCAGTCAGACACTTCAGGTAAATCATAAAGTACAAGAGGATCAAGCTGCTGGACTTGTATAATGGCAGGACTTTACTCTGAGGCTTGGGTCCCTCCAGATCTGCTTAGAAATGAAACTGGGAGAGATTGACGAGTTTTGAAAAGGGATCAGTTTTATTTTGCTCTTCCCAAAGGATGGAGAAGACTGAAGGAGCCGGAAGGGTGAGAGCAGGACGATGGGTACTCACCATACAGCTGTAACACCTGAGAACGGAAGAAGCCACTGAAACTGACAACACCTTTCTTCTGTCTCACTTCAGAACTAACACAAAAGGAGTTCAACTGATCATTTCCAGTGGATGCGCTGTACTTGATGGGGAGGAGGAGCCGTGTGAACTCAGGAGCTGTTGTAAAGCAGTTTTGAGTTCAGTTCCTAAAGTCTCAGCTTCCCTGCTCTGTGACCTTGAGTGAGTCAACCTCTCTGAGCTTTGACAGTCTCATTTGCAAAGCCAATAAAATACAGGTATAGATTGTGTATGGGAGCTGTGGATAATACATAGATCTCTATCAGCATGCTAGCATGGTACTAACCAGGTAGCAAGTACTCATAAGTTTTAGCCATCATTATTATTTTTAGGAGAAATAGAAGCAAAAAAAAGAGTTACTAATTTGGTCTTATTGGAATTTGGGCTTGAAACACTGACTCAACAAGTTTGAACACTCAACATGGTTTAGTGCCGGGATATGGCACAGAAAAATCCCTTTCTCCTTTACAGAATGACAATCCAGGGAGAAGACATAGACAATGAATAAGTAAACAAATAAACATGATATTTTTAGATAAATATTAGACCTTCAGAGAAATTATAAAAACAAAACAAGGGCTACGAAATGCTTGTGCTCTGCATGAGAACACTGGCAGAACCTGTGATGTATACAGAAGGATGCCAATCCTAAACAACATGAGGCATACACTGAGGCTCAGGTTTGACACAGTTACCTTATATCCCATAGTCCTACATTTACAGTATCTTCATAAATCAGGTTTCAGGCAAATTGGTTCATCTGTTTCAAAGGGATTTACTTCTGGATCCCCCTATTTCTTTGGGTCTCAGGCAAGTTAGATTACTCTTTCACTAAGTATTCTGGCAGAACTTTCAACATATGTCTATTTTTAGTACTGTGTTTATTTGTAAGAAAAATACATGCATCTTATTCATCTTTGTGTTCTAATGTTTAGAATCACAATGACTGAACTACAAAAGGTGAGCCAATTCACAAATGAAATTGAAGCAAGCAGGAACATTTTCTACAACATTTTTTGTGAAATGATTGACTATATATCAAGCTTCTTGATTTCTACAGACAAAATACGCAGTGCTTTTCTAGAGAGAGAAGGATTCATGCAACCCCAGATAAATGTAGGCAATAACAGAGAATTTCAGAGATAGTTCCATAACTATGCTTCCCCTCTTCCTTCATTCTCCTGGAATAGCTGAAACACAAATCCTTTCACAGCCCATCTTTACAACTTACCACTAAAGTCTTGAAATATTTTGAACATAATATTTACTGGAGAATTAAGAAAAATGGGCATAGTTTCCATCCCTGAAATAAGTTTTATTACTAGTAAAAATAGCATCCAGTGACTGAGTGAACAACTGATCATTTATTCATGTATTTTGTTATTTATGCAATGAACATATATTAAACGCCTTTTGTGTTGAGGGTTTAAACTAGCCACTAAAGATCCAGCAATGAGCCCAAATAGATGTGGTCACTGCTCTCCTACTTATTTTCAAGAGAGGGAGACAGTCATCAAACAATATAAAAAGGACAAAAATTGTGCCTTTGATTATTGCTATGAAGAGAGATGTATAGGCAATGAGAGCAAATAGCAGGGAAACAAGAGGCACGGTCCAAGCCCAGTGTGGAGACATGGGGACAGGACTCCTACTGAAATTAAGATCGTATTAAGGATTCTGGTATTTATCCCAAGAGCGATGGGAGGGTTTTAAAGCACTGAGCTAATATTATTAATTTGTGCTTTCAATAGGCCACTTTGCTTTCAGTGTGGATAACGGATAGAAGGGGCAAGACAGAATTGTAAAGATGTGGATTACATGGCTATTACATTGGGCTAAGTGAGACCAGGTTTAGAAAACTATACTGCTCTGACTTCAAACAGTAGCCTATGAGTTTAGCTAAACCTACTGAGGCTACTAGTTAGCTGGTGGAGGGGAAAAGTAGCTGAGCCACTTGAAAGAAAAATATCACCCATTTGCTCCTAGTTTAGATATTTAAATATATATATTTGACTTAGTCAAGATCATTTAGCTTGAGGAAATGAATGGATATCTGAGAAAATTGGGGAGCAAACTGCATGACCGCAAAGGTACAGGTCCAGAACTTTATTTCTTTCTATCTCCAGTTATAGTTTATTCACAATCCTTCATTGAAAAGAGTAATACTCCCCCCCACCCACACACTCCCCCAAAAGCGGTTTTAAGACAATAGATTAAATTAATTACTAAGTAAACTTAACACTTACTTGTTCATTATATAAGGTTTTTCACACCCAAACTCTGTCTTGACCAGGGGCAGGATCTTATTTGATCTTTGCATCCCTAGTCCCTGCTTTTTTAAATTGAATGCATTAAGAGAGGAAAGAAAACCTCATTAACTGCAGAGGGAATTCAGATTAGTGGGGGGGTAGGGGGAGTAAAAGGATTTAATATCTTAATGCTATATGGGAATAGGAAACTTTAGGATGATTTTGCATGTTTTTTTACTTCAATTTCCAATCTGACTGTCTGATTTGTAATTTACATTTGTTTATAGTTGTCTTTATGCCAAGACTGGCTTCCTTCCATCTGCATGTGCAAGTGTAATAAATTAGATAGTTATTGGTGCTGTGGTTATCTATGGTATTTCCAGAGGTCTTTAGTGTGACCATGAAAGTAAACACTTAACTTTTTCTAAAAATTCTTGCATACTGAGAACTGGATGGTCAGTCCCAGAGAAACTTGATATATCCAGACTTGTCTTTTCTCCTCCCCTGGTTTTGACAGCATAGGGCAGCCCTGCTCGGAGAAAACATGGGGAGGCCAGGTCATCAACACATATTTTCTAAGTCTACCGAGCTGAGTGTGCAGGGAAATGAGGGCTCGTAAAGATGCATATAAGGAGGAAGGGATGACATTGATTAATGTGTACTGGCCAGAAACACTGTTATGAGTCTGGTGGCTCTGGGGAGCTATTTGCAAGGGCGGTGAATGTTTTCTCCTGCTTTATAGCTACTGGAAGGCCAAGGGAACTGACTCAAGGTCACAGGGAAAGTAAATCAAGGTTCAAGCTAGTCCTAGACCCAGGAGCGCCAAACCACTCTTCTCTTTTTATTGCTAAAGTGCAATCCTGAGTTATCTTCCTCTGGCAGACTTGCTCCTCTCCTGGGTTACCTCCCTTAGTTAGAGGCACTATCATTCATCCTCTTGGCCAAGGTAAACACCCTTGTGCTCAGTCTCAAAAGCTTTCAAGCTCAGGCAGGTGTCAAAGATATATGAAGTGGATAAAGTAAGGCAAATGGGTATAGAGAGTCTTTGAAAAACTGCAGGCCATCAAATATAAGTTAAAAAAACAATGCTAGTCTGAACTGCTTACCCAGGTCTTAGAGTCATTCTCAACTTCTTTTCCCTCAGCCATACATCTGGAAGTTTACTCTACCCAAACGAGCCTACCTTTGACATGACAGTTACATCTTATACTTTTCTCTTCATAGCGCCACTGCTCTGGTTCAGGGTCTCATCTCTCTCCTTTTACCTGAACTCCCTGACTCCAGTTTAGCTGCTGTACTCTCCCTGCGTCCCTCTACTACAAAGGGACTGTCAGCAAAGTCATCCCTCTAAAGTCCAAAATGACTGTGTTATTGCACTGTATATGAACTTTGATAGCTTCCCACTGCCCATGGGTAAAGTGAACCTCAGCATGGCTGAACCACTCTAATTTCTGAGATGAAAGCAGCCTCATCTGCTACCACTCCTCCTCTCTCACCCTCTACTCCAAAACATCAAATTATGTGCTAGTCTCCAAATGGGCACCATCCTAGCATCTCTTATTTATGTGGGGGATGAACTCCTGGAAATTAAAATGCCTGAACCAACTGTATGTTTCAGCATGTACATTTCAGCATAGTCTCCCCAGGGAGATATGTCTGGCAGTGTACACTGGCAATGGATCTTCAGATTTTCTCAAATCCTCTGTAGTCATTACAACCCTCTGGCCATAGTTTCTTCCAGGTCACGGGTCACACAATTGTCAGTTGGTCTTATCAAGCTGCAGCTATGCTATGACTGGCCTCATGACATTCAAGGGATGATCTTTATAGTTTGTGCCCTTGACCATTTCATGAAGAGACTCAAGAAGCAAAGATTACTTTTTAAACACTGAACATGGTACTCCCTTTTCATGGACAACTCCAGAACCAATAATAGCAAGTCTTTCAGCAATGGTTACAGGTCAAACCTGTTTCCTAGAGGACAACATCAATGGCAGAAAGAAAGGTCACTGATGAGAAAATCTAACACATTGAATTAGAAGAGTGTGTTAAGATGCTCATTGGCAGATAATTACTCTGACCAAAAGTATATAGTATAGTTGACTAAAAATATAATATCTGCTTACTGTGTCTATGTACCTGTCTGTCCATCTGTCCATGTAGGTGTATATATATATTTAAAGAAAATTATCTAGAAAGAGTTACAATGGACTGCATAAAAGAGGATACGCACGTGCATTTGTACATGACCCTTTCCCAGCCCTAGGGGCTCTCCTCTCTTCTCTCCACTTGATGAATTTCCTACTCATGTTTCAGGCCCTGTTTAATTGTTACCTAGATCTTTACTATTCAAGGAACAGCAGCATTGGCATCTCTTTGGAGCTGGTTACAAGTGCAGAAATTTCAGACTCCAGCCCTGATCCACTGAGTCAGGATTTGTAATTTAACAAAATCTCAGTAAACCTTAAGAAGCAATAGCCTAGGCTTCCCTGCATCCCTCTAGCAAAACAAAACTCTTTTACTTACACACTAGGTATTTAGTCTTTATCACACTGACTCATGATTCATTGCTTGTATGAACCTATAACAAGAGAAGACCCTTGATGATATTTCCCAAAACATGCCATGACATATTAATGCAGAGGTCTGCTATTTATTTGGAGAAGGAAATGGCAACCCACTCCAGTGTTCTTGCCTGGAGAATCCCAGGGATGAGGGAGCCTGGTGGGCTGCCACCTATGGGGTTGCCCAGAGTCGGACATGACTGAAGTGACTTAGCAGCAGCTGCTATTTATTATGACATCTGTAACAATATACTCTAGATTAGTTGACCCAATGTCTTCTCTCCTTTAAAGGTTTAAAAAGTTAAAAACTTGATTTTCTAAGCTTCCTTTACAGCCAGATATGGCCATATGACAGTGCTGCTAATGAGATGTAAGTAGGAATTTGCTATTCTTCTTTTGCCTGAAACATAGATACAACATTGAGGTATAGCTCTGCTGCTTCCATTAGACCAAACAGTGCAGTCAAGGATGGTGGACCAAGGAGACAGAAAACTCTGGATTCTTGAGGGCATCCTTCTGACCCCAAACTGCCTCTCTGCAGGCTCCTTATGTGAAAGACAAACACACCTTTATGTGTTTGAATAACTTCAGTCAGTTGGCTATTAATCAAGCTCAACACTTTTCTGACTAGTACACTGTCTAGTCATTCTGAGAGGCAAAGTTGAATTAAATCTCTTTACTGGCCCTTGCTGAGCTTCCCCAAGGTGGAATAGAAAAAGGTGCTAGAACAACAGCTTTTTGCTGTTCCCTTAAAAAAAAAAAAATCTGTTTCCCTAATAATTGATTTAGAGTAACACTGATGCCCAATATCCCCACAGTGGGAAACAGGGACATGGGACATATAAAGTCTATGTAACCTGAAATTTTGGTAAATGTGTAAATCTTGGATTACCAAAGAAGTTAATTAAGGTCTTTAGTCAACATTAGAAGAGAAACCTCTTTCCTCCTTCTTCTTGATATCTTGGTTGTCATAAAAATGGGGAGGGGCAGCCACAGGAGGGAGTTTAAAAACTTTGGCAATTATGATTGCTTTAACAGGAGTTTTGTGAAAACATCTATCTCTGCATTATGTTTAAATCCAGCCATATTGCCCGATTCCCATGGCAGAAGGATGCTTTGGGTGACTACTGCCTCTTAGTATTTCTCATGTCAATTAAATACAGGCTACATTCCACTGGGAAACCCTGTGATGGCCAAATAGCAAACACAGTGTTAACAGTCATAATAAATAGAGTGGGATTTTGTGGCATTAGTCTGTGTGACATATTGCTCCCCAAACTACCCCATAATCTCTTGATGGTACTGTGGCTCCACTGCATTGCTCTATCTCCATCAGAATCTGGAAGCTACCGCATGGCCCATCACCGTCCAAACTACCCTTAGAGTCCAAATCGTGCAAGTTGAGCAGCTCTGGAAACGTTACGTGCCTATTTCTTGGTACACCTGGCCTCTGACTCACAGTCTGGTGTCTCCCAGAGTCTATGAGGTTATCCTTTGTCATCCTGGAGCCAAGCCCCATCGTACCTAGAAGAGCCACATTCTCAGACTGTTCCAGATGGGTGCTCTATGTACGAATACCTAGAAAGGACAGGGGCACAGCAGCTCACAGTCATGGTAAACAGGTCTGAGGTCATTGCCTGGAGCACATTCTGTTTGAATACCCTCAGTGAGGAAACTTTTGTCCTCTCAGGCTGAATTTGAGTTTGAAAATCTGACAAAAGACATTTAGAGATGGGCCTGGGAATCAAGCTGTGTGATGCAACTTTGTGTAGAGAACCATCCAAATAAGGAAACAAACAAACAAGGTCCACTCTGATCCTGGTCTCTGAAGTCTCTTTTCAAAGAAGAATCTGCCTAAAGTGTGACTGGAGCAAGTACTCATGGGGAGCCAGAGGCCATGCTCCCGAGACGGGAAGTTGTGCCATCTTCCTTAGACAATCAGCTTCAATTCTCAGTTCATTGGTTCTCAAAGTTCAGTCTGCATTAGACTTACCTGAGGGGTTTTGTAAATCTCAAACCGGGCCCTGGGATTTCTAATTCAGCAGGACTGGGTGGTGTGACTTGATAATTTGCATTTCTAATAAATGCCCCTGTGATGCTGATGCTGTTGGCGCAGGACCACATCTGGAGGGCCATTGCTTTAGTCAAACCTTGTACTTGCATCTCGTCATCTAACGGCTTGTCAACCTCAAGACTGTTTTCTTCTAAAGCAGTGTTCCTCATGTAGCTTTTACTGTACTCCAATTCTCAATTATCCTAACCTCTCATATTTTATGATTACATGGTCCATAACGCTAGATCTCAAACAGTACATCAGCAGGCACACCAAGTGAGAGACTGGGCTAGAGAGAAAGCCTTGCTGCTGGAGACCTTAGGGGAGATAGAGTGGGCAGGATGTGGAGGCGTAATCGCCATAAGCAATTATGACAATTATTGCAAAGGCCGGGCAAATCGCCCATTCTGAGCCCTGTCAGTGAGTTCATGAAAGGATTCCACTTGCTCTCAGCATGTAAAATTTTAGCGTTTCTCGCTTGTGGAAAAAGCAGCTGTTCCTCTAGTCACAAGTTGGTCACGTTCTCCCAGCTTGTGTGGTCAGGTGTTCTGACTAGGTACTTTCCCTGCTTTCATGTTCTCTCCTCTCCGCTCAGGTACACAGCAGCTGAGTGCTTGGTGCACGTCCAAGATTTCTATGCAAGACTCTCGGGTGAGTTTTCAGTTCCTTCCCTTACTCATCTTTGCCCTGAAAAGAAACCTCCTACTATCTCCAAGGTATCAACTAGCTGTGTTATCAATCCCTAGTTTTTGGCCATGAATGAGAATCTTATTTGTCCCTTCAGTAAACCCTTAATTATTCAGACTTTTAATATTCTGTGTTTCTTTTTATAAAAAATTATGGTGGCACTCAGAGGAAAACCAGTGACCTCCCGGAGGCCAGCTGCCTTTACCCACAGAGCACAGTCGTCTGGCCTCCCTTCCAGCCCTCCACCAGGTTCCGTCCCCTCCCAGCTCACATTTATCAGGCAGAGGGCGAGACGCTATGGTCAAGCTGCAAAAGGACTGAAGCTTGTCATCCGCCACTCTTAGACAGATATGCAGCAAAGAAGAACATGAAGAGGACATTTCTAACCCTTTCCCTTCCTCCTCTTGTTCCTCGTCCAACCTCCTCCCATGGAAGCCACATGAAGAGTCACCAGAAGACAAACTCCATAGAGAGCCGCCTGCCTCCATGAAGGGGACACTTAGGGCCAGAAAATGAGTGTCTGACAAAGACTGGCGAGCATAAAATTGCGGGGGGGTAGGAGGAAAGGACGCTTGTCTGACTGTTTGCTTTCCTTTTATCCTTGCAGAAGCAAGGCTCATTCTTCTTGCTTTGGGGATGCATCGTGTGTTTAGTGCCCTGAAGAGCGCTAAACAACCACAGGATTTCTAAATATTTGCATTCCAGAACTGTCCTTGGGCAGAATGTGCTGGGCTGAGTCATCCTGGGGACACCTTACCCTCTCTCCGGTGAGGAGCTGCTGACCAGTGAAGCAGTCTCATTCCCTCCACTTGGTGGCTGACGGGTGCTCCTTCAGCCTGGTCACAGCGCTCCTTTCAAATGGCACTCATGGGACCCTACCATGAAGTGTCTGCCTACCCTCACTGCTGGGACCCAAAGAGCCTGACTGCCTGAAGTGATAAGGCTTGTCATTCCCCACTGCCAGCCACTCGGGTTCCTTCTGAGTCTCTCCTCTTTTTCCTTGCTTCTCCTCTCCTTCTCAGGCCAAAATAAACCCAAACCTAATCCTCCGGATAGGGGAGTTTCCTGACATGTCTGCTGACAGCCAGGGCTTGGAGTATTACGGGATTAGACAAAAAATATTGAGTGTGGCATTTTAATGGGGTTGTAACTCAGTTTGATGGGACAACCTGGGAACTATAAAGGCATCTGGAAATGAGGATACTTGAGACTAATCGTCGTGATTTTTTTCTTCCCTTCACAAGCAAAGAAAACAAAGCTGCCCATTTTTCACCTTTGACAGGAGAGGATGGGAGGGTGTTTCTTCAAAAAGTTTCCTCTCATTCTGGTTTTGACATTGACTAGTGGGTTTGGCTTCAGAAAATTCCAGATGGATGATGCTGGATGAATTTCCTGAGGGTAAGGAAGTGACTTTTTTTTAAGGATGTATTTTGGCTCTTGGCACTTTTGCCCACATTGAAGGCAAATCCGAGGACCTCAGATGAAGATGTTTTACTTTGAGGGGTATTGTGTGTTCCCCTTCCTGGCTGGGGCCTTCTCTGATACAGTCTCTCACTGAAATGTTCACACGTATGGGGACCAGCCATGGATTCTGGTGTGTAGGTATCAATCTTTATGCACAGCTGTGTTAGGGAGCTCATCTCTTTACTGTACTTTATTTCAATTAAAGCCTGATCTTCAGTGCTTGTCCTACCAGCCAGCATGGCAGCAAGCCTAACCTCAGTCCTGGCTGGGAGCCATCTGCTCCTTGGGTAACACAGGAGGCTAAAATTATACCCGCCCGTCAGTTTGTCATAGGGCTTCCCAGGTGGTACTAGTGTTAAAGAGCCTGAATGCCAACGCAGGAGACATAAGAGACGCAAGGGACATGGGTTTAATACGTTTAATACCTGAGTCGGGATGATGCCCTGGAGGAGGGCATGGCAACCCACTCCAGTGTTCTTGCCTAGAGAATCCCATGGACAGAGGAGTCTGGCGGGCTACAGTCCATGGGGTTGTAAAGAGTCAGACATGACTGAAGCGACTTAGCACAGCCTCAGACCAGTTTGTCATAGTTACTGCTGACATCCTCACTAAAACTGAATCACTATGTTGTGCATCTGAACTCTCTTCAAGCCCTGCAGTCTATTTTTGTGTCTCACTCATGAACAGAAGCTCTACCAAGGCTGGAGAATCCTTGCCCAGAGGGTCAGTCCCCTCTGGTGTACCTGGCAAAAGTCCCCATCTGAGTTCTGCCCTATCCTTGGGGTGGGGCCTTCAATGGCCATCTGACTTTCCCTTTCCCAGGTACAGAGACACATCTCCTTTCTCTCAACTTATCCTCAAAGGTATTCCTTTGTCTACCCTCTCCCTCTTCCTTCCTGAGGATATTTAGCATCATCTCCTCAGACAGCTTCAACTTTTACAAGACAGAAGGACCCTTGTCTTCAAAGGGCTTCCATTTTTCTTTTTCTGCCCTGAAAATCTCTCTTAGGCAAAGAAATAGTAAAAACTCATCAACTGGAATAAAAAGGTTGATGGAGAGGCTTTGAACAATGTGGAGAGGACAAAATGAAAGTAAACTGAAGTAAATTCAAAGTAGTACTGGATATATTTTAAAAGATGTGGTCATACACACACACAATGGAATATTACTCAGCCATAATTAGGAGTGAAATTTTGCCATTTGCAACAACATGGATGGACCTGGAGGGTATCACACTTAACTGAGAGAGAAAGACAAATATTGTATGTTATCTCTTGTAGGTGTAATCTAAAAAAGTTACATGAACAAATAAGAAACAGACTCATAGGCATAGAGAACAAACTAGTGGTTACCAGTGAAGAGAGGAAAGGAAGGAGGGGATCAAGAGGTACAAACTACTATATATAACATAAATAAGCTACAAACACATATTGAACAGCCCAGAGAATATAGCCAATCTTTTATAATAACTAATAATGGAGTATAATCTATAAAAAAACTGAATCACTGTGTTGTACACCTGGAACTAATATTGTAAATCAACTATACTTCAATAAAACAAAAGGGAAGTGAGTAGTGTACCTAACCACGGTTACACCTGCAAGTGATGTCACACAGGGAGTATTTCATCCTGAGGGTGAAGGTGCATGAAAAGAGGGAGAAATCCTCAAGTGGGCATCATGACACTGTAAGCATGAAACATCAGCAGAACTCTCTCCAGGTCCCTCCTGCATATGGACAACATCAGGAACAAGCATGAGAAGGATTAGAAGAGAAACAAAAGCAAACTAGATAGGGATTTAGTTGGTGGAGAGATAAAAGGCTTGAAAAATGGGGAAATGCTGTATTTTAATTTGGGAAGGATGGGGTAATTGATAAATGGAAAAAATAATCTTGTAAAACTCAGCAATAAATTACCCTGACAGGTTCATAAATAATCAGTTCAGTTTTGTTGCTCAGTCATGTCCAGCTCTTTGTGACCCCTTGGACTGCAGCTTGCCAGGCTTCCCTGTCCATCACCAACTCCTGGAGCTACTCAAACTCATGTTCATCACGTTGGTGATGCCATCCAACCATCTCATCCTCTGTCATCCCCTTCTTCTCCTGCCTTCAATCTTTCCCAGCATCAGTGTCTTTTCCAATGAGTCAGTTCTTCGCATCAAGTGGCCAAAGTACTGGAGTTTCAGCTTCAGCATCAGTCCTTCCAATGAATATTCAGAACTGATCTCCTTTAGGATAGACTGGTTGGATCTCCTTGCAGTCCAAGGGACTCTAAAGAGTCTTCTTCAACACCACAGTTCAAAAGCATCAATTCTTCAGTGGTCAGCTTTATAGTTCATATTTATAAAATATATATGACTTGACAGGCACTATTATAAGTATAAATAGCATCAGCCCTAACTTATGAAGAAATTGAGGCTCCAGAGATATCATATCAAGAGAGCTAGAAAGGGATACTTCTAGACTGGGGCCTGGCCAGCCCAATGCTCACTGGTCCAAGAGGGTTGAGTGCCCTTTTTGGGATCATCTCTGATGAGATGGATCAGAGGCCCTGGTTGACTAGGCCTGAGTCTCATATACACTCATTCCTTCATTTGGCAGAGGACAGGGAGTCATAGATTCCTAGAAGAAAATCAGGGTACTCTTTTAAAAAGTGGGGAAATAAAAGCATTCCCCAGCAGAAATCCATTCCATGAAACAGAGAAGAAAATCTGCTTGATGCTTTAGTTGTAGCAGGGGCCTGACTAAAGCCTCATCTTATACCCCTGACCCCTCAAAAGCCCTTTAAGCATCTCTTGGAAGCGTCTATGAATGGAAGAGCACATATGAAACCACTGGTCTGAACCAGTAAGGAGAATCCAGAAAGAAGCATAAAAATTCTTTAAGCAATAGGACAGTGGTTGCCAAGTCCAGGCAGAGAACTTTGTATACGTGACTAACAGGAGTGACTTCTACCTCACCCAGAAATCATTTCTAGTTTTGTATCAAGTAATTTTAATAAGCTTGGTTATCTGGATCCCCCATCCCAAGCCAACAAAGTAACAAAAAAGGGCAGTCCCTGCCCCCTGGGAGATATGTCACCTTTTGTTACCCTATTCTCTCACCTCCAGCCAGCAGGGGCAGAAAGACTGGAACATAAATCTTAGCCATGGAGCTCAGGGACCTTTAAGCTCTCCTTCAGTGAGTCAAACACAAATGATTTCACAGTTAACAGAGCTGGTGTTCCCAGAATAATTTTCATTCCACTTTAAACTGTAATGGTTTGCAAGAACGATAAGTCCATGCAGTCAGTGTGGCTGCAGAGTTTAGACACTATGCTTGGCACCACTAAACTGGATCAAGAGTGCCTGCCAATTTGTGATCTGTAGACAAGCTGGGTGGAGAACACCATGTGTAGCGCCTTCCTCCCATCTCCCTTTGTTGTTGATCCCAGTTTCACTCATTTCGTCACATTATGGCCCAATGTGAATTTTCCCCCTCCTAGGTTAATGCAAACAAGAGTGGGCTGTCATTCCACAAACAAACTTATCTATGAAACAGACTTATAGACATAGAGAACAGACTAGTGGCTTCCAAGGGGAAAGGGATGGACTGAAAGTGTGGAATTAGCAGACGCGAACTAGTATATATAGGATGGATAAACAATGAGGTCCTACTATACAGCACAGAGAACCAAATTAAGTATCCTATGATGTCATAATAAAAAAAATAAAAATGAATGCATACATATATGTATAACTGAATCACTTTGTTGTACAGCAGAAATTAACACATAATTAACACACAAATCAACTATATTTGAATAGAATAATTTTTTAAAAAAGGAGTGAGCTGTCTCTCTCTGGCTACTTCCTATCCATATAGATGCTCTCTCTTCCAATATTATGCCTGAGGTCAAAGTGAATTCAAGTGAGCAAAAAAAAATTCTTAAGAGAGAAGTAGTTTTTCAACAGGAGAAAGAGCCAAGAAACCTCTCATACTTCCTTAGGGAGACCCTGTACATTTTCTGTTACCCAGCAGCAATGAGTGTTAAGGTTGAAAGCTGGGGTTTGCACTTGACTAATCTGGATGTTAATCGCAACTCCCATGTAGTACCCTGTGGCCTGGGGCCATTTAGCTTCCCTCAGCTAAAAACATAGGGGTATTACCAGTACCTACAGCCCAGGGTGACTGTGAGTCTCTAGTAAGATAATATTTGCAAAGCGCTTTGCAGTGAGTCAACTCTCAGAATTTCCAGTTATCCCAGAAATGTTAACCCCCATGGTTATTACTATTATAGTTATGATTATTAGTAGCTATATAGGTAACTCAAGAGTGTCACGAATGTTCCTTCTTTGAACAATGTCAAATTGTTTTACCTGTAGTTTCTTTTCTGATGTACAAAGGCAAACAAAATCCAAAGACTATCTTTGGAGTTTAACATTTCTGGACTAGAGTCTCCATTTGATTGCTTTTTGACAGTGTAACTTAAAAATTACTGAGTTTCAGCTTCCTCCAAGTAAAATCCCAGTTAATTCGCCTTACGTGTGGATAACAAAGTAGCTAAGTCAGGGGAGGCTGGTTTCCGTGGTTAGGTTAAACATTCACTAATATCACTGATTGTTGTTGTTGTTCAGTCACTAAATTGTCTCTGACTCTTTGCAGCCCCATAGACTGCAGCATGCCAGGCTTCCCTGTCCTTCACTATCTCTCAAGAGTTTGCCTCAAACTCGTATCCATTGTGTTTTATTATGTCATCCAACTGTCTCGTCCTCTGTCAGCCCCTTATCCTCCTGCCCTCAATCTTTCCCAGCATCAGGGTCTTTTACACTGATAACTATTGTTAAATAAATTTGAATTCCCATTAGGTAGTTTTTTGACTTACTCTTGAGGTGAACAATATACTAGCAAGAGGTCCTTCATCTGATTCAAGTCAATTCAGAGACCTGATATAGTTTCAATGTTTTGTCACTGGGAGTTGTCACTGGTAGTTGAGAATTTTGAAAACTGGTAATGCTAACTGTAATTTGGGAAACAGGATGAGTTTTTAGATATCAGTTCAGTTCAATTCAGCCGCTCAGTCGTGTCCGACTCTTTGTGACCCCATGAATTGCAGCACACCAGGCCTCCCTGTCCATCAGCAACTACTGGAGTTCCCTCAGACTCACGTCCATCGAGTCCGTGATGCCATCCAGCCATCTCATCCTCAGTCGTCCTCTTCTCCTCCTGCCCCCAATCCCTCCCAGCATCAGAGTCTTTTCCAAGGAGTCAACTCTTCACACGAAGTGGCCAAAGTACTGGAGTTTCAGCTTTAGCATCATTCCTTCCAAAGAAATCCCAGGGTTGATCTCCTTCAGAATGGACTGGTTGGATCTCCTTGCAGTCCAAGGGACTCTCAAGTGTCTTCTCCAACACCATAGTTCAAAAGCATCAATTCTTCGGTGCTCAGNACTCCAAAACCATAGACATTTCATAACTCATTACTGGACACTTCATTGCACACCAGAGAGAAGAAATCCAATTCCAGCCACCAGAGCTCCGACACAAGGTTCCCTAACCAAGAAACCTTGACAAGCCACTGATACAACCCCAACCACAACAAGGAAACTCCATAATAAAGAGAACTCCACAAATTCCCAGAATAAAGAAAGGCCACCCCAAATGCAGCAATATAACCAAGATAAAGAGACAGAGGAGTACTCAGCAGGTAAAGGAACAGGAGAAAAGCCCACCAAACCAATCAAAAGAGGAAGAGATAGGGAATCTACCTGAGAAAGAATTCCAAATAATGAGAGTGAAAATGATTCAAAATCTTGTTCAGTTCAGTCGCTCAGTCGTGTCCGACTCTTTGAGACCCCAGGAATCGCAGCACGCCAAGCCTCCCTGCTCATCACCATCTCTCGGAGTTCACTCAGACTCACGTCCATCGAGTCCACGATGCCATCCAGCCATCTCANAATCCTTTTGTGTACTCACAAAAAATACCCATCTTGAAGGGAGGCACTAATCCAGCCAGTCCATCCTAAAGGAGAAGGGGACGACAGAGAACGAGATGGCTGGATGGCATCACCGACTCGATGGACATGAGTTTGGGTAAACTCTGGGAGTTGGTGATGGACAAGGAGGTGTAGCATGCTGCGATTCATTGGGTCACAGATACGAGTGAGTGCCTGAACTGAATTGAACTGATACCAGTTTTCCATTAGATATTTTATCAATACTATATAATTTCAAGTTTATCCCAGGTTTTCATAGATTTGTAGATGAAAGAATATATTATATATACACATTTATAATATAATAATAATATATAATATAATATATTCTTTCATCCACAAATCTATGAAAACCTGGGACAGACTTGAAATTATATAGTACTAATAAATATATATAGTACTGATATATATATATATATATATATATATGAATGTATACAGGCATACCTTGGAGATATTTTGAGTTCAGCTTCAGATCACCACAATGAAACTAAGATTGAAGTAATGCCAAGTCACACAAATTTTGTTTTCACAGCACATATAAAAGTGATGTTTCTATTATACTATAGCCTATTAAGTGTGAAATAACATTCTGTCTTTTAAAAAAAAGCTGTATACCTATCTTAATTTGTAAATACTTTATTGCTAAAATGTGATAACCATCATTTGAGCCTTCAGTGAGTCATAGTAATAACATCAAATATCACTGATCACAGATCAGCATAACAAATATAACAATAATGAAAAAGCTTGAACTGTTGTGAACATGATAAAATATGATACAAAGACATGAAATGTGCAAATGCTGTTGGAAAAGTGGCACTAATAGACTTGCTCCATGCATGGTTGCTAGAAATCTTCAATTTATAATTAAAAATTCAGAATCTTAAAAGCTCAATAAAGCAAAGCATAACTGTGTATATTTGAAAATTCAAGCAGCGTTGCATATGCTCAATAACTTAGGACAGAATATCATTTTTATGCTATTGGGAGAACAGTAGAACTTCTTAGCCTGTATGTAACCTTAATGTTGCTGGATAAATACATACTTGGTAGTAGTGGCAAATGCCTCACTGAGATTTGTTGAGCTGTGTTTCTAGGGGGGCACTTGTGAAAATCAGCATTTGAGTAAGCTTTCTATTTGTCCCAAGGGTCTGAAATGCCTTCAAGTTATATTTCCTCTCATTTGATTAGTCACTTCAGCNTAAATACATACTTGGTAGTAGTGGCAAATGCCTCACTGAGATTTGTTGAGCTGTGTTTCTAGGGGGGCACTTGTGAAAATCAGCATTTGAGTAAGCTTTCTATTTGTCCCAAGGGTCTGAAATGCCTTCAAGTTATATTTCCTCTCATTTGATTAGTCACTTCAGCTTATTGCAAGGCATGGGTAATCTTCTGAGACAAAACTTTTCAAGTTTTAATGTTTATTCAGTTATAATATTTGACAATAAGAGGTATTTAATCAATTCCTGTTGACTTAGCAAAATTTATTGAAAACTCTATGAGAAAGAAAATGATAATCACTGTCAAATTAAAAGGATTTCAAATAATCAAAATAACTGCATAAATAAAAAAAACAGTATTATTGATAAATTATATGGACCAATGCTTGTATGTTACACATCTAAATATCATAACAACTTCTGTGGTAAGAATTATTAACTCAGTTTTTATCTATGAATAAAATTCAATGCACAAATCTTAAGTTACCTAATTGCCTGAGTCACTCTGTGATAACTATCTGCTATCTGTGACAGATAGCATTGCCACAGAAGTGTCTTGAGTGAAAGACTACATTTCTTCCGCTAAAGCATGTGGTCCTTTTCAGGCAAATGTCCTATTAGGAAGAGAGTATGCAAATAGAAAAAAAAAAAATGTGCAATTTGTAAAAGTCTGAGTAACTTTTTTTTTTCCCCCAAAGATCTAAAACTTCCAACATTGATTGCTAAGTAGTTTGAATGATTTTGGTAATCGGCAATGCATTGTACTGTGTCCATTTTTTAAAATCAACAGATATCCCTAAAAGCCGTAAAAAATAAGAAATGCATCTCAGAAGGGCACAAAGTAAGTTTGAAAGGGCAAGTTTGATTTTCTATTTTTACAGCTCTCTCTTCTTTAAGAAGATATATTTTGTGAGTTTTTTTTTTTTTTTTTTAAATTCTGGAACATACCTCTGATTTTTGATTTTGAAGGTATTCAGAGGGGACCAGTTCTTCAAGTAAAAATTGTCACTTTGAGAATATGGATGATTTATCAGGTGCAGATTTTTTATTTCTTGCAGAATGTACGATGAGGTGATTCTTTCCTAACATCTTACAGATTAGTGTCAAAAGCCTGAACAATACCATTGAAATCAAGGACATTCCTCAGAAAAGCAATCAATTGTTATGGAATAGATAATGTGTTTTCTTGCAAAGCAAGAGAATGACTACCATTTGGGTGTTATTAATCTTCCCTGAAATCATTTTAACATTCCAATGTGCTGTTAAACTATTTTCTTTTCTTTTCTTTTTTTAAGGAAATACAAGAATGTGTACTGATTTATTGTCAAATTACAGGCAGCTGTATAGCTCAGTCAAGGAAATTAAATTAATTATTTTCCAATAAGTCACACTATTGTTTGCTCCATGTAGTATAAATATGTCTTAAAGTTGTCCTTTTATATAGTAAAAAGGAGGTAGACTGATTAAAAGAAAATGCTTCTGTTTAGCCAAAGTCAGATATGTCTATATTTATATAAATATGTGTGTATTTCTTTTCTAAATATATATATACACATATATATACCTAGTACAAAATTTTAAAGAAACTATTGTAAAGAAATCCATATTAAGCAAAAAAGAATGCCATTTTCTTCAATGCTATTTAATTTTGTTACTCCCTCATTGTTGTAGGAAGGGGGTGCCCTCCAGGGCCCCAAGAGTGGGCTCTTATCTAACACTCAGAAAAGAATTGTCTGAGAAGACACATACTGGCAAAGCAAGAGACTTTATTGGTAAAGGGCCCCCAGGTGGAGAGCAGCAGGGGTAAGGGAACCCAGGAGAACTGCCCCGCCATGTGGCTCACAGTCTCTGGTTTTATGGTGATGGGGTTAGTTTCCAGCTTGTCTTTGGCCAATCATTCTGACTCAGAGTCCTTCCTGGTGGCGAACGTATCACCCAGACAAGATGGATGCTAGACAGAGGGATTCTGGGAGGTGGACGGACATGCGGTGTCTCTTTTCCACCTTTCCTGACCTCTCCTGATTGGTGGTGGCTTATAACTTCCATGTTCCTTACAAAGACCTGCTGTTGTAAGACAACTTATGCAAATGGANAGACAAGATGGATGCTAGACAGAGGGATTCTGGGAGGTGGACGGACATGCGGTGTCTCTTTTCCACCTTTCCTGACCTCTCCTGATTGGTGGTGGCTTATAACTTCCATGTTCCTTACAAAGACCTGCTGTTGTAAGACAACTTATGCAAATGGATCCTAGGGAGCCTGGCTAGGGTGAGCGGTTTCAGTCAGTGTGCTTCCCCTACATCATGATAATTTTAATTTACTGGGAGATATTCTTTAGAGAATAATTCATGGGTGTATGAGTATACCATTGCTGCTATAAATCACTTTAGTTGTAATAATGCTAGCTTTCATGTGCACTTTTAAATTATATTTATTTAGGGGTATTATCTGTAAATAGATCTAAAATAATATTCATCGTATACACTTAATACAATGGCAGTCATGTACTTTTTACCAAGTTAAAATCTTATCTTCCAAATAATGTTTTCCTTCTGGTTTTACTAAGGTATATTTGTAGTTAACAAAATCACAAATTGCCACCATTCACATTTGATATTAACATTTATTTTTTATTCACATAGCACTGTCTTGCACAGAGTATACTCTGTTTTATTTGAAACTTCTTTAAATTTTGAGTGCTTGATTTCATTTTCATTTATCAGCACATTAAGGACAGTGGTATATTACGCATATTTATTACTTTTTGTAGTTTATTCTTTGATGAAAGTGGGAACTCTGTTTTCAAGAGTAAAGTAACTAAAAAGTTATTATTNTTGGATCTCCTTGCAGTCCAAGGGACTCTCAAGAGTCTTCTCCAACACCACAGTTCAAAAGCATCAATTCTTCGGTGCTCAGCCTTCTTCACAGTCCAAATCTCACTTCCATACATGACCACAGGAAAAACCATAGCCTTGACTAGACGGACCTTAGTCAGCAAAGTAATGTCTCTGCTTTTGAATATGCTATCTAGGTTGGTCATAACTTTTCTTCCAAGGATTAAGCATCTTTTAATTTCATGGCTGCAGTCAACATCTGCAGTGATTTTGGAGCCCCCAAAAAAGTCTGACACTGTTTCCCCATCTATTTCCCATGAAGTGATGGGACCGGATGCCATGATCTTCGTTTTCTGAATGTTGAGTTTTAAGTCAACTTTTTCACTCTCCTCTTTCACTTTCATCAAGAGGCTTTTTAGCTCCTCTTCACTTTCTGCCATAAGGGTGGTGTCATCTGCATATCTGAGTTACTGACATTTCTCCCGGCAATCTTGATTCCACCTTGTATTTCTTCCAGTCCAGCATTCCTCATGATGTACTCTGCATATAAGTTAAATAAGCAGGGTACCAATATACAGCCTTGACACACTCCTTTTTGTGTCATTTTTACCACTGGCTCTTAACCTACTGAGTTAGTACAGCATGCCTATAATTTAGAATCAAACCTGTGTTTGAATCACAGCTGTGTTACTTAGCTATGTTTGAGTTGTCACAGAGCAGAATCTCACTAAATTTCAGCTTTCCTATATAAAAATATGATGAAAATGTTAATATCTTCCTCATGTGCTGTGCTTAGGCACTCAGTTGTGTCCGACTCTTTGCAACCCCATGGACTATAGCCTGCCAGGCTCCTCTGTCTATGGGGATTCTCCAGGCAAGAATACTGGAGTGGCTTGCCATGCCCTCCTCCAGGGGATTTTCCCAACCCAGGGATTGAACCCAGATCTCCTTCACTGCAAGATTCTTTACCACCTAAGCCACCAGGGAAGTCCCCCAAATGAGGATAATATTAACATCTTCCTCATAGTATTTCTGTAATAGTTAAAAAAGATAAAGTGTATTAAAAGCTTGACATAAAGTAAGTAAGTTAATTGTTATTATTGTTGTGGAAACTTCAATGAAAATTATAAAAGAAAATTGATAGCAAAAATACCCAAGTAAATTATAATGCCTGTATTTAGGATGACAAGCAAATGTTGTCTCATTCTCCATCAATGACACTACATCAAGCTGTCTGGTTCAAGATCCAGTGACAAGAGTTAGAAAATAAGGACATTTGGATTAACTTGTGGAATGTTTATGATTCAACTTCAGACTATGAGGAGGAAAAAAACCCAGCACAATCATTACATTCAATCAGAAGCCTCAGCAGGGAACTAAACATGGCTAAAGATCATCAGGAACAAGGCAACAACAATCCATTCAGTGATGAAGATGCGTCTGTGCGAGTGGTACCCATACTGAGGTCAGTAAGATAAGGTTGTTAGACAACAAGTTACCTGCTATCATATAATCCACCAATATCAACATGAAGTGTTAACCAACCACACTCCTGGTTCCACTTATAGGACAGCTACATGGAAATACTAGGGAACAGAGAGGATTATGTAATGTGGAAAAAGTGAGAGTCAGCGCTGTATAGCAAGGCTTCATCTTTGAAAAAGAAATGATTCAATAGACATCATCTGCTGGTTGTGATTTTTGCTTAAATTGAAGAACTTAGAAGAAATATACTATGCATATTTAGGAGAAATATACTATATATTTTCTTAGAAGACATATATATATACTATGTATTCCCATGCCAAGTCTTCCCCACAAAGTGAAGCAAAAATTTGGGAAGCTTTCAGCAAATGGGATCCACAACAAAGCAGGTCATTCTTGCTCAAAAGTATCGTTTTAAAGAATAACTATTTGGCTCTGAGATCACCAGTTTATCAGGATATTCCTTGTAAGAGTCATTTGCAGCAACCAACTCAATAATGCATTTTATTTTGACCTTATAGAGAAAAAAATGCTTAGCCTCTTGAAGTCCACATAGGCCAATACAGTTACATTTCAGAATATTCTAGATTATAAAAGTACTTGCCCTAGAATTTATGTGGTTTTCAACCTAGGAAGGAAATAAGCATTGCACTGCTGCTGCTGCTAAGTCGCTTCAGTCGTGTCTGACTCTGTGTGACCCAGTGGATGGCAGCCCATCAGACTCCACCGTCCCTGAGATTCTCCAGGCAAGAACACGAGCAGGTAAGCATTGCACTAGGGTATCAAATAACCTATCTATTTATTCAGCAGTATGAATTGCCCCTATGCTAGCTCTGAGCTGATGATGTGAAAGTCAATAACCTAGTATTTTGATCTGATTTTGTTAAATATGTTCTTACCTATTAAATCAGTAATCATCAACCATAGGTCACATTTAATTGGAAAGAGAATTTTCAACTGAATAATCAGTGCAATTGAAGTATTATATGTTTGGGTACAGGACTCCTGTGAGTATAGCCGTAATTCAAATAGTTGATATAACTGGCTATAGGAAATACCAAAAGAGGCTAATTAGATAGAAATATGAAACACTGAAAATGAAAAAAAAGTAGATATGTGGAAATTTTTGAGATTTTGAGTCAATTTTGTGACTCTAAGAAAGATGCTATGGGGAAAGTTTGGGGAACATGCAACAGCATACAGCAAGCAGAGTACCAGAGTAACTGCAGGTGAGCAGGTTGGTCATAATTAGTAACTGCTCATTTGTAGCATCTATCATCACAGCTGTTTTGACACAAAATAACCTCTGGCCATGTATTTCTTCTGCCCTTCTGGTTTCCACATGTGACTTTTCTTAGAGAACTTCCCACACACCCAGGCCACTGAACTCTTTGGAGATGAATGGAAACACTCGTGGAACCATCAAAAGACAGGATTTCATTTGTCGTTGCTGGAAGCTAACGAGAAGAAAGTGGGGTGGGGGGAAGGCACCTACAGAAATTATATTGGTGGGACTTCTGGGTGGCTGCCTGGAACCCTGGCCAGGTAATAGCTATGCTGATTACATTGTGGTCACTGAGCCAACACCAGCATCTGCCAGATCAAGCTCAAGCTCTTCTCTTAGCTCATATGGGTTTGGTCCAGATCAGACACCCAAGCAGTGCCTCATGATAATACAAAACAGTTTGATCTGAAAATTTAGGCTTGCTCATGTCAGCGGTGTCTTTGCTGATGTCTGGAAGCTTGCTCAAGGGGAAAAAAAAAATGTCTAGTCATAACAGGGGTGAAAGGACCTAAAAAGGTTATGAATAATCAGAAGATCAAGTGAACACACAAAGAAGTTTTCAAAGGACCTGGACAGATCCTCACATGACCAACTCGTTGACCTTTAATCTGCTCTTAGTAGTGAAATCTCTTTCTAGAACAGACCAGAAGAGTTTAGAGAATCAAATCATATGACTTGTGGAACCACCCTGCTTTTCACAAATATTTACTGAGAATTTCCTCTGCTTTAGACACAGGGCTAGGTATTATGTGCTCGGTATAAAGAGTAAATATATAGATATGGCTCTTGATAGTTCTGAAAACTCAAAATTGCTCTTGATTAAAATATTAGCAAATAGAACCAAGCAGAATATTTGTAGCATAATACATCCTAATAGAGTGGGATATATTCAAGTAATGCAAGGATGGTTCAACAACAGCCTATCTAAAAATATCATTAACCATAGTAATAATAGATCCAAGGAGAAAATCATTTGATCATCTTTGTACCAAAAATCCATTTGCTAGACTTCAATATCCAATGAAAAGTGAAAGTGAAAGTGGAGTCGCTCAGTCATGTCTGACTCTTTGCAACCCCATGCACACCAGGCTCCTCTGTCCATGGGATTTTCTATGCAAGA
This sequence comes from Neotragus pygmaeus, assembly GCA_006410875.1. Classification (NCBI taxonomy): domain Eukaryota; kingdom Metazoa; phylum Chordata; class Mammalia; order Artiodactyla; family Bovidae; genus Neotragus; species Neotragus pygmaeus. The sequence continues at coordinate 819,443 of SJYV01042817.1, read as the reverse complement.
GTACTGGAGTGGGTTGCCATTTCCTTCTCCAGGAAATCTTCTGGACTCAGGGATCAAAGCCAGGTCTCCTGCATTGTAGACAGACGCTTTACTGTCTGAGCCACCAGGGAAATCCTATCCAATAAAAAATGTTAATGGGTAGACAGTAGGTATAACCTGCCTGAAGAAAAGTCACTTATAGTCTAATAAATATAAAAGGATCACACAAATTCCATTTATGTAAAAAAAAATATCTAAAGTAGACTTAGCAAAACACACATAAGATATATAAAGAAAATTTTAAAATTCTACTCTCAAAAAGAAAAATTGAATATATAGAAACTATACTGTCATTTTGGGTAGAAATATTTAATATTGTAGAGATATTAATTCACCGTAAATCGATCAATTAAAAGTGACTTTTTAAAAAAAGTGATCTTAATCACAATAGTAACATTCCTTTCTCTGTCTCTTTTTTGCTTGCTTGTGCTTTTTTTTTTTCCCAGAATTTGATCAGCTGGTTTGAAAAATAAACAAAATCAAATAAAAATTAAATTTAAAAGGGTAAACTGAAAATCTGATAAATAGGAGATTCAGTGACTAAAATTAAACATAAAACCATAGCAGTTAAACAGTTTTGCTCTAGTACAGGCACACAAAACAATAAATGTCACAGAGCCTAGAAATAAGCTCCATGTAGTTTCAATTTTGTATATAATAAAGAAAGGTTTTTCAAACTAGTGAGGAAAACAGATTATCCAAGTAAATGATTATGAAAAAACTGACTAACCATTTTGGAAAAATATTAAGGCTGTATTACTCCTTCCATTGGACAGCTCAAAGATTCAAATATATGTATTTAAAGAATGAAACGGATAAAGTATTAGAAGAAAACAAGAAAAAGAGAGTCCAAAATGGTGAAGTTTTTCTGAAGCAAGACACTGAACACAAAAGCCAGATAGAAAATAAATGATAAATTTAAATCCATTTAAAACACACATACACACTTTTGAATGGCAGAAACTACAATTGGGGAAAAATGCTTTCAATACCCATAATAAAAAGCAGCTATTTTTAAATGTTAAAAGAGTTCATGTATATCAAAAAGATGAAAATCAATCATGTAAAGGATAGTAGGAAAAATATGAACTTTATGAATAATAAAGATGGTGTTGCTATGATGAGCTGAAGTTGATAAAATTTCCATTATGGTATATTACAAAGAAGAACTAAAGAGCCTCTTGATGAAAGTGAAAGAGGAGAGTGAAAAAGGTAGCTTAAAACTCAACATTCAGAAAACAAAGATCATGGCATTCAGTCCCATCACTTCATGGCAAACAGAGGGGAAACAGTGACAGACTATTTCTTGGGCTCCAAAATCAGCACAGATGGTGACTGCAGCCATGATACTAAAAGACACTTGCTCCTTGGAAGAAAAGCAATGACCAACTTAGATAGCATATTAAAAAGCAGAGACATTATTTTGCCAACAGAGCTTTGTCTAGTCAAAGCTATGGTTTTTCCAGTAGTCTTATATGGATGTGAGAGTTGGACTATAAAGAAAACTGAGTGCCGAAGAATTGATGCATTTGAACTGTGGTGTTGGAGAAGAATCTTGAGAGTCCCTTGGACTGCAAGAATGTCCAACCAGTCTATCCTAAAGGAGATCAGTCCTGGGTGTTCATAGGAAGGACTGATGTTGAAGCTGAAACTCTAATACTTTGGTCACCTGATGCAAAGAACTGACTCATTTGAAAAGACCCTGATGCTGGGAAAGATTGAAGGCAGGAGAAGGGGACGACAGAGGATGAGATGGTTGGATGGCATCACCGACTCTGTGGACACGAGTTTGAGCAAGCCCCAGGAGTTGGTGATGGGACAAGGAAGTCTGGTGTGCTGCAGTCCATGGGGTTGCAAAGAGCTGGACACAACTGAGTGACTGAACTGAACTGATATTACCTGGATGAGATTAAGATGTTGAGAATTTACAGGAAACTGAAGTAAAAACAAGCGCCTGAATATGACCTATCATAGATGGAATTCAAAGGACAGTCCATATGTTTTTTTAATACACCATGGTCACTTTCACCATTCAAGTGGTAGCATTACCTAATTAGCACAGAATTACTCTGTAACTGGTCTTCCCTCATAGCCCAGTTGATAAAGAATCTGCCTGCAATGCAGGAGACTCGGGTTTAATTCCTTGGTCAGTAAGATCCCCTGGAGAAGGAAATGGCAACTCATTCCAGTGTTCTTGCCTGGAGAATCCCATGGACAGAGGTGCCTGGCAGGCTACAGTCCCTGGGATCGCAAGAGTCAGACATGATTTAGTGACTAAACCACACACACACTGTCTGCAACCTTTGTTTTAAAGTGGCTTGAAATTTCAGTATCTTTTCTGTACTTAAAGCACTAGCAAAGCAATTCAAAATTAAAATGCAAAATAAATACAACACCAAAATGCAGTCACCACATGGCTCAATATCTCATGATTTAAGAGAGTTTTTGAGCTTTTTCTGGGCATGGAGCTACAATGGAGCCATTATGCCTATAAGGCCTCCTAATAGTGATCAGATGTTACAACTTGGACTTAATGAAGAGGGAGAACAGACCATCTTCCATTATGCTGTAAAGTCAGATGACAAGTGGTAATCAAGAACAAAGATTAATAATCAAACTTCAGAATTTTTTATATGAAGTAAAAAATTAAGAAGTCAAGTATGAAGTCTGTAGATGTTCATCTAATTCACTGAATTTTTTTTCCCCTGGATTAGAGTAATAATTTCTTACTGTTTCTAGCAATATTATATTTTGCATTCTAATACAAACTGAAATTAGAGATGAACAAAAAACTGTGACAACTTGTTTGATCACTCTTAATGTCTTCTGTTAGAACAAGAAAGAACAGCATGTTAAGTTGAATTCACCAATAATCTGAGCCTAATGAGAGAGAATGTATTCATACCTTTTGAAAGGAAGTAAACTAAAATGTTTAACTTTTACCTGCTTTATCAAAGAGCTGGTCCAGAGAGGATGTAGGGATGGGTGAGAAAGCAGGCCACTGTGTAAATGAGTAGAAAGCATTTCAGACCAGGAAACAGGGGCTCTGGGTCCCAGTTCTAGCTCTGCCAGAATAAGCTGGGTGATTTGGGGGAAATGACTGAATCTCTGGCTCAGTTTCTCATTTGAGAAAGGAAGGGACTGAATTAGGCTCCTAAGAGCTCTTTTAGTTCTTGGTCTTTAACACTTGTGACTTTTGCCTGGAAACAACGGTAGAGAATATGAAGAAGCAGGTGTCTACTGTGTTGTCATCGATGATTATTTCAGTACATCTGGTTCAGCGACTTCCCCTAAAACAGGTAGGATGATTGATTTGTATGTGAAAACTATGAGCACTGTGCTAGGTGCTACATAATATACTAGGGAATAAAAGACAGCATCCTACCCTTGTGATCTGTATGCAGTGGTGTTATCAGATGGGCCAACAGGGCAGTGGAGTGAGACCCAAGCAGTTAGAAAAAATTAGGTTGGTTATTGAATTACGCTTCTATACCTTGGTCTTCTAAAAAACCAGTATGCCAAGTAACCAAATTTTGAGACTGATAGAATTCTTATTAATGTGACATTGCAAATTCAGAATCTGGTATACACAAATAGCTTTTCAAATTAAATCAGGTATGTTACTAATGTTGCCTTTTCTTCTTAAACAAGCAAACAGACCAACTTTTGTATTCTGGAGTCATCAGTGTTAATGTTGTAATCTTATTTTCTTGTTATTATAGGTTATTATAAAACAAATATGTAACAACCTATAACATAAAAGGAAATACATGCAAGTATGAAATCAAGCAAAAAACCCTCCTTTAAAGATTATTTGAAAATATCAGTAGGAAATCATGATTTCTTTCCTCATTTTTATGCCCTAGCTTTGTCTATTGAAAACACTTAGAAGCTATGATCGTCCAGAATGATGAGCAATCCTAGCACTCAAATTGTGGTCTCTTAATTCTCTGCCTCTCTAAAAGGAACCAGAGTTCTTAGAAAAGGCCAAGTCTAGGTTTAGAACAGGAAATGAATGAGATAAGCCTGGGAAATTGGCTTATGCCTGGGATAGTAAGCAAGGAAGCCATCAAAGAATAATAGAGAAAATGCCAAAAGACATAGGGGCCAACCAGAAGGTGTTTCCACTAAACTAATCAAGGGCAACATGAATACCAAAAAGAATAATTACACAGATTGAGACTCATATAATAAATAATAATATATATTTAAGAAACCCCACTGTCTCCAGGGCACCACCTTATTGCTCTGAAAACTGATAAAAGAAAACTATGAAGAACTTTTCTTGCTTTACAGGGCAACCAAATGATTGATGAGGCAAAGTTCTTTATAGAAGAATTCCAGCTAATTCAGAATAACACTGAGATAATCACCATTCTGCAATCTTAAAATAATGGATGCAAGCAATAAAAAATTATGTGAAACACTGCTGGGGAAGTTTATAAAGGAGAGATGAAGCTGAAAGATATAATCATATGAATGCAGAGTTCCAAAGAATAGCAAGAAGAGATAAGAAAGCCTTCTTCAGTGATCAATGCAAAGAAATAGAGGAAAAGAACAGAATGGGAAAGACTAGAGATCTCTTCAAGAAAATTAGAGATACCAAGAGAACATTTCATGCAAAGATGGGCTCGATAAAGGACAGAAATGGCATGAACCTAACAGAAGCAGAAGATATTAAGAAGAGGTGGCAAGAATACATGGAAGAACTGTACAAAAAAGATCTTCATGACAAAGATAATCACGATGGTATGAACACTCACCTAGAGCCAGACATCCTAGAGTGTGAAGTCAAGTGGGCCTTAGAAAGCATCACTATGAACAAAGCTAGTGGAGGTGATGGAATTCCAGTTGAGCTGTTTCAAATCCTGAAAGATGATGCTGTGAAAGTGCTGCACTCAATATGCCAGCAAATTTGGAAAACTCAGCAGTGGCCACAGGACTGGAAAAGGTCGGTTTTCATTCCAATCCCAAAGAAAGGCAATGCCCAAAATGCTCAAATTACTGCACAATTGCACTCATCTAACATGCTAATAAAGTAATGCTCAAAATTCTTCAAGCCAGGCTTCGGCAGTATGTGAACTGTGAACCTCCTGATGTTCTAGCTGGTTTCAGAAAAGGCAGAGGAACCAGAGACCAAATTGCGAATATCCGCTGGATCATCAAAAAAGCAGAAGAGTTCCAGAAAAACATCTATTTCTACAGTCTTGACTATGCCAAAGTCTTTGACTGTGTGGATCACAATAAACTGTGGTAAATTCTGAAAGAGATGGAACTATCAGACCACCTGACCTGCCTCTTGAGAAATCTGTATGCAGGTCAGGAAGCAACAGTTAGAACTGGANGTTTTCATTCCAATCCCAAAGAAAGACAATGCCAAAGAATGCTCAAACTACCACACAATTGCACTCATCTCACATGCTAGTAAAGAAATGCTCAAAATTCTCCAAGCCAGGCTTCAGCAATTCGTGAACCGTGAACTCCCTGATGTTCAAGCTGGTTTTAGAAAAGGCAGAGGAACCAGGGATCAAATTGCCAACATCTGCTGGATCATGGAAAAAGCAAGAGAGTTCCAGAAAAACATCTATTTCTGCTTTACTGACTATGCCAAAGCCTTTGACTGTGTGGAGTACTGGAGTGGGTTGCCATTTCCTTCTCCAGGGGGTCTTCCCAACCCAGGGATCGAACCCAGGTCTCCTGCACTGCAGGCAGACACTTTTATCGTCTGAACCACCAGGAAAGCTAAAACAAGATTGGTGTACTGTTTATTATTGAAGTTGGGTAGTGGGTCTATTAACACACTCCCTGGTGCATCCCACTCCAGTACTCTTGCCTGGAAAACCCCCTGGATGGAGGAGCCTGGTTGGCTGCAGTCCATGGGGTCGCAAAGAGTCGGACACGATTGAGTGACTTCACTTCTAGTGGGTCTATAAAGAATGTTAACTCACTCTCACTTCTTTGTGTATGCTGGACAATTTCCACAATAAAATATTTATAAAGTACACAATTTCAGAGAAAGATTTGCTATATTCAGCCAGGCTTCATCCACTCCTAGTAGTTTCTTACTTTGTTTTCTCTAAGACTGGTCATTGTCTTGTTAAATTCCGATTTTCTTGATTCCCCAGTTTTCCTTGAAGTCAGCACATTTCTAATTCCATTTACCTCCGCTTGCTGTCTGCCCAGGGTTCAGGAGATGAGATCCTGTAAATATAACTAGTTTCCCGTGCTCTTAGATAACATTAAACCCTGTGTCTATTTTCTCAATCTTCTCAGGTTGCCTTTAATTTATTTTTCTTCCTGAGAAGCTTTTTAAATTTGTATTGGATTTGTGGTTGAATTTCCTGATATGTACTTCTTTCTATGAAAGAATTTCAGAAATTTGAGACACAGTTTCAACCTTTACGTTTAGAACCTCAGGCAAACAGATGATTAATATTTAACTCATTTCATCACAAGAAAAAGAGAAGGAGAATGTATTCAACATTATAGAAAGCTACTTTCTGTTCACAGAACTTCTTTACTCCTTGCAGGCCTTACTACCAAAATCATTACTTTTCTAGAATTTTGTATGCTTCAAGACAACATAGCCTTCAAGCAAACATCTCAAAAAAAAAAAAAAAATCACACAACATTCACACACTAGATTGGTATCAGCTAAAACTGAGTCATGAATCATATGTTTATTTGCAGGCCTATTATAAAGGAAGCTGTTGATGAGTAATGTTAGTTCATTCTTGCTGCGCGTGTACTCTACACTAGGCTCTGTGTTAAGTGTTCCACATACACCATTTTATTAATGATAGTAGTTAATAAAAGCAGATATGATCATTACAAATCATTTATCTCCCATCTGCTATGCTCCACTTGATATACTTTCTATTTGAACAGACAAAAGCTCTGAGGTTACTGCAGCTATTTTTAAGTGAGGCTAAGTACCTTACTCAGGTTTACTCAATTATTAAGTGATAAACTCTGACTCCCAGAACTCTGTTGCCTCCACTAGTCTTTTCCATCAGTCATTTGCATAAGACTTACATAATTTTTGCCACCTCACACACCATTTGTACAATTATGTACATAATATTTTAAATCAACATATTTTTCTTTAAGTGTATTTACCCAAAAAGGAAACAAATATCACTGTCATAAACAGAAAACTAACATCATTTGCCATATAAATAAATACAATGAAATTTTGGCCTCTGCAATTTGAGACTGGCCCCATCCTGTTGGAGCAGATTGATTTCCCTGCTTTTGTCTCTGATTGCCCCACAGAACACATCGCCTAAGTCATCTTGTGTACTGTTTGTAGTGTAGGTACCACGTTCCCAGTTCAGTTGCTGACTCATGTCTGACTCTTTGTGACCCCAGGGCTGCGGCACGCCAGGCTTCCCTGTCCATCACTAACTCCCAGAACTTGCTCAAACTCATGTCCATCGAGTCAGTGATATCATATTCTAGGCAAAGCTTTGTTTAATGTCATCCAATGAGGCTTCAAATAGGTATAGCTATTATGGATCATGAGTCTCTTATAAAATTGAAATACAGTAAAACTTTACTTATGCTTTGGCAAACACACTACTGATATTAGGCACGAAAGCCTGAAAAAAAAGATCAATTCAAATAACTAATTAGAAAACAGAGATGTAGATATAAATTTAATGAATAAATAGGAAATTGTATTTCTTTGGCAACAAATTTTGACCATGTTCAGTTTTATAGTGAGACAGAGTATCTGGAGCTATGCATAAAATATGTGCATGTGTATTTGTGGGTATGCATACATATTTGTATACACACATATATATAAATATACTACACATGTATATCAGTATGTGTATCATTCCATTTATAGTAGGAATGTGCCTCCCCAAATTTTATATGCCCAAACTAAAATGGTCCTATAAATGGTGCTTATGTATAGGCTACAGTCCTAATTTATGCACAGGAAGACAATTAATAATCAATTATAAGCAGAATATCAACCACAGCCATTATCTGGCTAAACACTGCACACTTATTAATGAGTGTGTAGATCCCTCCTTATAGTTTTGGGTTGGCATGTGTGTGGACAGAGGGCTTAAAAATGTGAACTTCATTTAATAAGCAATGGAAACTTCATTCTTTGTTTTTTAATTCACAGGATAAGATATCATTCTAAGAACTTTGGTATAAAATCACAAGGCTCTGAAGGCTGGAGTCAAATGTCTTAGGATATTTAAAAAATTAAAAATCCTCTCTTTTGTGAAAAAATTTCTTACTAGAAGCAAAACAATTTGGTAGAAATAAAAGTGACTTTGGAGTCAGCTAGACTTAAAGTGGAAATTTCCACTTTCTACATATAAGCTGTAAGATTGTATCTCTGCCTTCACTTCCTTATTCACCAAATGAGGATAGTAACTCCTCCAGAGGATTTTCATAAGATTAAAAAAGAAAATATCTGTAAATTAGTAAGCCCAGTGCTTGGCCCATTCTATCATCCATTTGCTTATTCATCAGACAAGCACTGAGTGCCATTTCATGCCAGACCCTGCACAAGGTGGAGACACAGTGCACAAGGCAGCCATGGTCCTCCAGCAGATAAGCTAGATTAAGATGATGATCAAATAAATCAAGTGAGACAGACAGTAAGTAATGGGGACAGTTGTTAGCACAGTTCCCATGAGGAATCCTGTGGTATCTGAAGGGAAGGGAGGGCAGTGGGAAAGCAGAGGCCATTACTGTAGCCTGGGTGGGGATAATGGTGACTTGGATAAGGGCAGCAGCAGTAAAGGTGGATCTGAATATTGTAATATTCATTTTATTCTCCTAAAATTTCTCCAAAAAGAAAATTACATCACTGAATAATTTCCACTAAGTAGAAATTCAAAGGAAGAAAGTATAGATGCTTCTTAAGTCTGATGTAGGTTCTTAAGATCTCAGAGCCTCACAGCCTTCCTCTCTATGGGTTATTTTTCTTCTGGAACAGACCTTGAGATTAGATACATTACTATGACAAATGGGTCTGCTTTAGACTTGATTATTATTTTCATTTAGTATTGCTTGTCCAGGCAACACTATCAAATTATTCTTGGTAATAAAACTTTTCAGAGATAATATATATCAAAAAAAGACTGAATGTTCTCTTTTTCCTTTATGGATAGTCACTCAGTTGACTCACTGGCAAACAAATTTAATCACAGGAATTAACTGATGTTGTGTTGTGGTCCCTCTGCCACATGTAAGGGTGATTCTTGGTGGCTTGCTGGCACAGTGACAAAAACCATAGGTGAAAGGCCTGTGACAGGACGTGTTACACGTAAAGACAGGCCTCAGTTCACATCCTCTCTTTCAGTCCTAATACTGTCTTAATTTGGAGAACAGGCAGTGAAGACCCAACCCTCAGTCCATTTCCTAAGACAGCAGGCCCAGAAACGTGTTCTCTCTATAGGAAGTCTGTTGGCTATCCATGTACTTAAAAGCACAGATGACCTACACACCTACCTTTGCACTTTCTGATTGGAGACCATCTTCCCCAGCTGCCTTTCTCTTGCTTGGTGTGTGGCTCTCCAACACCATGTTAGCCTCAACTTGTCTCAGATGGTTATTTAATCTAAGGAAACCAGTTATCAATGATGTGTGAGCAACATCTTTATACTTGCAGGTATGATCAGGTAAGGATTGCTTGCTATTTAACAATCTTAATTGCCTTGGAATAGACTCAGAAGCAATACTGGAGGGTAATCACTGAAATGGTCTGGAATAGCTCACCCCCCACTCTCCCTATTTCCTTCCCTTCTTTATTTATGTGTGTGTGGCTATACATATAACTGCATTTGTGCACACCTTAGCACATGGCCTTGTTCTGCAGCTGATGGCTATATCAAGAGATGTACACATGAAGCAGTCAGCTGCTTGCTAGTTCCCTTCCATGGGTAAAATTAACTGGACGTGTTCCTTTTTTTTTTTTTTAATGATTCAACTTCTGATGCACATGCCAGAAAAAACATCATCAGTATAGTGTGGTGGGAACAGCATGGGCTTTGGAATCAGGCTGAACCAGGCTGGGTCAGGGTAGTACACAGTAACTGGGTGACCTCAGGCACAATAATGGGTCATAATAGCACATAACGTAAAGGAATCTTGTGAAGATTTGATATCATAGTGCAGTGAAGTAGCTCAGAGTCTGGCACAGAGCAGGCATTCAATAACCATTTTTATTACCACCACAAACTGCCACGATTCATCTGGATGGAATAAGGAGTATAGAAGAAGTGCTTCTGGCTGAACATGAGTTTCCCACAAGGATCTACTAATGACTTTGGTAAAATATCGTCTCTTGTGTAGAATTTCTGCCCTGGACCTGCTTTGGCACACTGCTAAGTGTTCCTTTATCTCATTGCTGGGGCAGAGAGTGTGCCTCAGTCTTTGTGTATCCTCAGTGTCTGGTACATAGTAGGGGCTCAACACATGTTTGTTGAATAAAAGAATCAATTCTTTTTTTGAAAGAAAGGTAAAGGTGGATTCTTTACCACTAGTGTCACCTAGGAAGCCCTATTTTTCTATAATCTCCTGAGCCTCAGATGCTGAAAGGTTTGAAGAATCAGAGATGTTTTAAAATGGAACTTAAAAAAAATGCTCATCAACTTTTAAAGCTGTTCAATATGATGCATGTGTGCTCAGTTGTGTCCAACTCTTTGCAATCCTGTGGATTGTGGCCCGCTTGGCTCCTCTGTCCATGGGATTCTCCAGGCAAGAATACTGGAGTGGGTTGCCATTTCCTACTCCAGGGGATCTTCCTGACCCAGGAATTGAATCCTAGTCTCCCGTGCCTCGTGCACTGGCAGGCGGATTCTTTACCACTGAGCCACCTGGGAAGCCTGTTCAATACGGTCTCATTGAACAAATATACTAAGTGGCTGATTCATGTTGAGGTTTGACAGAAAACAGCAAAATTCTGTAAAGCCATTATCCTTCAATTAAAAAATAAATTGTAAAAACTTTAAACAATTAAATTTTTATAGTTTTCAGGCACCTAGACTTAAAAACAATGCCAAATAGTCTCCCATTTTCTTTAAACCAAAAGGCTTCCTTAACGGCTCAGATGTTAAAGAGTCCACCTGCAATGCAGGAGACCAGAGTTCTATCCTTAGGTCAGAAAGATCCCCTGGAGAAGGAAATGGCAACCCACTCCAGTCTTCTTGCCTGGAGAATCCCATGGGCAGAGGAGCCTGGCAGTGGACTACAGTCCACAGGGTCCCAAAGAGTCAGACGTAACTGAGCTACAGGTCAAAAATCTTTAAGCCAATCCATTCTTGAACTGACTTAAAAATTCAGAAACATAATTTCACAGACAAAAGATTTTGCTAATTTTTCATAGTGCAATTCCCATAGACATAAAAAATAGTATTTTAAAAAATCTACTTAAATGCATTTAAACTATAGTTAATAATACTGTGCCTCAGAAAGTAAAGAGTCTGCTTGCAATGTGGGAGATCCAGGTTTGATCCCTGGGTTGGGAAGATCCCCTGGAGAAGGAAATGGAAACTCACCTCCAGTATTCTTATCTGGAGAATCCCCATGGACAGAGGAGCTTGGTGGGCAACAGTTCATAGGGCTGCAAAGAGTTGGACACAATAGAGTGACTTCACTTTCTTCCTTTTTTCTTTAATAATACTGTATTGTACCTTTGAAAGTTGCTAGAAGAATAGATCTTAAAAAATTTGATCACAAGAAAAAAACCATTTTATAAATATGTGTGGGGATGGATGTTATTTGGATTTACTGTGGTAATCATTTCACAACACATACAAGTATGGGATCATTATGTTGTAATGTATTGAAACCAACGCATTATATGTCAAGTATGTCTTTTAAAATATATTTTCAGTTAACATTTAACAGAGAAGCAACTAATCAACTTACTAAAGCAGCAGCAGCAAAGCATAGTAGAGTGATATTATTAATACTTCAAGATGTTCACATATTCTTAGACTTGAATGACAAAACTGTCCAAAAGGAAAGGTTATGTTATCTGTCAACAGATGCTTCCTGAGATTTCTAGAAAGAACTTTCAGGAGGTTGAGGCAGTGAAGGTGGCTGGGAGTGGGGGGTAAAAGCATGAACATAATGCAAGGTATACTCGGGGGCAGGGGGGTGGCCTTTGGAACATCAACCCAAATCAAGTAATGGCCACAGAACATAATCAAATTAATGAGAAAAATAATCAGCTAAACTACAAGAGTCCTTTCCCTTTGTAGCAATTATTTAGAAAGACATGTTTTTCTTATTTCCTTTTTCTTTTATGAATTGCTGTTTCCTTCTCTTATCTGTCCCATCTGGAGAACTGCTACTTGCTCTGAAAATCCCAGCTCCCGTGTTTCCTCCTCTCCAGAGCTGTTCTTAATCTTCCTCTTCTCACTGCCATGGAGAAGAGAAACCTGCCTTCTCAGCACTTTGAAATGTTGCATTTGCAGCAGCTTTGTCTTTTTCCTCGAGACCAGGGGTCAGCAACCTATGGAGCATGGGTCAAACCTGACCCACTGCCCATTTCTGTTTAGTCTATAAATTGAGAGTGTATTTTACATTGCCAAGAAATGGAAAGAAAACCAGAAGGAGAATATTCGATGATGTGTTAAAAACTAGATGAGAGTCAGTTTGTATTATCTGTGGTTACTTCCACGCTACAATGGCAGAACTGAGTTGTTGTGACAGAGACCATATATAGCACACAAAACATAAGATTATTATCCAGCCCTTTGCAGAAAAGCTTGCCACCAACTGCTCTGTGGGGAGGGCTCATCTGTCACAGTCATGTAGCCATCATGTCCTGTTACCACTGGCAGAGCACGATGCTCCACACTTCACATGCTTTATCTTTCTTAATCTTCAGCAACTCTAAGACAGAACTACTGCATGATTTCCATTTTATAGATGAAGCAACCCAGGCTCAGAGATGGTGAGAAGTTCTCTGAAAGTTACATGAGTAGCAGTTTGTAGATGTGCGATTCAAATCTAGGTCTGTCTGCTTCCAGAGGGAACCCACAGGGTCATCCTAATCATCATCACCCACGACCTGAGGGCAGTACCTGGCACTGGAATAAATCAGTTACATTCCTCCCTGTTGCCCTCAACTATACTCCTCCATTCAGAGTAAGGCACTTCAACACAACTTCCATGAGTCTTCCTGAGCAGAATGAGGCCATTACTACTAGATGAGTTTATTAATCTATTAATGGCATGTGTTGACATATCCCTTGAGCCAGGCTCTGTGCCAGGGTTGAGATACAGAAATGAGGGAGTTTGCCACCAAGAGATGAATCCTGGGCCCTGTATCCTAGAATAAGGAGGCAGAAAACTCTTTCTGGATCCTGTCCAGCAGAATAGTTGAGTAGCAGATAGAGGATTTCATGGAGGCTTCACGGTAAATGTTCTCTTGTTTCACAGGGAAGTCCTCATTGATTTTATTAAGTAAGTGTTTTCCCCTTATGGGGAAGATGTGGTGGTCAGTTCATGGAACACTGTGCTTACTACCACAATAGTAAGGGTTTTCTACTTTGCCCACGACTTCTTCTTGCCATGCCTAGGAAGGAAAGGGCTCCCTTCCCATGCCCTCAGCGCTACTTGGGCATTTACTGGGATCCTGTCCCTGGTGGCTCAGACAGTAAAGAGTCTGCCTGCAGTGTGGGAGAGCTGGTTTGATCCCTGGGTCGGGAAGACCCCCTGGAGAAGGAAATGGCAACCCACTCCAGTATTCTTGCAGGGAAAATCCCATGGATAGAGGAGCCTGGCAGGCTACAGTCCATGGGGTCGCAAAGAGTCAGACACTACTGAGTGACTTCTCTTCTTCTTTGGAGTAAAGTAATTTCTTTAATGACCACAAATTGCCTGAGGCCCCAAGGGAACGGGGAGGAGGGGATGGGTGGGGAATCTATTAATTAGTTGTGTGACTTGGTCACTTAAACACTTCCTATGTTTTATTCTCTTGGAAAATGAAGATAATAGCAGTTATTAACTTGTAGGGTTGCTATGAAGATTAAATGAGACAAAGACAAGGATCTTTTGCACTGTAAGTTCTCAAATATTAACTGCTGCCGTGACCATTACTCCTACCAATGTTCTAACTATTGCTAACATAATATTACTAAATTCTAGAAATCTAGTCTTAAAGAGAGCAGACAGGGTCAGGCTTTGGACATATGCTGAGTGCTGGGAAGTGTGCAAAGCAGTAATGGCATCATTACAGCAGTTTCATAGGATGCTTTTTGCTGTAATATTTTTCCAGGCACAGTATCATCTTGAGATCCCTTCCTGAAGCCCCTTTGGTGTCCAGTTTAAAGGAATTAACTGGAAACCAGGTCTTCATTCTTTAAAACCATGGGCCCAACTGGTACCTCTAATGCTACTTTCCATATAGTCCCTGAACACCTCACCAAAGCTCTCAACCCCAGCTGGACAAAGGCACTGCCCAAATGTGTATCCACCTCCAGTGGATCCACTTTCATCATGCTCAAGGCTCTTCCTTCAACACAGCGCCCTCACCTGTGGATTCTATAAGTTCCTAATGGGGCCTCAATTGTAAGCCTTACCGCACAAAGGGTTTGTGGGCCAGCTGCATTGGTGTTACCTAAAAGTTTGGAAGGACTGATGCTGAAGCTGAAGCTCCAATACTTTGGCCATCTGATGTGAAGAACTGACTCACTGGAAAAGATCCTGCTGCTGGGAAAGATTGAAGACAGGAAGAGAAGGGGATGGCAGAGGATGAAGTGGTGGGATGGCAGAGGATGAAGTGGTTGGATGGCATCACTGACTCGATGGACATGAGTTTGAGCAAGGTCTGGAAGTTGGTAATGAACAGGGGCAGGCCTGGCATGCTGCAGTCCATAGTATCACAAAGAGTTGGATGGGACTGAACAACTGAACTGACCTGACTGAAAAGCTTGCTAAAAACGCAGAATCTCTAATTGTTATATCTTCCTCTTGAATTGATCATTAAGTAGTGTCCTTTTTATCTCTTATAACAGTCTTTATTTTAAAGTCTACTTTGTAAATATATATGCAGCCGACAGAGGAGCAAATACCACCCTGTATAAGGCAATGTATAAGGCAAACATCATCCTGACTGCACCTGATCTCATCAATATATAAGGCAAACGTTATATGCAGCCATAAAAGAAGAAATTGACAGTAATACAATAATAGTGGGGGATTTTAACATTGTACTAACATCAATGGACAGATCATCCAGATGGAAAATCAGTAAGGAAACACAGCCCTTAAATGACATATTAGACCAGATAGACTTAACTGATATTTATAGAGTATTTCATCCAAAAGCAGCAGAATATACATTCTTCTCAAGTGCACATGGAACATTCTCTAGTATTGATCACATGCTGGGTCACAGTAAATTTAAGAAAGTTGAACCCATATCAAGTATCTTTTCTGAACATGCTATGCGATTAGAATCAACCATAAGAAAAAAAACTTAAAAACACAAACACATGGAGGCTAAACAATATGCTACTAAACAACCAATGGATCACTGAAGAAACCAAAGTGGAAATAAAAAATACCTAGAGACAACAGAAAATGAAAGGTCATCCAAAACCTATGGGACACAGAAAAAGCAGTTCTAAGAGGGAAGTTTATAGCAATACAGTCTTACTTTAGGAAACAAGACAAATTCCAAATAAACAACCTAACTGTATACTTAGAGCAACTAGAGAGATAGGAACAAACAAAACTCAGAAGTTGAAGGAAGAAAAGAAATTATAAAGATCAGAGCAGAAATAAAAGACACAAAGAAGACAATAAAAGATTAATGAAACAAAAGCTGGTTATTTGAAAAGATAAACAAAATTGATAAACCTTTAGCCAGACTCATCAAGGAAAAAAAGGAAAGGACTCAAATCAATAAAAATGCACAGTCTCCAGGCTTAAGCAGAACTACTGAATCAGTATCTACATTTAAAGATGATTCCTGGGTGATTTACATGTACATTCACGAATGAGGACTGCTGCAAAGCAAAACTCACTTAAGAAGGTAAGATCTAGTCTCAGGAAACAGGATTTATGGTAGGATCAAGATGTGAGCATAGCAGAAGGCAAGTGATTCCTCCCATCACCCATGTGAGAGCCTCACTCATTGCAAATCAGGTGCTATACTTGAGGTTGTGGAAACCCCAGGTAGTCGTGGATTCAAATTTGAGTTCTAATAATGCTTAGTGTGCATCATCTTTGAGCATTTCCTCCTTCTAAGAATAGTGAGAAGAGATAAGAAAGCCTTCTTTAGCGATCAATGCAAAGAAATAGAGGAAAAGAACAGAATGGGAAAGACTAGAGATCTCTTCAAGAAAATTAGAGATACCAAGGGAACATTTCACGCAAAGATGGGCTCGATAAAGGACAGAATGGTATGGACCTAACAGAAGCAGAAGATATTAAGAAGAGGTGGCAAGAATACANCTTGCAACAGTAAAGCGGAACTGCTCAGACAGAACCCCTGTCCCGCCTGGTTGTCTGTCGCTCGCGGAGGGGCTGGGTTGGCGGACAGCAGACTCACCTTTCCTCGGGACCCCTCGGCTTTGCTGAGGGAAGTTCCACTGCCTCTCTCTTTCTGCGGAGCGCCCCCGCAATGCTGCATCTAAAAGACTACACTTCTGGCATGTATCTGGAGAAAAACGTGGTCTGAAAGGATGCACGCACCCAAATGTTCACTGTGGCACTGTTTACAATAGCCAAGACTTTCTATCAACCTAAATGTCCATCAAGAGGGGAATGGATAAGGAAGATATGGTACATACATGCAATCACTCAGCCACTGAAAAGAATGAAATAATGCCATTTGCAGCAACATGGATGGACATATAGATTGTCATACTGTGTGAAGTAGGTCAGAGAGAGAAAAACAGAATTTTGCTTACAAGTGGAATCTCAAATAGAACACTAATGAACTTACTTATAAAACAGAAACAGATTCACAGACTTGGAGAAAGAATTTATGGTTACCTGAGGGGAAAGGTAGGGGGAAGGGATAACTAGGGAGTTTGGGATGGACATGTACACATTGCTATGTGTAAAATGGATAACCAATAAGGCCCTCCTGGATAGCACATGAAACTATGCTCAGTGTTATGCGGCAGCCTGGATGGGAGGGGAGTGTGGGGCAGAATGGAAACGTGCATGTATGGCTCAGATCCTTTGCTGTTCATCTGAAACTATCACAACAATCAGCTATATCCTAATAAAAATTTTTTAAAAATAAAATGCATAACCAACAAAGACCTACTGTAAAGCAAAGGGAACTATGGTCAATATCTTGTAACAACCTAAACAGGAAAATAATTTGAAAAAGAATAAATGCATCTGTGTGTGTGTAACTGAACCACTTTGCTGTACACCTGAAACTATCACAACATGGTTAAGCAACTATACTCCAATACAAAATAGAAAGTTTAAAAATAAATAAAAAGACTGCATCTGAAATAAGAAATACAGAAATAAGAAACAGCTGCATGTATACCTGCCTCAAGGTATCCTTAAAATTGTCTGAATTTATTTTTAATAAATTTAACGTGTTTTTTAGAGTGGCTTGTTTTATTAACACTCAGCAAATATTAGAGTGCTCACTAAACAATGCTCCAAGTGCTAAAAGATAGAATTGGAGATGGGGTGATTTCAAAGATTTCAGAAAATGGGCTCCTAGTTAATAAAAGTTTTGCCCTAATTACCTCACCAACAATACAATTATTGTATTCATCTCTCTTTTTAACAGCAATGTAAAAATACTTCCTCTTATTAGGAGAGCAGCCTGTCTGCCTTTTTCTTGCTTTGTAAAACTTTGCCAGGTTACAGCTATGCAGGATCCTTTCCTACCTAGCAACTGACAAATAACAACAAAAAATGAAGAAAAAACCTTTGCCATTGGCCAGATCTCTTTTTGGAAACAGGCATATATATATATATTCACTAGTTTCAGTTTTAGCTACTGGAAACACAGTTTAACAGAGAAGAATATAATTTCTTTTTTTAAGCTTTTCTTTTTTATTGACATTTGGTTGTCTTACAATATTAAGTTACTTTCATTACAACATAGTAACTCATTATTTTTATAAAGCCAACTCATTGGAGAAGCCCCTGATGCTGAGAAAGATCGAGGGCAGGAGGAGGAGGGGATGACAGGACAACATGGTTGGATGAGTTTGAGCAAACTCTGGAAGACAGCGAAGGACAGGGAAGCCCGGCGTGCTGCAGTCCATGGGGTCGCAGAAGTCGGACACAACTGAGTGACTGAACAACAACATACACCATACAAAGTTATTATAATATTATTGACTATGTTCTTTGTGCTGTACATTACAGCCCTATGACTGATTTGTTTTAGAACTGGTAGATTATAATTTTTAATGTTTGTGTTTTTTAAATTTATTTAAGTAAAGTTGATTTACAATGTTGTATTAATTTCTGCTGTATAGCAAAGTAATTTGGTTATACTTTCTTTTTCATATTCTTTTCCAATACAGTTTGTCACAGCAATATTGCTTTTTAGAGCATTTTAGCTTCTAACTTGTGTGAATGTCCCAGAAGAGAGCAACACAGTCTGTAAAGGAAAAGAAAGAAAAAGAACTTAATGACACATTCAACTCTTTAATTAACAAGACCTTCTGCTATTGTCCGAGTTCATGTATCTTCTAGTGGGACTGAAGTTGATGGATTTTAGAAAGCAACAACAACATTTTGGTGTGATGTTTTGTTTAAGAATGGTGATTACATGAGTGANGAATAAATGCATCTGTGTGTGTGTAACTGAACCACTTTGCTGTACACCTGAAACTATCACAACATGGTTAAGCAACTATACTCCAATACAAAATAGAAAGTTTAAAAATAAATAAAAAGACTGCATCTGAAATAAGAAATACAGAAATAAGAAACAGCTGCATGTATACCTGCCTCAAGGTATCCTTAAAATTGTCTGAATTTATTTTTAATAAATTTAACGTGTTTTTTAGAGTGGCTTGTTTTATTAACACTCAGCAAATATTAGAGTGCTCACTAAACAATGCTCCAAGTGCTAAAAGATAGAATTGGAGATGGGGTGATTTCAAAGATTTCAGAAAATGGGCTCCTAGTTAATAAAAGTTTTGCCCTAATTACCTCACCAACAATACAATTATTGTATTCATCTCTCTTTTTAACAGCAATGTAAAAATACTTCCTCTTATTAGGAGAGCAGCCTGTCTGCCTTTTTCTTGCTTTGTAAAACTTTGCCAGGTTACAGCTATGCAGGATCCTTTCCTACCTAGCAACTGACAAATAACAACAAAAAATGAAGAAAAAACCTTTGCCATTGGCCAGATCTCTTTTTGGNTCCTCTTATTAGGAGAGCAGCCTGTCTGCCTTTTTCTTGCTTTGTAAAACTTTGCCAGGTTACAGCTATGCAGGATCCTTTCCTACCTAGCAACTGACAAATAACAACAAAAAATGAAGAAAAAACCTTTGCCATTGGCCAGATCTCTTTTTGGAAACAGGCATATATATATATATTCACTAGTTTCAGTTTTAGCTACTGGAAACACAGTTTAACAGAGAAGAATATAATTTCTTTTTTTAAGCTTTTCTTTTTTATTGACATTTGGTTGTCTTACAATATTAAGTTACTTTCATTACAACATAGTAACTCATTATTTTTATAAAGCCAACTCATTGGAGAAGCCCCTGATGCTGAGAAAGATCGAGGGCAGGAGGAGGAGGGGATGACAGGACAACATGGTTGGATGAGTTTGAGCAAACTCTGGAAGACAGCGAAGGACAGGGAAGCCCGGCGTGCTGCAGTCCATGGGGTCGCAGAAGTCGGACACAACTGAGTGACTGAACAACAACATACACCATACAAAGTTATTATAATATTATTGACTATGTTCTTTGTGCTGTACATTACAGCCCTATGACTGATTTGTTTTAGAACTGGTAGATTATAATTTTTAATGTTTGTGTTTTTTAAATTTATTTAAGTAAAGTTGATTTACAATGTTGTATTAATTTCTGCTGTATAGCAAAGTAATTTGGTTATACTTTCTTTTTCATATTCTTTTCCAATACAGTTTGTCACAGCAATATTGCTTTTTAGAGCATTTTAGCTTCTAACTTGTGTGAATGTCCCAGAAGAGAGCAACACAGTCTGTAAAGGAAAAGAAAGAAAAAGAACTTAATGACACATTCAACTCTTTAATTAACAAGACCTTCTGCTATTGTCCGAGTTCATGTAGCTTCTAGTGGGACTGAAGTTGATGGATTTTAGAAAGCAACAACAACATTTTGGTGTGATGTTTTGTTTAAGAATGGTGATTACATGAGTGAGCTTGCAGAGACGAGCCCCCAGGTGTACCCAGGTTCAGAGTGAGAGCGAACCAGCACCAAGCTTTTCTAAAGTACTCAAAATAATTTTACCCATCTCACATTCATCCTCTCCACAACCCTATATCAAACTAGCATGATTCACCAAGAGACTTGGCCATAGAAGGATTTAGTGACTTACCCAAGGTCATAGTGAGTTTTCAACAAGTGCAGGAATCAAATCCAGGTTTCCAGTCTCTGCAGGCTAATTCCCCTCACATGTTGGAAAACATTCTTTCCCTCACCCCATCTCTCACCCTCTTCTATTCTGAGAGTGTTGATGCCCACGCTGAAAATAGAATCCCACACCACTGCCAAAAACTCCTCCCTTCCCTGACTGACCAAGGGGAGTCGGAAGGGAACAACATTCCATCAGGCTCCTCTCCCCAGGTCCCCCCAATCAGGGCTGCCAGGTTTAGCAAAACAATAATGTAAGGCATCCAATTAGATCTAAACTTCAAACAATGAATAATTGTATAGTACAAGCATGGCCGGTGCAAAATTTGGGACAGATTTATTCTAAACATTTATTTGGTATTTATCTAAAATTTTAATTTAACTGGATGCCCTTTATTGAGGTTGCCAGGCCCCTCTGTCCATGGGATTCTCCAGGCAAGAATACTGGAGTGGGTAGCCATTCCTTTCTCCAGGGGATCTTNTGGGACAGATTTATTCTAAACATTTATTTGGTATTTATCTAAAATTTTAATTTAACTGGATGCCCTTTATTGAGGTTGCCAGGCCCCTCTGTCCATGGGATTCTCCAGGCAAGAATACTGGAGTGGGTAGCCATTCCTTTCTCCAGGGGATCTTCCCAACCCAGGGAATCAAACCCGGGCCTCCTGCATTGCAGGTAGATTCTTTATCATTTGAGCCACCAGGGAAGTCCCCCCTGTATTGTACCTGACAACCCTACACCTACTCATCCCCACTTCTACCCTTGTGACCACACACAGGAACACATCAAGGACAGGAAACTCACCCCGGACATGAGGAACAATACACAGATGTTTAGCAAGGTCGGTCTCAATTATGCCAAATGGTTTTCTACTTCAGATCTCAGCTAATTAGGCTCATAGGTATTTTATAATAAGCTTTATAAAAGGTTTTTGTTTGTTTGTTTTCGTCTGCGCTGGGTCTTCACTGCTGCACACAGGCTTTCTCCACTTGCAGCAAGCCGGGGCTCCTCTTCCTTGCAGTGCTCAGGCTTCTCATTGCCACGGCTTCTCATTTCGAAGCACAGGCTCTAGGTGCCTGGGCTTCGGTAATTGCTGCTGTGGGTTAGTAGATGTGGTGCATGGGCTTAAGCTTCTCCTCAGCACGTGGGATCTTAGTTCCCCAACCAGGGTTCAAACCTGTGTCCCTTGCATTGACAGGCAAATTCTTAACCATTAGACCACCAGTGAAGTCCTATAATAAGCTTTTTTTTAAAAATCAATGCAATAATATTTATGCTTTTTTCTTAACTGCAAAATTAAGATGTGTGCATTTTCCAAAGATGACTGCAACAGTATCTCCCACCTCGNAAATGGCAACCCACTCCAGTGTTCTTGCCTGGAGAATCCCAGGGATGGCAGAGCCTGGTGGGCTACCATCCATGGGGTCGCACAGAGTCAGACACGACTGAAGCGACTTAGCAGCAGCAGCCTTAATCTGGAATCAGTCACCTTTCCATTCCTGGTCAAACAGCATGTTATTCTGGCCTTTATTCTTTTATCTATCACTGTCTCAGATATCTTTGCATCTCTCTACCTACCTACCTAGTCAGTCATTTATGTCAATTTCACTAAAGCAGTTGCTCTGGGGGGATAGGGGCAATCTTCTTCATTTTTCTGATCCCATGTCCCCAGCATGGATGGGCTTTACTCATAAGACATGCTCCATGATGATGATGAAGGAAAGTGAACTGTAGGCTGTTTGACAAAAGGCCACCCAACTGATCATTGCAGGGATTAAGGTGCTGATGGTATGTGAAGAGGGGTGGAATCTCTGCTGCTGCAGACTGATCTGAAACTGCAGCTATGGAGGCAAGTGTATGGGATTCCATAGTGTCAATGGCATAAGATCGTTCTTGACTTTTTGCCAGTTCAAGAGGAGATTTGCAGCACCCTGAGTCATCCATTGCTCTAAATGTTATTCTGCTTCATGATCTGTCACCAAGAGGGCATGACCTCAACCATCATTGAAGAAACAAAACCAGGAAAGCAGACATTAAAAAAAAAAGGCAACGCTCTGTGACTCACAGCTTGTAATTTGGTCAAGATACTTAATCTCTATAAGCCTTAACTTGTTCTTCCTATACAAATAGAGATAATGGTATCTACACTCTGGAATTAAGTACGATAATACATGAAAAGAGCTTAGCATGGTGTGCTCAAGTGACATTCACACAATTGTGAAGATGATTGGATGTGCTACTTTCTTTTACTTTCTTTGCCATATCATTTCTACTCCTGTGATTTTGTTTTACTGCATCTGAGTGAGAAAACTATGCTGTTGAAAAATACAGCTTGAATTTTTTGTTTTTAATCTGTATAAAGCTAAAACAATTTTCTTTTTAATATCATGCAGCCTCACCGAAATAAAAACTAAAGTCATGTGACACACTTAGCTTTCTCAAAAGGACATGTTTACTGATCTACACACAGATAAAGCAGTTGGCCTAATTGCTATGATTCACGAATCCTTCAATTGATGAATGAGTCAGTAAAGTTGGGATAGATGACTTTAATGTACATTCCATGGAAACTCCAGACTTTTATATCCCTTCCCACTCTGTTACTGAATCCTAAAATGTTAGGCATCTAAATAATAGCATAAATCCAAACCTCATACTTATTCTTTAGGACACTTCCCAATCATTTTTACATGTGATTATTTCTGATTATCTCGATTATACAGCAGCCATCTCTGCTGACAACAAAGAAGCTAAATCCCCAAATGTTAAGTAATGTAACCATAGCAACGAAGCTAATAAATGGTCAAATCAGTACAAATAATCATTCCAGTTGCTCCAGAGATGGATGAAATAGCAATTTTCCTCGGAGAGGCACAAGCCTAGCTGTGGTCACCTAGCTTGGCTGATACCCCCATAATGTTTATGAGCAGCCTATGGAAGAATAATAAAAGCAGCTAACATTTATTCAGTACTCAAGTTCCATGCATAGTGCCAAGCACATTACATGAATTATCTCTCATCTATGTAACCAATAAATAAGGTAAGACTATTATTATCTCCACTTTGTAGATGCATAAATAGGCTGAGACATTAAATAATTTGTTCATGGTCACCCAAATAACAAGTAGTTCCTGACTCCCATTCCAATCTCATAACCACTACAGACACTGCTTCTTTAAGTCATTTAACGTTGACCATGGGGCTTCCCTGACCTCCCTGGTGGCTGAGACGGTAAAAACGTCTGCCTACAAAGCAGGAGACCCAAGTTCAATCCCTGGATCGGTAAGATCCTCTGGAGAAGGAAATGGCACTCCACTCCAGTATTCTTGCCTGGAAAATCCCATGGATGGAGAAGCCTGGCAGGCTCCAGTCCGTGGGGTTGCAAAGAGTCGGACACGACTGAGCAACTTCACAACAACAAAATGGGGCTTCCCTGGGAGCTCAGTTGGTAAAGAATCTGCCTGCAGTGCAGGAGATCCAGGTTTCAAGAAGATGCCCTGGAGAAGGAAATGGCAACCCACTTCCAGTATTCTTGCCTGGAAAGTCCCATGGGCAGAGGAACCTAGTGGGCCCTAGTTCATGGGGTCACAAGGGTTGGACATGACTAAGCGAGTAAATCACCACCAACACTGACTATATCTATTTCATGACTAGATTTTATACTGACTTCTGACCCAGCTTTTTGGAGAAATGGGAGTGAGGTGGAGTGAGATAGGGGAGACAGGGAAAGAAGGAGGTGGAAGGAGGGAAGAATGGCTTGTTCACTCAGCTACTGTTTGCCTTCCAGATTTATTCATTCCTACGACATAGCGAGATGCCAGGCCAGATGCTCACTCACAGTTATGAAGAAAAATAACCTTTTGGCTCTTATGAGGGTGACTGTCCCAGGAATCCAGCATCTACTTCTTTCAGTAAACCAAATGCATATCAACACTTGAGAAGACGTGGGTACTATGGTTTAACATCACCAATAGCTTTATTTAAAGCTATTATGTGAGAAGAACTGTCTGATATCTGAAGATACCTCAGAGAAAGTTCTTAAGATATAACTGTTTTTCTTAAAACTAATTTTGAAGGCTGTTTTGACTAGGGTATATATGATATACCATATATTCCCCTTGATGTGAAGTGGATTGTATTACAGTCCCGAAGTTATGAGTTACCATAGTGAAGCAGCAGGCATAACAGTGCTGTTGGCTGGTAACTGTTTCTAATAACAGATGGCCTGCCTCCGTGCAGGGTTCTGAATGCATAGCAGGACACAGCTAGGGGTCTCCTTGTTTTCCATGACTAAAGGTGAGGCTGGCCCCAAGGCAGATCCCCAGGGCTCTTCTAATGAATCTCCAAGCTGCCCTGCAATAGTCCTTCCTTCTTTCTTTTCATGCCAAATTGACTTCCCTGACAGTCAACCACTGTCAATCATTAAGAGTTTCAGGACAGATGGGAAGGGGTGGGGGTGGAATGCATTGGGAGATTGGTACTGGCATAAATACACTACTATATATAAAAAAGATAACTAATGAGAACCTACTGTATAGCACAGAACTCTACTCAATGCTCTGGAGTGACCTATATTGGACGGAAATCCAAGGAAGACAGGATATATATATATATATATGTGTGTGTGTGTGTGTGTGTGTGTGTGTGTGTGTAGCTAATTCACTTTACTGTACAGCAGAAACTATTAATAACAACATTTTAAAGCCACTAAACTCCAATTTTTTAAAAAAAGTTGATTGACTGCTGAAAACAAAAATAATAATCAAANTGTGTGTGTGTGTGTGTGTGTGTGTGTGTGTGTAGCTAATTCACTTTACTGTACAGCAGAAACTATTAATAACAACATTTTAAAGCCACTAAACTCCAATTTTTTAAAAAAAGTTGATTGACTGCTGAAAACAAAAATAATAATCAAAGTGAGTTTGTACTAGTCATTATTCAATACATAACTGATTATAATAAACACTTGGCTTTAAAAAAAGTTTTAGGACAGGGAAGAATGGGCCAACTACAGATCCCCTAAATGAGTTCAACAATCGTGCCTCACTGCATCATCTGGCTCCAAAGAACAATTTTGCAAATATTTCTCTTCAACATCTCTTTCCATCAAACTAAAATGGCAGATTAAAAAAAAAAAAAGCCTTGAGTAAAGGATGAAAAGTTTCATAATGGGATTTGAAAGCCTGGGCAATCATGTCATTAAAACAAAAAGAACTGGCTGCCAAACAGCTCGCTCAAATGACACCAGGCACATTGCCTAGTGAACTTCAGATGAACAGGCGTTGGAGTCTGTCCGGGCCTGATTTTCAGAGCCTTCTTAAAGAGGGAAATCTAAGGCAGGCATGCAAACTACACTAAGATTGGGCCATGTCTGGTTAGCTTGAGGGAGCTTGGATGGTGGTCTTTATTAGCTTGCCAGAATTTCTGTGTCGGGTCACGCCCACCATTCCCTTTCCCAAAGGGACCAAAAAACCCAGACACTCCTCTGGCCCATGCAATATGGTGAACAGATGTCTGCCTCACACAACTTAAATGGGTTGGCTTTCCTGAAATGTAGAGGTAGCAGAAGATGTCTCGGGAACAGAGGGGAAAGGAGTTCACAAACCAAGTACTGCTACCATTCCAAGGATGTGCATTCAAACATTCTTCTGTGCCATCCATCAGTAGTTCCCTCCAGTTCAAGATCCAGATGCAAGAGAATGTAACTCAAGAAGCAATATTTACCAGGTAGTTCTCAGAGCCTTGGTTGCCTTAACCTGGGCTGCCTATGACATCACAGCAATCCCTAACCCTATGTTTACGGTTATACATTCACACTCTACCCTGACTCACATCCTTTGTTTTCTTCACAGACTTTTCATTTCCTAGCAACTGTTGACATCCATCTCTCCCTGGGCTCACCTTTTTCCTGAGTTGACCCCGTGGACCTGTGAGACAGCCAAGGGCCTTTGCCTATCCTTGAGTCAGCTGAATATACAGCTGCCTGTACCTGTGCCAATGCATCTTTATCATACTTGTGGTCCACCTGCTCTTTGTTTACCAGCTTCTGTACACACGTAAGTTAACGCTGTGTTCTCCCTTGGCAGACATCATTGAATAATGTCTTATCTCACCACCTAGGGTGAACCAAGAACACTACTTATGGTGAATCAGGGACACTTTTGCTTATGCTACAGAAACCAGTTTGTCTTTTTTTAAATGTACCTTATTCTATGAAAGCTTGATATGTGAAAATCCAGATCCAGGTATGGAAATTAAATTTACACACAGCTTTTCAGGTCTGTGCAAAGCAGTGGTTTTCAAGGAGAGGGACCTCCCCACAAATGTTTTGGCAGTTTGTGGGGGCATTTTTGCTAGTCCCAATGATTGAGGTAATATGGTTGGCATTTATTGAGTGGGGCCCAGGGAGGCTAGATTAGACAGTCTTATACAACAAAGAATTGTCCTAACAGGCCTCCTGGAGCCTAAAACCAACTATTTTAGACATAATCATGAAATGTTTTTATATAGTTTTAATGGTGTCTGAATTTTCCAGGAATGCATTACTGTAAAAATCAAAGAAGGAGATTATATTTTGGTTTCTTTGGAACTTTACCAAGAGGTTGTCATCATTGGGAAGGTGGGGTAGGGAAAGCAAAAAAAAATCACACCACTGAGAGCAATGCAACAGGCTTGAGTCAGCAGGATACACACCATATCAGGCTGCGTGGTAGTTGTTGCATTCATGGCAATACACACCATCAGTATTAGTAATATCAATATCCATAGTAAAGCTATGGTTTTTCCTGTGGTCATGTATGGATGTGAGAGTTGGACTGTGAAGAAGGCTGAGTGCCGAAGAATTGATGCTTTTGAACTGTGGTGTTGGAGAATTCTCTTGAGAGTCCCTTGGACTGCAAGGAGATTAANTTGACTGTACCTCCTTATTAGAATTTCTAAGTCAGTAACAAATATGCCTGCAATGCAGGAGATCCAGGTTTGAACCCTGGGTCAAGAAAACCCTCTGGAGAAGGAAGTGCCAACCCATTGTGGTATTCTTGCCTGGGAAATCCCCTGGATAGTGGAGCCTTGTGGTCTAGAGTCTATGGGGTTTCAAGAGTCAAACACTACTTAGCAACTAAAACACTACCACATGCATGATCAGAAAATCTCATATCTAGACATACAGATACAGCTATCCTAGAAATTACTAAGGAAGACACGCACAGATTCATAGGAGGCTTACTCAAAAAGGCAAAATAAGAGCTTCAAATTTGAGGCACAGTAAAATGGACATATAAGACTATACCCATTCATCCAAAGGAATTCTACCCAGCAATGAAAAAGAATGTTCCACAGCTACATACAATAAGAATGCATCTCACTTATTTAAAAGAAAACCAAGACCAGAGGAATAGGAAATTTATTGTGTGACTGTATTTATTTAAAATTTGAAACAGAGAAAAATGAATCCCTAGTGCTAGAGATCAGAGAAATGGTTACTTTAGGGAGTAAAGAGTGGCCACGAAGGAACATGGAAATTTCTAAGCTAATTGATGTTACAGAGATGAAGCAAGTACAATCTCAGTTAGTAANCAATATACAGCCTTGACATACTCCTTTTCCTATTTGGAACCAGTCTGTTGTTCCATGTCCAGTTCTAACTGTTGCTTCCTGACCTGCATACAGATTTCTCAAGAGGCAGGTCAGGTGGTCTGGTGCTCCCGTCTCCCTCAGAGTCTTCCACGGTTGACTGTGATCCACACAGGCAGAGGTTTTAGCAGCCATGAACAAAGCAGTTCACTTAGTGCTTGCCTTCTGTCAAGTATGTCACATCAGGCATATGTATTCACCTGCAAAGTCCTTAGAACTAGGGGAGGCGTGATTATCATCCTCACTGTATACATGTGAAACTGAGCCCAGGGATGATTGTTATCCGTTATCTGGATGACCAAACAACAGCTATTATCTTTGAAAGTCACAGCTTTGATTCAAAGCTCTTAAAGATGACCCTGACATCTTGATGTGTACCCTTGTTGTTTAGTTGCTATATTGTGTCCAACTCTTTTGCCACAGTCTTATAGACTGTAGTTCTCCAGGCTCTTCTGTCCATGGGATTTCCTAGGCAAGAATCTGGGGCCTCCAGGGGATCTTCCAAACTCTGGGATCAAATCTGCATTAGTAGCCACCAGGCAAGCGCTTACAGAAGACAAAGATGACCATGATTTTGTTAGCACGATACTAGCAAACACAAGACTTACATAAACCTCAATTCCCTACCCAAATTAAAATGCACATTCTAGGGGGATGCTTAAGATTCAAGTAGAAAAATGACAGAACAGTCTACTTTTTTTAACCTACATTCTGAAAAGCTATAGAATAACAGAAAAGAGAGCTTTGCTGATGGGGCAGCTCTGGATATGCTGTGGAAGATATTGGGGGTTTTAGATGCTTAGATCACTCTGGATTTTTTAAATTTCTCCAGTCCTTGAAAGCTAACTAAAGAAGGACATAACTATTTATTTTGCTTTCTGCAGCCCTTGTTAGTTGCTTGTACTGCCTAATATATATACATACAAACAAATACCATTTGGCTTCACTGAGACAATAACATGCAACTATGAAATCATGGATCTGAAAGGTGGCTGACTATCTGAAAGAGAGACAGTTACAAGACCAAACAGATATTGAGTTCAAGATTCTGAGTTCTTTTTCGCCATGTCTTTAAGCATGAAGATCTCTGTGATACACTTTAATCAGTGAGTTGAGAATTAATAAGAGCAGCTCATGCATTTCGAATACTGTTTTTAGGACAGAAAATATTAAAAGAGAAACAATTTGGTTTAATGATTATGTGTTATTTCAAAAAGGGGATGTGTTTGTGTGCTCAATCATGTCTGACTCTTTATGACCCCATGGACTGTAGCACACCAGGCTCCTCTGCCCATGGAATTTTCTAGGCAAGAAAATTTGAGTGGGTTGCCATTTCCTTCTTCAGGGGATCTTTCCAACCCAGAAATCAAACCTGCATCTCCTGGTCTAGCAGACGGATTCTGTACCACTGAGCTACCTGGGAAGCTCCGAAAAGGGGATACAACTTGCTAAATCTGATTAGCAGTACTGGCCCTGTCACTATCATTCTCCCTTTGACTTTACACTTGGTAGTAACTGTGTCTTTTTCAGATTGCTGTCCCCAAACGACAATCTTAACACAGAAAAGGCCATCAGGCACCAAAAAATTGAAGGTAGTGAAGTAAAGCTGCAAAAGCAAACAAATGGAGTGGGTACAGTTAGCACATGGCTTCATCTCCTTCTCTGAGGGGAAGTCACAGCATTTCTAGGAAATGGATGGCTGAGCCCTGTGCTAGGGACAAGCTCCCACTTCCTCTGTGACTCAGTGTGCACATCTTTTAAATGGGACATGAGAAGTGCTAGTGGACTGCCCTCTGTGTCCTGGTCCATCTACCTGTTGAGGAGCAACTTTACTTTCAACCAAAATTTACAGTATGGGAGAAGTTGACATTGTGGTCCAAGTTGTGGAATATGGTTTAAGTGGCATGACCTCTTGGGAAAACATCTGGGGCTGAGCAACGTTTGCTTTTTATGTGTAGGAATTCCTCTTTGTGTAGGTGTAATGACTTGATTATACATGTATCATGCACCCAACACAATAATCAATTTTAAATTATTTTAATTGGAGGCTAATTACTTTACAAAATTGTAGTGATTTTTGCCATACATTGACATGAATCAGCCATGGGTGTACATGTGTTCCCCCATCCTGAACCCCCTTCCCACCTCCCTCCCTATCCCATCCCTCAGGGTCATCTCCGTGCACCAACCCTGAGCACCCTGTCTCATACATCAAACCTGGACTGGCTATCTATTTCACGTATGGTAATATACATGTTTCAGTGCTACACTTTCAAATCATCCCACCCTCGCCTTCTCTCACAGAGTCCAAAAGCCTGTTCTTTACATCTGTGTCTCTTTTGCTATCTTGCATACAGGGTCATCATTACCATCTTTCAAAGTTCCATATATATGCGTTAACATACTGTTTTGGTGTTTTTCTTTCTGACTTAGTTCACTCTGTATAATAGGCTCCAGTTTCATCCACCTCATTACAACAGATTCAAATGCATTATTTTTAATAGCTGAGTAATATTCCATTGTGTATATGTACCACCACTTTCTTATCCATTCATCTGCTGATGGATATCTAGGTTGTTTCCATGTCCTGGCTATCATAAAGATTGCTGCAATGAATATTGGGGTACACATGTCTCTTTGAATTCTGGTTCCCTCAGTGTGTATGCCCAGCAGTGGGATTGCTGGGTCATATGGCAGTTCTATTTCCAGTTTTTTAAGGAATCTCCACACTGTTCTCCATAGTAGCTGTACTAGTTTGCATTCCCACCAACAGTGCAAGAGGGTTCCCTTTTCTCCACACCCTCTCCAGCATTCATGGTTTGTAGACTTTTTGATAGTAGCCATTCTGACTGGCGTGAGATGGTACCTCATTGTGGTTTTGATTTGTGTTTCTCTGATAATGAGTGATGGTGAGCACCTTTTCATGTGTTTGGTAGCCATCTGTATGTCTTCTTTGGAGAAATGTCTGTTTAGTTCTTTGGCCCATTTTTTGAATGGGTTGTTTATTTTTCCAGAATTGAGCTGCAGGAGCTGCTTCTCTATTTTTGAGATTAATTCTTCGTCAGTTGCTTCGTTTGCTATTATTTTCTCCCATTCTGAAGGCTGTCTTTTCACTTTTCTTATAGTTTCCTTTGTTGTGTAAAAGCTTTTAAGTTGAATTAGGTCCCATTTGTTTATTTTTGATTTTATTTCCATTAGTCTGGGAGGTAGGTCATAGAGGATCTTGGTGTGATTTATGTCACAGAGTGCTTTGCCTATGTTTTCCTCTAGGTGTTTTATAGTTTCTGGTCTTACATGTAGATTATTAATCCATTTTGAGTTTGTTTTTGTCTATGGTATTAGAAAGTGTTCTAATTTCATTCTTTTACAAGTGGTTGGCCAGTTTTCTCAGCACCACTTGTTAAAGAGATTGTCTTTTCTCCATTGTATATTCTTGCCTTCTTTGTCAAAGATAAGGTGTACATAGGTGTGTGGATTTATCTCTGGTCTTCCTATTTTGTTCCATTGATTTATATTTCTGTCTTTGTGCCAGTACCATACTGCTTTGATGATTGTAGCTTTGTAGTATAGTCTGAAGTCAGGCAGGTTGATTCCTCCAGTTCCATTTTTCTTTCTCAAGATTGCTTTGACTATTCGAGGTTCTTTGTATTTCCATACAAATTGTGAAATTATTTGTTCTAGTTCTCTGAAAAATACCATTGGTAGCTTGATAGGGATTGTACCGAATCTATAGATTGCTTTGGGTAGTATACTCATTTTCACTATATTGATTCTTTTGACCCATGAACATGGTATATTTCTCCATTTCTTTGTGTCACCTTTGATTTCTTTCACCAGTGTTTTATAGTTTTCTATACATAGGTCTTTTGTTTCTTTAGGTAGATTTATTCCAAAGTATTTTATTCTTGTCATTGCAATGGTGAATGGAATTGTTTCCTTAACTTCTCTTTCTATTTTCTTATTGTTAGTGTATAGGAATGCAAGGGATTTCTGTGTGTTGATTTTATATCCTTTACTAAATTCATTGATTAGCTCTAGTAATTTTCTGATGGAGTCTTTAGGGTTTTCTATGTAGAGGATAATATTATCTGCAAACAGTGAGAGTTTACTTCTTTTCCAATTTGGATTCTTTTTATTTCTTTTTCTGCTCTGATTGCTGTGGATAAAACTTCCAAAATTATGTTGAATAGTAGTGGTGAGAGTGGGTACCCTTGTCTTGTTCCTGACTTTAGGGGAAATGCTTTCAATTTTTCACCATTGAGGATAATGTTTGCTGTGGGTTTATCATATATGGCTTTTATTAAGCTGAGGTATATTCCTCCTATGGAGAAGGCAACGGCACCCCCCTCCAGTACTCTTGCCTGGAAAATCCCACGGATGGAGGAGCCTGGAAAGCTGCAGTCCATGGGGTCACTGAAGGTTGGACACAACTGAGTGACTTCACTTTCAATTTTCACTTTCATGCATTGGAGAAGGAAATGACAACCCACTCCAGTGTTCTTGTCTGGAGAATCTCAGGGACAGGGGAGCCTGGTGGGCTGCCGTCTATGGGGTCACACAGAGTCAGACACGACTGAAGTAACTTAGCAGGAGCATATTCCTCCTATGCCTGCTTTCTGGAGGTTTTTTTTTTTTTTAAATCATAAATGGATGTTGAATTTTGTCAAAGGCTTTCTCTGCATCTATTGAGATAAACATATGGTTTTTATCTTTCAATTTGTTAATCTGGTATATCACATTGACTGATTTGCAAATATTGAAGAATCCTTGCATTCCTGGGATAAAGCCCACTTGGTCACGATGTATGATCTTTTTAATATGTTGTTGGATTCTGTTTGCTAAAATTTTGTTAAGGATTTTTGCATCTATGTTCATCGTTGATATTGGCCTGTAGCTTTCTTTTTTGTGGTATCTTTGTCAGGTTTTGGTATTAGGGTGATGGTGGCCTCATAGAATGAGTTTGGAAGTTTACCTTCCTCTGCAATTTTCTGGAAGAGTTTGAATAGGATAGGTGCTAGCTCTTCTCTAAATTTTTGGTAGAATTCAGCTGTGAAGCTGTCTGCTCCTGGGCTTTTTTTTTTGTTGGAAGATTTCT
This sequence comes from Neotragus pygmaeus, assembly GCA_006410875.1. Classification (NCBI taxonomy): domain Eukaryota; kingdom Metazoa; phylum Chordata; class Mammalia; order Artiodactyla; family Bovidae; genus Neotragus; species Neotragus pygmaeus. The sequence goes on along the minus strand of SJYV01042817.1, from coordinate 786,123 downwards.
GATTACAGTTTTGATTTCTGTGTTTGTGATGGGTCTGTTAAGATTTCTATTTCTTCCAAGTTGTCCAATTTATTGGCATATAGTTGCTGATAGTAGTCTCTTATGATCCTTTGCATTTCTGCCAACATGATAAACTTGTAAAGGTAAGTCTTTGAAGAGGACAATTCCCTAGTTCATATTCTCCCATAATACTGAAGTTTTAAGAATCTCTGACTTGGTGCTACCGTATTCATACCATCACCTTAACATAAACAATTGAAGATCATCATCATCTTTGGGGCTGACCCCCTGACCAATGATTCTGAGATTTGGGTAGAAGGGTAGGTAGCTCTGCACAAATTATTTTATTGATATTCACAACTTCATTCAAATGACAAAGGAAATTGGAAGAGAAGGCTTGGGAAAAAAACAAAACAAAACAGAATACATCACATCACAGTTTTGATAAATGACAAAACCCAGACCAGAACTGTGCATATTGAGGATTGGCAAACTGGCCCCATGAGAACAGTCATCCATTTTTGTATGACTTGCCTGCATGCTAAGGATGGCTTCAGTTTTAAATGGACATATAAGTTCTTTGTAATATCCATGTTTTACTTCTTGGCCTGCAAAGCCTAAAAATTTACTTTTTGACCCTTGAAGAAAAAGTTTGCTGAACCACTGGTTTAAAACATTTTAACTTCAAAGCCTAAAACAACACCTGACATGAGCATTAGACTGAAATAAATATTTGTTGAAATTACTTATCTAGAATTCATAGTCAGACTTCCCTGATGGTTCAGTTTTATAGAATCCACCTGCCAATGCAGGAGATGCAAGAGATGCAGGAACTCTGGGTAGGGAAGATCCTCTGGAGCAGGAAATGGGAACCCACTCCAGTATTCTTGTTTGGAAAATTCCATGGACAGAGAAGCCTGGTGGGCTACTAGCCCATGGGGTTGCAAAGGAATCATATACAACTTAGTGACTGAGCACACACACGCAGAATTCACAGTCACTGACTACAGTTCAAAGCCATGATCTGTGTGCCCCAATGTGCTCAGTGACCAACTTGGGCAAGTGATACATGGGGAAGATTTTTTAACAGGCTTCTGAGCAAGAGCTTTTAGATGGAATCATTGTGCATGAATGAGAGGCCCTGAATTGCTGTGGATGAAGCCAATAAGAGAGGGTTGAAGTTAAGAAGATCACAGGAAAATGGTCCTCCCTGGATGAGGCAGTTCAGTTCAGTTTAGCTGCTCAGTCATGTCTGACTCTTTGCAACCCCATGAATTGCAGCACGCCAGGCCTCCCTGTCCATCACCANTTGCTAAAGATCTGGTCACCTGGGTCCCCTGCCTGCCTTAAGCTCTTCCAACTTCTTGTCACTGGGCAGTCCATCACTGTCAGTTCCTCTGGCTCCCCCACAATCGCTGGTGGGGTGACCTAGAGCAGCAGCAATAGGCGCCAATCACTTCCCCTCCTCCAGGCCCTAGACTCCCTTATTCCTTTCCTTCTGTATCCTTGGTGTATCTGTACTGTGAGTGTTCAATTCAATCGCTTTCAAAGCTGTGCTGTGACCATGGCCTTTGGATGAGGCTTCATCCCCAGGCATCAGCAAAGAGCCTGATATAGACTAGCTTGCAGAAAGCGGTTTTGAGGAATCCCCAGGGCCTGGGAGCTCCTGGAACGAGTGGGCAAGTCCAGTTTCTTAAGGACTTTTTGATCCTGCTCCAGCTTCTGTTCCAATGTGGTTACTGGAAGGCAAACACAGAGAAAAAGAGAGTGAGCTGGGCTTTCAGGCAGAGAAAGATTATAGGAAGAGAGAAAGTAGCTGGCTTTAGAGAGAAACCAGTGATCTCCCTTCACAGCCAACCCTTCTGATACCCTATCGATGGGAAATTGTGCCCCGAAGGGAGGGGGCCTTAGTTTACCTTTAGCCCGAAACTGGGGTCTGGCATCACATAGTCGGAGGGAGTCTCATAGGCAGGCGGTCACGTAGACTTGAGAAACTGGCACCAGCAGGGAAAAACGGGACATTTCCTTAAGGAAAAACAGGATGCCACCAGGGCAATGTGGCCACTGTGACTTCATCCCTTGTTTTTCAGGTCACCACAATGGACCACTTTTAAATAAGATGCTCTCAGCCCCTGTGGACCCTAACAGGTACAAATTTGCTTTCTAAAACCTTTGGATCACATCGGTGCTGACATCAAAGACTTCAGCCAGTCTGGGAACTGACCAAGCCTGCAAATTCCCTGTGTAAATACCCATGAAAAAAACAAGCAGATTTCCCATCTGTGAAGACGTCTCCTATCAGAACAGTTAATGGATAATGTAACANTGCTGACATCAAAGACTTCAGCCAGTCTGGGAACTGACCAAGCCTGCAAATTCCCTGTGTAAATACCCATGAAAAAAACAAGCAGATTTCCCATCTGTGAAGACGTCTCCTGTCAGAACAGTTAATGGATAATGTAACACTCGTGATAAATACATGAAAAGAAGGCTTGGAAAAACTGCAAATGCAGTCTCTGTCCTGCAGAGACTGTGTTCGCTAAATGACCACAGCAGCATCCAGCTGCTCCTAGTCATTTCACTTCATACCAGCTGGACTCCTCACTGCATGACACGTCCCAGTTAGATCCTGGTGATGCAAGAAGACGGTCTTTCCCTTCAGAAAACATACGATCCAGGCATCCCTGACAGTGCAGTGATGAAGACTGTGCCTCCAATGCAAGGAGTTGGAAGATCCAATGCCGGTGGGATCTGATCCCTGGTTGGGGAACTAAGATACTACCTACTCCACTATGTACCCAAAAACAAAACACAAAAAAGATTGCTGTGTGATTGAATAGCATAATGTGTAATAAATACCCAGCTCAGGGCCTGTTCCTAAGTGGACACTAAAAAAAAAAAAAAAGAAAGAAAGAAAGAAAGAAAATACAATCTGATGGTGGAGACAGATGTATTAATACCCAGAAACACTATAAGAATCCCAGCAGAGGATGCTGTGAGAGAACTGGGGAAGGAAAGGCAGGGACAGGCTAGTGCCACGCCTGCGTGGTGGCCCAGGAATTGCTTCAGGAAGTCCACTCTAGAGCTGGACTGAAAGCTTGAGGAGTTGTAACAAGCTGGTACAGGGGAGGAAAGAGAGGGTCAAAGGAACTGATGGTAGAGCAGGCGGCAGGTGAGATACAAGGAAGCACATCACCTTTGTTGAAAGGAGCTCAATCTGTGTGACAGCGGGAGCCGCAGGAAGACCATACCTCGCTTAGGCATTCTGGAGCTTATCTCAGAGCAACAGTGACCTAAGGAAGAATTTTAAGCAGCAGAATGCCATGAGGAAATTTTCATTTTGAAGCCCAACCCAGTGAAGTCAAATACGGGGCAGTCATTAATTAGAATCCTTGAATTAGAATCTGTATATTAATGAATAATAACCTATAACTTGCTTTTACTGACTAAGTGTGTTTTAATTGTTCCTGCAAACTGCATATCCTCCTGGCTTCACAGCCTAGAAAATATATCACACAACTCCTTTAACTGCCCCCTGTAGACAACACTTCTGACCAGGGGTCAGTGTGGTAATAGTTGTTTAAGTTGTTCAGAACATGGGGCTAGTTTTGCCCAGCTCAAACTAGTTTAGACCACTGACCATTCAACTGGGCCTGCACAAGTGTTCAATGGGTGCCCTTTCATTGTCAATGAGCAAAATCTCCATCCTGAGATCATGATAATGCAGCCCATCATTTTCTTANCCAGATGGTTCCTCAGGTGGATCATAAATTTTACATTTTTTAGAACTCTCAAGAGCTGAGGCAATTTAAGGTTGTGTGGGTCTTCTATTCTGGCTGCCCATCTCTTGTATGCTTTCCACAGTAAAAATCATCAAGTTATGTGATCAGATTTCCTTTCATGGGATCAACAGACTTGCTCTGACTTGTTAGAGTCCAAAAGTCTGTTTTCTCCAGCCCTTCCAAACTGCATGTTCTGTCTGGATGCATAAGACTAAAGTATGCTTGGTCATTTGCATGAGTCCCTGATAATGAAACCCCACCATGAATATGACTTGCTGAGGTCAGGATATCTTCCAAGGTCATAATCATATTATTTGTAGGAGAGATTCCTGGAGAGGCATGGTGGAAGCATGTCTCACTGGGTTTCCATCACTGAGTTTAGGTTGTTAGGGATTCCCACTGTCAAAATTTACACCTGAAGTGGAACATTGCTTTGAATTAAGAGGATTTTCATCCTTGCCTCCTAATGAGAGAACAGCTCCANCTTTTTTGTACAGTTCTTCTGTGTATTCTTGCCACCTCTTAATGTCTTCTGCTTCTGTTAGGTCCATACCATTTCTGTCCTTTATCGAGCCCATCTTTGCATGAAATGTTCCCTTGGTATCTCTAATTTTCTTGAAGTGATCTCTAGTCTTTCCCATTCTGTTGTTTTCATCTATTTCTTTGCTTTGATCACTGAGGACGGCTTTCTTATCTCTTCTTGCTATTCTTTGGAACTCTGCATTCAGATGCTTTCATCTTTCCTTTTCTCTTTTGCTTTTTGCTTCTCTTCTTTTTGGCAACCTCCTGCCAAATGAACTAACAGGTCTTCATAAAAGAATAACTATTTATTACTTGCTTATGTGGCAGTCACTGGGTAATTGTTTTATAGACTTTATCTCATCTTTAAAACAACTTGTGAAGAAGGTATACTTCTACTTACATCTAAGGAAAATGGGGCAAAAAGATTTTTTTAAAATAAGCTTACAACTTGTAAGCCACAGACCTATGAGCCACACTCTGGTTCTATTCCAAAGTTGATTTCCTATGCTTAGTCACTGTTCTATATCACATTTTTCAAATCTGTATAATGGCATTACATGTGATACTACATAAGGTGCTCAAAGGAGAATCCCTTTTTTTGAAAGTTTGTGCTTATAAAAGATGCAAGAAACCAAAAAACATTTTCCTCAGTGTTCTTCCTTATGAGCCTACAATATTAAAATTATTTTCTCATCACATAGGATCTTTGTTTTTGTTTGGTTTTTAAACACAAAAGACATTTTTATTATATTAATAGGTGCAGGTGGAGCTATATAACTCTTAAAGTATTATGCATCTTTATGCTTTTTGGTAGGCTGTAAAACATTTTATTACTGTGTTAAATCACTTGGACACACATGCTTTCCAAAGATGAAAAAGAATGCTATTTTAAGACAGTTTATTAAAAACAGTTACCCCATTTAAAGCCTGTTTCTCTGTATTTATTATATTGACTATTAAAATTACTTTGTTTTCTTGGCACCCACAAATTAAGAAATGTCACATAGTCAAGTTAATTCCTGGGAAACTCTTAAGCATTTTTATTGTGAATAAGCATTTTCAAAACAGGAGGGTTGTTTGGTAATTTACTGTTGAAGTAGATACCAAGTGGCATTTTAGGGGTGAAAAGGAGGGTTCTCTTCCTGGGAGAATCTGGCTGAGCCAACACATCTTACAAACTACTGGAGGGAGGATGAAATAAAAAATGGCTGTCACGTCAGAGTGATTGTTCAGCGACACCCAGCACCAAATGCTCTGATTTTCTGGACTAAATTCAGGCAGAACAGTTAGATTACAAGTCTGCTAATCAGAGACAGAATTTTTCTTTTATTTTTGCATTTGAATGAAACCGTCATAGCCTAATGGTAATGAAATGCCATCTGGCATCTCTCTGGATGGCTCTAGGGAGAGTTGGTGGTTTTCACCCAGTTCTCAGAGCATAGTACTTTCCATCCCAGAAATCTCTGTTAGACTAAAATTTGCCAAATGTAAAATAAGCACTGTTTAGAATACATTAACCTTAAGAGTTAAATGAATCAGTCAACAGCATTTATTGGTGCCCACTGTGTTCAGTCCTCAGGGGGGGTGGGGGTGGATAGTGGAAAGTCACAATTAAGAGAGAACACATGGATCGTAGACAGGGAATGTTTCACAAGCAAAAACGTCAACTATCAAATTTTATAGCTTAAAGAGAATTTGGAAAACCATTTTCCAAATTATTTTCTAAGGAGCAAAGCTCTGTAAGATATGACTAAGTGTTCTGGGGTCAAATAAGTTTAAAAAGTGTTGTGGTGCCTTTAATATGTTAATATACATGGAGAATCTCCAAGTGTGGATCTATAAGGTGCAGGTTTCCCTGACTATTTGGACCAAATTTGGGAAATATTCCCTAGAAATTATCAGTCAACTTTCATGACTTTATAAATGAAGAAAATGAGGTAAAGTGATTTACCCGAGATCACAAAGCTAATTATTGGCATAACCAGAAGCAGGACTTAGCATTTTCATTTTGAATCCAGTATTTTTCAATTGAGACTGCTATATAATCCTAGTTTCATAACATATGTATTAGAGTGATTTCTCATCTCATTAAATGGATTTGTTATATTATTATATAATTGCAGATGAGGAGAATGAAAGCAGGCCAGGGATTTAGCAGATAATACCTAAGGCCTTGTTTTCCCTCTGCTACTTGGGAAAAAATTCACAACTTTACTTATGTTCCTTGAGCCTCAGTTTCTGCATCTATGAGGTAGGAATAGTAACACCTGTCTGGTTGAATTGTTCAAGGATCTTAATGTAGAAGCTGGTGGTAACCAAATCATCGAGAATCTGAGCTCTGGCTAGGAGGTCAGTCTCATTCCCAAGGCAATGGAATTCACTGGAGGAGTTAAGAAGGTTGAGGTCATGAGTTTGTCTAGATTGAAACCTTTTAGAGGAAAAATATTTCCTCTCTTTTCTCAGTGCCTGCTCTAATACATATTAAATAGACGTCTAATCAACAATAAAGGACAGATTACACAAAATGTAAATAGAAGTACACTAATAACAGCTTTACCATGCTACACATACAAAACTACATATACAGAAGAGATACCATTCACATTTTTGTATTTTATGAAAAATGTTTTGAATAATAAGACTCCTCTCTTTCAAGTTCTGTTTGATATTGGAAAAGGAAACATCAACATGTTGAAAAATAATTTGGGTGCTTAACTGGCTGGGCCCAGGAGGGTAATTTACAGTACTTAATAGTGTAGTTAAAGTTAATTCCATTTTCCTAAGATGGATTGCTTTTCCAGTGCCCTGGCAGGTTACCCATTTCATAGACCTTTACTCAGAAGCATCAAGCTCCCCAGGACTGGATACAGAGTTTCTTTGTTACCTCACTTGAAGGATAGGAAAAATAAATTCATTTGTCAGGATTTTGTAGGGTCATTAACTTCACTTCGCCTTTACAAATAAATATGCCAGCTTTAATTTTTCATGCAAATGATTCACCTATATCCAAAGTTCCATGTAGCCCTCCTCAGGAGACAAATGTCATAAATCACAAGGAGCTTGGCTCTTTGTCATCCCACAGAGTTGGGTCCCCAATGCTGACTAGTTGGAAATGCAGCTAAAGAAGAAAGGTACAGAAGAGGGGCTATCATTTACTTTTGTTTGTCTTCAACATAATTTCCACAGGCAGTCATAACTAACGACAGCTAGAAATGGTAATGACTTTACAACCGCTTTGAAGCTTCCAAAATACTCTTACAAACAAAAACAAATGATGCAATAAGTACAATAAGCCTTTGGGGAAACTAACCATAAAGGACACCGGAGTGCATACAAACATATGTGGGTCTGCCCCACCAGGAACACATTCCTTCTGAAGACTACATGAGGATCTTACACTTGGATAAGCCACATGTGACCAATGGGCCTCAGTGCAATGAGAGGCTTTGTTGTGAAACCACAGTCTTTCATTGTCCCTTCAAGAGAGCCTGAACTTTTCTCAACATCTGCAAGATGTGCCACATTAAGCATAACAGGAAAATAAGCATATTCCTGAAAACACCATTATTAAAAATAAGTACATGACAGCAGCTTGCCTAGTTCTAATTAAAGGGGAAAAACAAGGACAGGAAATTGCATTTTTAAAAAAGTTTCAGTGATTTGATCTAATTTGTATAATTTTGTTAATACTCTAATTAAAGTTATGTTAAATAGCCAAACACTGAAGTGTCAAGGAAAATGCCACAGAACAATTTTATATGGAGAAGAGTAGCTTAATTAAAAGTGACTTAATTTCCATCCTTAGGGATTCTAAATCCTAGAAGTAATGGGATATGGTAGATTAAAAAAAAAAACACACAAATTTTGTTAAGAAGGGGATGTGTGTATCTGATAAGGTAACAGCATAGCAGTTTTTTTTTTTTTTAAACAAGCAAGTGCTTTCTTAGAGTTGTAGATGCTTGCATAAAACTGAATTTATGCTGGTTTATGTTAGCCACTAATGCTTTTCATAAAGCAACTAACTGTGTACCGGTGATGATCTTATACCTTGGCATCCCCTTTGCCACCATGGCAGACAGACTCTAAGGTGGGTCCCAAGACACTTGTCTCCTAGTGCTCATGTCACACTGTAATCCTTTCCCACTTAGCATGCACAGAAATTTTGACTTACTTCTAAACAATAAAATATGGCAGAGTTTCAGTATATAAGTGATTATATTACTCATGATTCTAACGTCTGTCTTGCAAAGAGCTCTCCCTGCTGCTAGCTTTGAAGAAGCAAGCTGCTCTACGTTGTAAGCTGCCTATGGAGAGGGCCATGTATGAAACTGAGGAAAGCCTCTAGCTGACAGCCAGCAGAAAACTGAGGCCCTTATGGTGTCAGTTTGATCCTCCCCAAGCTGAACCTCTGATGAGACTCCAGCCATTGTCAACACCTTGACTGCAGCCTTACAGATGATCCACTTCAGCCTCGAGTCTTTTCTAATGCTGTGGCATAGGGTGTCCATTGGAACCCACTCTGCACTCACAAATGCACAAGCCCAAATTGTAGGGGAGTTAATGCCTGTGGGACCACTGTTGAACACAGGGAAATGGAGGATATGGATACATACTTCTCCCCTTCTCCCTTAGGCAATGCATTTCATAAAGTTCCTCAAGAGTTCTAATGGACTTGAGCACCCAAAGTCCATAGCAGGTGCCAACTTGACAAAGCCTCTTTGCATTGGTCTTTCTTCCTGTTTCTATCTTATCCCTTACTCACAGAAACCACGAAATAGTAAATATGGATTGTTTTACACTGCAAAACTGGTGGAAGTATTGCTAAACAAAATAGATAACTAATACTCCTAACTAATTCTAGATAGTAAATCACTCATAGCTCTGGGGAAAAAAAATAAACCAGTACAACATTTAGCAGCGAATTTGTAATCTGTGTTTATGAGAAACCAGACTGTTTCATATCATATTCATCAGTGTTATACAGATGCAAATGACCTGCCTCTCCATCCCTCAAAGCCCTACTCTGCCCTTTGATTAATAACAATAATCAGTCAAATTAACTGCAATTTCTCCAGACAAAACTATATTCTTGTATGATACCACATAGTTCTGAAAATATAAGTTTTACGGCTTCCCTCATAGCTCAGTTGGAGAAGGCAATGGCGACCCACTCCAGTACTCTTGCCTGGAAAATCCCATAGGCAGAGGAGCCTGGTAGATTGCAGTCCATGGGGTCGCTAAGAGTTGGACACGATTGAGTGACTTCAATTTCACGCATTGGAGAAGGACATGGCATCCCACTCCAGTGTTCTTGCCTGGAGAATCCCAGGGACGGGGGAGCCTGGTGGGCTGCTATCTCTGGGGTCGCACAGAGTTGGACACAACTGAAGCGACTTAGCAGCAGCAGCAGCATAGCTCAGTTGGTAAAGAATCTGCCTGCAATGCAGGAGACCCTGCTTCTATTCCTGGGTTGGGAAGATCCCCTGGAGAAGGGATAGGCTACCCATTCCAGTATTTCTGGGCTTCCCTTGTGGCTCAGCTGGTAAAGAATCTGCCTGCAATGCAGGAGACCTCAGTTCGACCCCTGGGTTGGGAAGATCCCCTGGAGAAGGGAAAGGCTACCCACTCCAGTATTCTGGCCTAGAGAATTCCATGGACTGTATAGTCCATGGGGTTGCAGAGCCGGACATGACTGAATGACTTTCACTTTCTTTCTTTTAGTAAAAGAACAGAATAAGTTACTAACCTGACATATATAAATTTTTTTTTTTTAATGGGAGAATCATCAGGGCTGTGTTGGTGCCCTTACAATTTTCTTTTTATTTNAGAGCCGGACATGACTGAATGACTTTCACTTTCTTTCTTTTAGTAAAAGAACAGAATAAGTTACTAACCTGACATATATAAAATTTTTTTTTTTAATGGGAGAATCATCAGGGCTGTGTTGGTGCCCTTACAATTTTCTTTTTATTTCCTTATATCAAATTATGTTAGAATAAAACATCTAAAAGCTTTATCTAGTGCCATCTAATATGCACTTGGGCTGATAGAGTCATTTTCCAAAAGTAGGGCATGGAACCCAGAAATGGTTGGACTTTCTGTTTACAGAGTACTTTCTTCACCAAGTTCCACTGCATCTAATCTTCTGATCCCTGAAGACCCCTGACCTATCTCATTAGGTGGCAAATTCTACCCTGGGAAATGGGGGCAGCAACAGATCGACGAGCAGGAGGCCTCATGATAAGGTGGCCCAGTTCTTACTGTCTCTTCAGCTTGCACTGGTGGGAGGGGGATGACAACAGAGCCTGTTTTGGCGTCTTCCCTTTGTCTAGTTGACTAGGCAGGAACAGATGCTTAAATGGCAGAAACTTACAAGTGTGGGTGTCTAAATGAGGTTATAAGACACAAGAAAAAGAGCAATTGCAAGTTGTAGGTCTTGGCTCCAGAAGATGGTTAGATCTAGCACCAGATAAAGCTTCAAAAAGTCCCACTCATCTGTACATTAATCATTTGTCCATTTAGATATGTAGGTCAACTATTACTTGCCAGGAATGAGGTTTCGTGTTGGGGATCAATGGTATACAAGACAGACATGGTCCCTGTTTGAAAAAGTTTAACAACAGCATATGCAAAGACCCCAAGCAATATGGTGAGCTGTAGGACTTGGCACTGAGAGAGGCAGGGTAGGAGAGAACAGGTAGACCTTGGAAGTCAAGGCAAGGATGTCTGAAGAAGTAAAATTTGTACACAGCTCCTGTGACTTACTCTTTTGTACTTCTCACTGCTATTGTATTGCTTTTACCAAGTGACCCCGTGCCCTTTGCCTTGGCACTCTAAAAAGTCCTGGCTTGTCAATATCTGAACCAATTCTATTTCATTGAAAGGTATTGGGGGTCACAAAGCATAGTAACAAGGGTATGATGTTAGACAGTCTTGGCTTAACCCTTCATTTCTACCACTTCAAGTCCAATGACCTTGGGTAAGCTGTCCCATCTTTTTAAGAGCATAAGGTTGAAAGCCTGTGAGCTTGTTGCCTAGGAGACAGTGTGTCCTCAATCAATGATAGTCACTATTAATATTTTCTGCTCCTGGAGGGCTATAGTTGTTCATCAGCTAATGCTGACAAATTATACACAATAACATGTTAAAGGAATATTTTATCAACATCCTTGGGAGGAGCATTTTTAAATGCTTAAACCCACAAAAAGTGAGCAAAAGTGGCTCAGTCATGTCTGACTCTTTGCGACCCCATGGACTAAACAGTTCATGAAATTCTCTAGGCCAGAATACTGGAGTGGGTTCCCTTCTCTAGGGTATCTTCCCAACCTAGGGATCGAATCCAGGTCTTTCACACTGCCAGTGGATTCTTTACCAGCTGAGCCACCAGGGAAGTTCTACCACACAGAAGTTGTCCTCTAATGCTGGAATGCCAAATGGTAGGGGAGGCCTGTAGGAGAAAGAATTCCCATCTTCCTTTGCATACTATGGATCAGGTAACACAGTGTTTTGCATGTTTTCTCTAATTTAATCCCCACAATAAATCTGTGCGGTAGAACTCTCATTAATTTCTACAGGTGAGACAACTGAGGTTTAACAGGTCAAGTCATGTGGCTGTCACTATCAGGAGGGATTCCTACGCTCTTCCTAAATGAGGTTTCCAGAGTGAGGAATGCCCTTGAATTATGCTCCTGGTATCTGCACACCTGTGCACCACGGGGCAACCTAACAGGGTACCTGGATCCAGATGGAAGTTTCCTTTTAGTTTCTGGAGAATAACAAGTTTGGCCCCACAGCACTCCCCGCCCCCGAAATGTAACAGTTTATAGTTTCCTGTGTCCACCACACTGCCTGCTTTCCAGTATTCCAGGCCTCAGCTTCTTCACCATCCTGTCCTGCTGTCCCCAAGCCCCTTCCCAAAGTCATCATTTGGACCCAAAAAATGTTTGCCTGGTCAGTGCTTAAGAATTTAACTAGTCCTGAATTCAGCAAACAGAATTTGAAAAATGTTACCCATGGCTCCAAAGCAAAAACAAAACTAAACTTAAAAAATTCCTGGTTTCCTCCAGGCTCATTTCATCTGGGAAGGGGAACAGGAAGATGAACAAACAAAGCCACTTTGTCTGGACTTCAGGCACAGAGGGAAAAAGCCAACAAAAAGTAACAGAGCACCAAGGTGTACCCTGTGTAAACGGACTTGGACATGGTGCTGGTATAGAAATGATGGGCATGCTTTAGGACCCAGACGAATTGCTGGGCATGAAATAATGGTTCTACATTGACTGAAAAATTTGAAAGTAAGTAAAAACTTTGAGGCAAACAAAAAGATGATTTTCCTGTAATCTTCCAAGCCAGCCAGTGAATTCAGAGGAAAAAGGAAGACAAACAGCTGAGACTTAGGAAGGAGACAGAGACATCCAGGGGAGAGGATGAAGTAGAGGGAGAAAGAAAACATGAATTACAAAGATGCTCATTCAGTCAACAAGTATTTGGAAGCAGTAGAATACCAACAGTTGAATGCCTGGGCTCCACTGCCTGCTGGCTGGGAGACTGGGCTTTACCCTGAACTCAGTCTGTAAAAGACGGATAACATGGGGATATGACTGTTTTTACTTCTTAGGGCAGTTGGATAAAGCCCTTGGTGTACTATCTGAAACATAGAGCCCCCTAGCTGTTACTGGTATTATTTGTAATATTATTTACTTGTTCACCATTTCCAAGGCACTGGGGGGAGGGCATTAAGGTCACAGAGACAAGAATGTAGCTCTCATCTTTTAATTGAGTGAAAGAGTTAAGAGAAGTGCACTCATCCTGCCTTTGATTGCAATTTTGAGTACCCTAAGTTATCAAGAATTACAGGATTCAGTAAAGTTGCTCAAAGGAACAGAGTGCCAAAGAGATATGCACATGCATTGTTGTTTTAAGGCGAGGCAGCAATCCTGGACATAGAATGCTCAGATGGATTCACCGCATTCCTGTGCCAGGGCATCAGCAAGAGGGCAGCTGGTGGCAGAAAGGGGAAGTTTCCACGCACAACTCTCTCTCTACCTTCTGGTCATCTTCCTATGTTATTCAGGTTGGTACACAAGCACTTGCTGTGTTTCTTGAGCTAATTTAGGGTGGAGATAATTAAGTGCATGGATTTACAATAACAAAAGTTGTCTGTTTTCTGTCTCGAATATTAGGTTTCTAAGCAACAACAAGCTGTCTAGTCAGTTAGGTCTTCACAATATATTGAATTCCTCTGCATTATTGCTCAAACACAGTTCACAAATGCTATTCAAATTAAGTAAGAGGCTGGCCTAGAGATGATCTTTTTCTAGGGCAATATTCTCAGTTTTTTATGATAGTAGCAGCAACCTGAACCCTTAGCAGGAATCAGAGATTGCTGGCAAGGCTGTTAAAATCCAAATTTGCAACTGGAACCGATGCTTGCTGAAAGCATCAATGTAAACGATGAGTCTCATCCTCATCCCCTCCCAGAGCACCTGGAGCACAACCCTAAGGGAAATCCTATCACTGTTATCTCCGGGGCTCCAGGGTATGAGCACATCTGTTATTGACACATGAGAAACCTCAGCTTTCTTATCACTCCTCACACTCCTGGTGTGACCATGAGATTTTAAAACTGAAGGCAGGACCTCCAGGCAGAAGGAAGACACATCAAACAGGATTAAAACCAAAACACAATTGGTGGGACTAGATACAGATGAGGAATTTACTGCTTTTCTCTCTGTACTCTGAGCTGCTGTGTGTTAGTGAAGGGTTAAGCTAAGGACAAAATTAAAAGAATTGTATCTGTTTTCTTATCCATGAAGAGGTACCACCACTTGGTTTTTTCTTAAAATCTCTGAAGGTAAAATTGCTACCTTTCACTAATTTCAAGCGTACCTCAGGGAACTCCTTTCCACACACAGACTGACACTGCCTTTAAAGAATTTTTGATGCACAGTGGTTAATAATCTTAGCATGGGAACCATCCAGACCTGACTCACCACCTCAATTCTGAAAGAGATGGGAATACCAGACCACCTGACCTGCCTCTTGAGAAACCTGTATGCAGGTCAGGNCGTCTCAGACAAGGTCACAAACACACATTGTGGTCTTCGTGCATTCATGCTGTGCTTCACAGGCACTCCTTACAGGAGGACTAGCTGAGGGACTGAATAGGAAGCTTAATTTAAAACCATCAGCCTCTTCACTGTACATGGAATGACATAATTAGAGGACATACACCCTGCCTTCATACCACTAAAGCTGTCACAGTTATTATAGCCAGGCCAAGATTTGGATCTGATAACAAAACAGACTTCTGTGGTTGAATCTAGGACATTATACAAACCACAACTCATGTAGTCTGGGGTACTATGTAGCCTAATATTTAAAAATGAACTATAATTATTACAAAATAATAATAAACAACAATCCATTAACTATTAAAATATTTAATAATAAATAATAATATTTAACGAATCATTAAATAATCAATGTTATTTTATAATAAATACAGTACATAATAATATATTTGACAATAATACGTTAATATAAATAATAATAAACTAAAACATGTTTACAACCAGTAAGCATGCTGGTTATCCTTCTGTATTGGTGTTTTATCACCGTTATAACAAATAACACAAGTCTCGTGGTTTAAAGCAGCACCAGGTCATTAGCTCGTGGCCCTGGAGATCACGTCACTGGGGTAAGAATCCAGGTGTCAGAAGAGCCCTGTTCTGCCCTGAAGGCGCTCCGGGACAGCGTCTCCTCGCGTCTTTCAGTTTCCCACGTCTGCTCGCATTCCTCGGCTCAGGGCCCCTTCCATCATCTTCAAAGCCAGCATCGGCCAGTAGAGTCGCCACAGTGGCACTCTGTCACCGCCTCTTCCATCTCCCGTTAAGGACATATGGCGGCACTGCGCCATCTGGATAGCACAGATAACCCCCCTTTTAGAATGTCAGCGGATAGAAGCCTGCGTTCCCCGAGCCGCGTAACCTAACACAGCCAGTTTCTGGGGAGCAGCACTGAGACATCTTGGAGGGACCAAGATGATTATTCTGTCCACCACACCTTCTAAGGAATTAAAAGGCAACCTTGATAAACTTCCTGAGTTCACATGAGAAGGTATTTTTCAGACCTCAGAGATGAGATCTATTCCAGCCATGGGGTTTTCCAGCCTAGCCCATCATGAGCTCCAACGGATGCTTGCATCTGCTCAGAATCAGAAGTCATCTTCAGGCCCAGACATGCTCTTTTTTCCAATGCCAACTAATAAGGGACATGGGAGAATTTTTGTAGTTTGCCTACCCAAACCCAGCACTAGCCAGGATCAATATTTTGCAATTCCTCATTTTCTCTGATGCCTCACATCAATTGTTTTTTTTTTTTTTAATTCCACTCAGTAAACAGTTATCTAGTGCCAACAAAATGCCCGGCACCATGCTAGGTGCTGAAACACAAAGAGAAGAAAACGCAGACCATATTCTCGAGGCGCTCACTGCGTGCGTTACATGCGTGTTACATGCGCGCATGTGCGGGCTTGTGCGTCCTTGTTTAGTCACTAAATGCTCAGTTGTGTCTTGCTCTTTGCGACCCCACGGACTGTAACTCACCAGGTTCCTCTGTCCTTGGGATTTCCCAGGCAAGAATGCTGGAGGAGCTTGCCATTTTGTTTTCCATGGGATCATCCTGACCCGGGGATCGAACCCGTGTCTCCTGCATTGACAGGCAGACTCTTTACCACTGAGCCGCCAGGGAAGCCCATGCACATGTGTATGTGTACATGTGTGTGCATAGTTGTATCATGTGTATGTGTGGTGTGTGCTTGGGTGTGTGGCTGTGAGAGCGTTGAGACAGAGCATCGAGGACAGGCAGAAGACAATGCTGCAGTGCACTAGACACGCACGCTACGCCCCTCTCCTCTTCGCTCCCCTTCCCTGCACACGCCCGGCGCAGGCCACCATCACATTTTGCTTTGGCTGCTGCGAGCCTCCCAGCTGGCCCCCTTTCTCTCAGTCTCCCACTTCTGAAACGTTCCACACTCAAAATATAAACACAGCTGTAGCTGTGTCACTCCATGCCTCAAAAGCGACACCTTCTCCACGGCCTATGGAAAAAGGAGAGACTACGCCACATGCTCGCCAAAGCCCTCTGGGGTCCTCCAACCTTCCTCGTTTTATGCTCTTTTAATACCATGCGTATTTGGGCTGACCACAATCACAGAAATCCTGCAAAATTGCCCTCTGCTTTCTCAGGACACTCGATCCTTTCGCCAATATCCAAGTAATGTCCATTCTTCAGAACACGGCGGGCTACAACCCATGGGTTTGCAAAGAGTTGGACATGACTGAGTGACTAAGCATGCATGCATTCATAGCACAGACCAACCATCACTGCTTGCACAGAACAGTCTCCTGTCCCTTCTCCAAAGAAAATAAGCTGCCTCTACCTGGGGTCCCATAGCGCTTCATATTTCATTCTTTAATAAAAACTACTCCTTTCTGCCTTCGATCTTTTACTTTGCTAAATATCAAGGCCCCTCTCTCAGATTATAACCTCCTTGAGAGCAGTCACTGGTTTTCTTTCTCTTTGAAACATCTCCAGTAACTAGTACAGCACCTTGCCTGTAGCAAGGACACGGTGCTCAAGTCTGTCAGATTCCACTGAGTGGATCAGCAGCAGCATCTTCTAGAACGTTGTCACAAGCACTGAATGTTTCTCTGACTGGTTCTCCTTGGAGGTGATGGTCGGTGGGTACAATTTTCTCCATGATATTCACAAACTCAGTGAAACAGACAGGAACTGACAGACATCAACAGTGAGAGAACCAATCTCTTCTGAGAATGAAAGTCACTGATTAACCCACCCTCAAAGACCAGAATGAATGTGCACGTTACATAAAAGCAAAAGTGAGGTAGTGTAGAGCCTCAAATGGCCTCAGTACATCATCAGTCTAGAAGCACCACCTAATTTCTACATCAGTGCTACAGAAAAATAAAGAACATATTTATTAACGGGAATTCTCGATGTTGTGAATGTGCATGTGTATCCAAAACAACTGTTTTACAATGAATATTTATGGTAAGATGGAGTACAAAGCTGCAAAAGTGCTTTTAGTTGTCATTGTCATCAGTTTTACTAAATAATTATCATCTCAACCCCAAAAATATCCTGAATGGGTAATACTGAATAATCTAGATCATGAAATTGCATTAGAAGGGTATTAGCTGACTCAGGAGACTGATTATAACGAGGTATTGAGCTGCTTATCACTCATCTCAATTGTAAAACCATAAACCACACCGTGTGCGCAGTGCTGCCAGTCAGGATCAGTGAGTGAACCAGCGCTCTTCCTATCGAACAAGGATGGGGAGTCCCAGCTCTGTCAGTAACGCAGTGACCTTGGGAGCTCTTCATAAAGATCATCCCACAGGAGGAAAGCGGATTCCGGCCTTACAGAAATACGGCTATACTAGCAGCTGATGCTGCTCACGCACAGAAAACACTTAACGCTGCAGAAGGGTTGCACACATTCACTCACCTTTCCCAGGCTAATATCGTCTTGCTTAATGGGCCAGTTTAGTACTACTATTAACCAGATGATTATAATATGAGCAAGTGTTATCCATCCATGTCCTAAATAACAGTAGCTGACAAAATTATCAAACTGCTTTTTCACCCATGGTGTTTATCAGCCAGAGGTTGAGGCTACAATTATTTATATTTATTTCTGAATCTACTTTTTAATAATAGTAAAAATAATAATGTCATTCCAGAGTGGTTTTACTGATAAATTTCCAAAGCACCTGCCAGTTATTCCATTTAATTCTATTATCCCAGTAAAGTCAATGGGACACAGTTTGGAAAACATGCAAAATTGGTGTTGGAGCGCTTTCTAAGCACCTTCAACTAAGCTGAATTTGAGGATAGGAAAATGATTAAGACAAGGTTCCTGGCTTCAGGTTGCTTTTGGTTGGCGGTGGAGACAAGACTGTGTTCCAATTACTCCTTATGCATCTTAGAAGTCCTAAGGGAACACAAAGGAGAAGACTGTATTTCTACTGGGAAAAAAGTGTGTGTGTGTGTGTGTGTGTGTGCACGCGCGCACGTGTATGTGCGTGTGCATGTGCGTGTGCGCATGCACGCGTGTGTGTGTGTGTGTGCGCGCGCGCAGTGGTGCAGTGAAGGAAGTGTTGGACAGAGGGAGACATTAAAGACAGCTCCACCGAGAAGGCGACTTTGTCACTGGATTAAAGTCCCCGTTCTATTTGTTCCTAGAAGCAGCTCTGACAGTTACTGAATCTCTGTGTGCTTGAGATTCCTCACTGACTGAATATAGACAACAGTGCTGAATTCACAGGGTCACGAGGAGGATGGACACATTGAGCACGGCTGTTTTGTGGTGGTGCTTTAGTCACTAAGTCCTGTTTGACTCTTGGGACCCTACGGACTGTATCCCACCAGGCTCCTCTGTACCTGGGATTCTCCAGGCAGAACACTGGAGTGGGGGCCACGCCCTCCTCGTCCCACCCCCTTCCCTGGCGCCAATGTCCCACCAGGACTCTGGCGGTCCTTCCATGACAGTGTCCACTTCAAGTTAGGAGCACATATTGAAAGCACACATCCTAATGCCATTTGATGGGCCCTAAAATCACATTCAAATATTCATATCAGTGAACATTCCAACATCTGAAGACTTCTCTGTGAAATGTTGCCTCCAACTCCTAAGAGGATGCTCTCCATAAAAGAAGGCTCCAACAGAGATCCTCGTAAGGGAGGAATTGCAATGCAGAAAACTCAAATATTTAATACAGGGATAAAGTTGTATATGCTTTTTTTAAGACAAAGGGTTTTAAACTACCCAGATTTTCAGAGAATAAAATATAGCAGATCCTCAACTGTTTTAAGTGATTCAACTGTGAACTTCAATAGAAAATATTTGAATAGAAATGTGACTTGCATTTAATAGATACTCAATGGCTGTTGAATTCAGAGATCTAATCTGATCATTTTTACCCCTAAAATTGGAATAATAAAAATTTCCCCTCAGATAACATCTATCAATCTTATTTTGAATCAATCCATTATAGTCCACTACTTAGTTCCTCAAAGATAAAATTTTATTTAAATCTAATAAAAAGGCTGAAATTCGAAAAAGGAGTACATGAAGGCTGTATATTGCTGCCCCGGTTATTGAACTTATATGCAGAGTACATCGTGAAAAATGCTGAACAGGATGAATCACAAGCTGGAATCAAGACTGCCAGGAGAAATATCAACAACCTCAGATATGCAGATGACACCACTCTAATGGCAGAAGAGGAACTAAAAAGCCTCTTGATGAAAGTGAAAGAGGAGAGTGGAATAGCTGCTTAAAACTCAACATTCACAAAACAAAGATCATGTCATCGGGTCCCACCATTTCAGGGCAAATAGATGGGGAAACAACGGAAACAGTGACAGACTTTATTTTCTTGAGCTCCAAAATCACTTCAGATGGTGACTCTAGTCATGAAATTAAATTACTCTTGCTCCTTGGAAGAAAAGCTACAAAAAACCTAGACAGCATATTTACAGAGACATCACTTTACCAACCAACATCCATATAGTCAAAGCTATGGTTTTTCCAGTAGTACAGATGTGAGAGTTGGACCATAAAGAAGGCTGAGCTCCAAAGAACTGATGCTTTCACATTGTGGTGCTAGAGAAGACTCTTGAGAGTCCCTTGAACTGCATGGAGATCAAACCAGTCAATTGTAAAGGGAGTCAATCCTGAATAATCATTGGAAGGACTGAGGCTGAAGTTGAAGCTCCAATACTTGGCCATCATATCAATGAAGAGCTGACTCTATGGAAAACACCCTGATGCTGGACAAGATTGAGGCAGGAGAAGAAGGGGATGACAGAGGATGAGCTGGTTGGATGGCATCACCAACTTGATGGACATGAGTTTGATCAAACTCTGGGAGATAGTGAAGGACAGGGAAGCCTGGTGTGCTGCAGACCGTGGGGTCACAACGAGCGGCTACAACTGAGCAACTGAACAACAACAACAAATAAATCTCACCCATATATATAATTGTTCCTCCCTCGTTAATAAGAAATCTGGAAAATCTTAAGTAAAAAATGTTTATTTACTGTATACTATGTATCAGGCAATGTGTTGAGAGATGGAAATATTTAGACATTCATGGGAATTTCACAAATAATTGTATTTACTGAATCCATCTGTATTAGTCAGGATTCCCCAGAGACACAGACCAGCTAGCAATAGATCATAAGTAAATGACTCATGCAGTTATGGAGGCTGGCAAGCCTAAAATATGCAGAGATGATGTCCGAGCTACAAGCTCATCAAGTGGAAGAATTCTCTCTTACCCAGGCGAAGGTCAGGCATTTTGCTCTATTAAGGCCTTCAACTGGTTGAATGAGGCCCACCCCCACTGAGGATGGGAGTCTGCTTTACTTAGTCTAAATACTCTCATCCAAGAACATTCTCACAGAAACACCTAGTACCTTTGACCAGATCATCAAGCACCCTGTGGCCCAATCAAATTGACACATAAAAATAGCCATAAAAAAAAAAAAAAAAAAACCCTCCTTTTCCCCCAGGTCTAAATTTTAGTAAGAAATTAATTACCAAGGACAAGTCATCTCAACAAAACATCAAGAGGCTGGCTCTATTTTTAGATAAGGGGGCAATATGGTCTGCCAATGAACTGAGGGCTCAAACATATTAGACTGCTTGGGATCAGAGTTTGTTTCCACCACTTAAGACCTATGTGATGTGGACACACGATTTCACTATCCAAGCCTCACCTTCCTCGTCTATTAAAGTAGGAAAATAATAGTGTATATTGAATAGAGTAGCTGGAAATTTTAACTGAGAGGACTTGTCTAACGCACATCACATACAAAGTTCTTGAGAAACATTAGCTGCTCTAACATTAACAATTCCTCCTCTTTCACTGAGCTCCAACTCCAGGCCTGACTAAACCTATTAAAATACACACAACTGCCTTAGCCAGGTATTCTTCTCTGTTCACACACACAGGGATGGTATCAGTTACTTACACACATAGTGTTATCGGTTGTTGATACACATAGATCATTGACTAACAATTCAATCAAAATAGCTTTCTGTATTCAAAAACTGTGATGTGGGAGGAAACCCTAAAATACCCGAAGATTATAAAGAGAGATTCAGATAAAGTACTGGGCAAAGATACCTTCTCACCCACTGGCTAAACCCAAAGTGTCATCAGTAACTGTGAAGGGCCTGGCATTCCGGGGTAGGAGGCAGGAAGAGAGAGATTGTCCCACCTGCCCACCTTGTCTGTTTGGCCACCCAGATGGAGAAGCTTGGATCATTACTGGGAATTACCTTCTAGAATGGCCCTGCCATAGTCACTGTGTAAGTTGAGAAGCTCTCTTCATCAGAAGGCGGTCTCAGTTTTCTCCTCTGAAACTTGAGACCTTTAGACCCCTCTGTTTCATCTCTCCTTCCCCCAGATGCTTAAAACCCGATGGTTTTGCTATGAGGACAAAAGACGACGCTTGGAGAAACTCTTAAAAGTCGATGACTGAGGTCTTCCTCTCCGCCTGCCAAGCCTCCTCACTCCTCCTCCTGAAAACGATTAGCATCCTCAGCATCCTCAAGGTCAACGTTGAGTCCAGGCTGAGACTCATCTCCTTTCCCATCCTGTCTGCCCGTCTTGCTCTTCTCACCAACTGCCTCTTCCAGAATTCACAATGGGGGCAGAGTAAGTGACTTCAAGTTCGGGGGGAGTCTGGGGGCAGAAGCGCCCCCTGCGCCTGTTTACCCGGTTTCTTTCCTCTCCCTCGTAACATTTCCTTACTCCGTCAGCCAGTAGAGGAGAAGCATTTAAATGAGGCTCTAAACTGCGTTTAAAGAATTAACCCATTTTGCCCCTCACTGGTCTAAACCACAGGGTGCCAACCGGACGCTAATTGCTTTCTTCTGGTGGGGTTCCAGACGGCTCCCAAGAAGGCAGGAGCGCATATTCCTGGCACCAATTGGCTCATTCAATTTGCTCGCACCGCATTAGCCTCTGCCGGAATATTCATGAGCAGGGGAATGAGGACCCGCACAGGCAGGCGACAGCCANCACTATGCAAGTCTGGTTCTAGCTTGCTACCCATCAATAGTTGGCATGCAACGAGTTCAAGGAGTTTCACTAGGAAAACCAAAGATCCAGGAGAAAAACAAAACACAAGTGTGACTACATGGGCCCCCAAGCAGAAATACACACTTATAGGTATATATACACACAGGCACACATGTGAACACTATCTATATCTTACTAACTAGGCACACTTAGATAAGTCTAGTATTGTAGATAAAAAGAGAGGCTTTGGAGTCAAATAAACATGGGTTCAATTTTTCTCTGCCTTTTAGAAGCTGTGTGACCTAGGACAAGTTACTTAACCTTTCTGAGTCTGTTTCCTCACCCGTTTAATAGGACAAATAATACATACACCTCACAGAACTGCTGTAAGAATTATATACTATATGTCAGGTGCTGTTCTGGATGTTTTACATATACTGATGCTCACAACAATCCTATCACTATCCCTATTTTACAAATGAGAAAACTGAGGCACAGAAAGAATGAAAATTTGCCTGTTTTACATCTAGTAAGGGCTTCCCTGGTGGCTCAGATGGTAAAGAATCCACCTGCAGTGCAGAAGACCTGGGTTCAATCCTTGGATCAAGAAGATGCCTCGAAGAAGGGAATGGCTGCCCACTCTAGTATTCTTGCCTGGAGAATTTCATGGACAGAGAAGCCTGGTGGTCTATAGTCTATGGGGTTGCAAAGAGTTGGACATGACTGCAAGACTAACACTTTTAACTTTCAGGTGGTGAGGCTGGAATACAAGCATAGGCAGCTAGCTGTTAATCACTAGGCTCTCCTGCCTCATACAATCCTGCATTATAGTAGGTCCACGATATTTCCTGGGAAGACAGAGACACACATATTCAAATATATAAACACCTCGCACCTCCTCTTCCTCTCTAGCTTTTCAGATCTGCTGTTTTTGTCATTAATTTATTACATGATGCAGTTCAAGTGGGCAGGATGCAGACATCAGCTTCCCAAACACAAGGATCCTGTGTGGCTGCTCAAGGAACAGAAGAACAAATCCAACCCTGAGAAATGTTAGTTCATTCTGAACGATGACTCACAGCCGCTATTTTCACAAACAGCCTGCTAATTAAACTTTCTTATGAACTCTGCTAACCAATTTTTCCAATGCGTGGAGAAAAATCATTCATTATAGACCGGAATCCAAAATCTAATATTAAAGCACAAGTAGGATCTGTGGCATTGTAATTTGATCAGCTTGAGCATTAATAACAGTTACACACTGATGTCTGAAAGAGGTAATCAGCTTTTGTTGAGATGTACGTAGATAACTGAAGAAAACATCTGGACTAGACAGCAAAGCTAGCTTATCACAGGGGTTTTAGTATTTATCTTACCCTCAGATCCCCTGCTTACAGTAGCCTATCTTCTGGGTGACCACAGTAATATCCTGAATTGGTATAGCTCTTTAACTACTTATGGACACATTAGCAGCTCATCTGATGTTACAACAGGGGGCAAGGTGGAAAGAGACACTGTCATTCCCATTTTATGCACAACATAAAATGAGGCACCGAGGCACTGAGTGGCCCAGAGCTAGAACTAGAATAAGAACCTGGTGACTCCTTCCTGTTCCTCATGCTGCCACTCATAAAAGCTGGTCTGATTTTTCAATAATTCTCAGAAACCATCCTGACATTTTCCAATACTGAACTAAAGGCGTTCATTTATAATCTTCCAGAGCCACTAAAACTGCTGTGCATTATTACTGTAGTTATCTCTGAGGCTTACCAGGATCATCCTACACAGCCATGTTCATGACTCAGGATGAAACAGCAGAATACAAGGGACCCTCTCTGTGAAGTTCTCCTGACCCAACTGGCCGCAGCATGTAGTCAGACAGACACAGGTACACAGCTTGGTCACCTGCCAAGTGTGTGACTTCAGGTCAGTCATTTTAAACTTTCTGAGCCTCAGTTTTCTCATCTGAAAAATGGGGCCACCATTACCTCTTGTGGGCAAGGCCAGGATTAAATGAGATAACAGAGTAGCTGGCATCTAACAGTACTTAATAAATCTAAGTTCCTGTTCCATTNTCCAGTAGTCATGTATGGATGTGAGAGTTGGACTGTGAAGAAAGCTGATGCTTTTGAACTGTGGTGTTGGAGAAGACTCTTGAGAGTCCCTTGGACTGCAAGGAGATCCAACCAGTCCATTCTGAAGGAGATCAGTCCTGGGTGTTCTTTGGAAGGACTGATGCTGAGGTTGATACTCCAGTACTTTGGCCACCTCATGCAAAGAGTTGACTCATTGGTAAAGGCCCTGATGCTGGGAGGGATTCGGGGCAGGAGGAGAAGGGGACGACAGAGGATGAGATGGCTGGGTGGCATCACCGACTGTAAGTTTGAGTGAACTCTGGTAGTTGGTGATGGACAGGGAGGCCTGGCGTGCTGCGATTAATGGGGTCGCAAAGAGTCAGACACGACTGAGCAACTGAACTTTAGGATTTTTTAATGTACACTGGTTAATAATCTTAGCCTGGAAACNTTTGAGTGAACTCTGGTAGTTGGTGATGGACAGGGAGGCCTGGCGTGCTGCGATTAATGGGGTCGCAAAGAGTCAGACACGACTGAGCAACTGAACTTTAGGATTTTTTAATGTACATTGGTTAATAATCTTAGCCTGGAAACCACCCAGACCTGACTCACCACCTACTTTCTAGCTGAGTGACCTCAGGCAAGTAGCTTCCCTTCAGCAAGTCCATCTTCTCACCTGTAAAGCTGGTGGGAGACCCCACTGCCCACCTGGGAGCATTCTTGTGAGGATTCAGAGAGATCTTGGTATCAAGTCCTCCTCTCAGTATGGACACATAGTAAGTACTCAGTAAATTTTTTACCATTGTTAACTGTTTTACTATTACAAGAGAGATTGAAATAAATAAAATGCACAAGCTGACCTGTAGCATAATTGGAAAATGCAACACAACACACATGTGTTTTCTGCAGTTTAGAACAGAATAATCAATGGGACAAATGTTTCTTCTTGTTGAGTAGGAATTGCCATATGAAAGGACAAGTCCCTATGAGGAGTAGAACAGACAGCAGAAAGTCTTGGCTTTTGGCTGCCTGAGACATCAAGTAATTTATCCAGTCTTCGTGACCTCTGCTCCAATCTCTGTCCAGAAAAGCAACAGGTATGTTGCATGCAAGGAGGTTATTTATTCCTTTCAAGTTTGATGTTGGTGTGAGAACTAGCTTCAAATTCTAGCTGCCAGCATTCAAGCTGTATGAGTAATCATTTGGGGCCCTAGTTTATGCCTTTAGGGGCTGGAGATTAATGGTGTACCTTCCCAATAGGTTCTTCGGGAGGATTAAAAGAAAATGTGTAGAAAATGGTGGAGGCTTTACAAATGGCAACTAATAAGATGTTCATCATCTTCAACTTTTTGCTCTCAGAACTCTGTCTTAAATTGAGGATCCCAAAGAGTTGTTGTTTGAAATTATTAATCTTTAATTAAAAATACATTAAAATCTTATTAATACAAGAAATGAAATGAAAAACCTTAAAAATATTTTTGTTTATTAATTTAAATATCACGACAAACTCTTTATATGCCCAAAACCAATTTTAATGAAAAGTTCTCTTAACTATGGGGAAAAAACATAGATTTCATTATTGCATATACTTTTCAAGTCTCTTTAATGTCTTAATAGGAAGGAAT
Source organism: Neotragus pygmaeus (assembly GCA_006410875.1). Taxonomy (NCBI): domain Eukaryota; kingdom Metazoa; phylum Chordata; class Mammalia; order Artiodactyla; family Bovidae; genus Neotragus; species Neotragus pygmaeus. Next base: position 759,997 of record SJYV01042817.1, on the reverse strand, counting down.
GGAATTATATCTGCTTCAACTAAAATCTGTTGCAGTATCACACATCACATAACTTCTGGAAAACTTCACTTTACACTCAAGAGGGAATGAAAGTAGGGGAAAAAAAAACATAATATCTTGGTATTAAAAAAATAGTTTTTTCCTCATGGATTTCATGAAAGTGTCTCAAGGATCCCCACACTTTGAAAACAATGAATTTAAGACAATTATCTTTCAAAACTTTCTCAATTGTTGAAGACAATACAAAGGTTTATATAGTAAAAGAACGAGACCACTGCCTAAGAGAACGAGAAACAACACCTAGACAAAGAATATAGTACATCTGAGGCCCACTGAAGAATCTACTTTCAGAAATAAGGTTTTACTTAGGTAGGAGGCAGGAGAACAGTAGGAGCCTGAACATATTTACAGACTCAGGAAAGTATGCATTATATTCTCCAAGCAGAGTGAACAGATTTCTGTGATGCTGATTACCCAGCCATCATAGATCACTGCTTCTGTGTCTTTCTTCCCTCTCTACCTGTATCTCCTCTGCTGCTGCTGCTGCTAAGTCACTTCAGTCGTGTCCAACGCTGTGCAACCCCATAGATGGCAGCCCACCAGGCTCCCCCGTCCCTGGGATTCTCCAGGCAAGAACACTGGAATGGGTTGCCATTTCCTTCTTCAATGCATGAAAGTGAATAGTGAAAGTGAAGTCACTCATTCATGTCCAACTCTTAGTGACCCCATGGAAAGCAGCCTACCAGGCTTCTCTGCCCATGGGATTTTCCAGGCAAGAGTACTGGAGCGGGGTGCCATTGTCTTCTCCGGTCTCTCCTCTACTCCACCCAGTACATCAGGAAAATTCCCAGTTGCTCCCCAGATTATCAAATGAAGAAGTTATACCCCATTAGGGCATGGCAACTCAAATCCATTAAAAACTGGGTTTTTCAAACACAGAGACCTCGGTGCAAATGCTGGATTTGCCACTTAGAAGCTACATGGTCTTGGAAATTTCTTTAATTTACTGAATCTCATGTTAATTATGGGGACTGTGATGGATTAAAAATGAACATATTCACCGGAACTCCTCCCATCAAAAGTGCAGAATACAATAGAGTATTACTCATCCATAAAAAAAGAAATCTTGCCATTTGCAACAACATGGATGACTCTAGAGGGCATTATACTAAATAAGTCAGACAAAGACAAATACCATATATGATCTCACTTATATGCAGAATCTAAAATAACAAAATGAAAACAGACTCATAGATACAAAGACTAAACAGATGGTTGCCAGCGGGGAGGGTGAGTGAAAATTGAAGGGGATTAAGGGGTAGAAACCTCCAGTTATAAAATAAATAAGCCTAGGGATGGAATATCTAGTACAACATGGTCAATAATATTATAATAACTTTGTGTGTGGACAGATGGTTACTAGATTTATCATGGTGATCATTTCATAATGTATGTATCAAATCTCTATGTAGCACACCTGATACTAACATAACATTATATGTCAACTTTCTTTCAATAAAAATTTTTAAGAGAAGTCTATTTTCCCATGCCTTGAATTGGGCTGGCCCTGTGTATTTCTTCTTTACCCTATGTCGTGGAAATGGCAATATTTAACTTCTGAGCATGATTTCAAGAGTCCCTGTAGCTTCTATGCTCGCCCTGTGATGGAAGGCCCCCACGCTGAGATGGAAGATCCCATGGAGGAAGAGCTCCAGCCATCTCTGCTGAGGACCCAGGCATCTTACCCCCATTCAACCTCAGCCAAGTAGCCATATCGAGAGCTCCAGCAAAAACAGCAAAACCACCATCCATTCAGCCCACAGAACCGTGAGAAATGATCATTCTGTTTTAGGCCACTAAACAGATGGGTAGTTTCCAGGGAGACCAATTTGTTCCAGTTTGGCTGGGACTTTCCCATTTTTAGCTCCCAGTCCCACATCCCAAGAAACTCCTCAGCTCTTTTGTAGAACTCAGGCAAACACCTTAGCAGGAATAAAAGTGTACAACTCAGTGTTTGAGAGGATTAAGGGTAATGGTGATGTAAAGGCAAAATATAGATGGAGTCCATACAATGAAAGGTTTTTATTTTTCTTGTTTTCAATTTATAAAATAACCCTATAATAATCTACTACATAATTACTCTACTTTTAACAAAACAAAGATTTCTGAAGCTAATTAAAATTTAATCTTTTATCTTTATCTATAACTGAACTTCTCATTCAGGGCCCTAGTTGCTTTAAATATACCAGAAAGCATTCTCTGCTGGAGAATACTACATTTCAAGCTAAGCACAAAGGTAGCAGGCCCCTGGGAAATAAAGAACCAAAAAGCAAAAGAAAACACTGGACTTAACCAAATTCAAACCGGCTGTGAGTTTTCAAAACAGTATCATTGTTGAATATGGAAAACACTTAATATTATGTCATTCTGGGTGGGTGTAGGACAGGACCTTTTTTGGACTGTATTTTTCCCCAGGGGCATGTCTAGAGAAAATATAATCCAAGGAGATGATCTACAGGTAAGGTCAATGTAATGTGCATCTCGGGGTGGGGGTTACTAGGTAAGATGATTGCTTGGGGCTGTTCTTTAGGGAGAAAAATGGAGGTTGGGGTGTGTGTGTGCAGGGGTGGGGAGAAATCTTGTAAAAATCTGAAATTCATTAATTGATGGTGTAATCTTTTCCTCATGTCATAATTATTTGACCTAAAATATATATTAAATAGCCAAGAGGTAACATATCTTTCTGCCTAACAGAAATTGCCTGTTATTCATACAATTAAGATGATTTCCCCACCCTACTGGCCAAAAGAACTTCATGCTGCTAAGGAAATAACTATCCTGTACATCACTAAAGTATTCTGACTCTGCAAAAAGCACATGTGAAATCATTCAGCAGGCTGAACAACAAAAAATGTCAGCCTCCAAGAATTTAATCAAGAAGGTATTTCCTCCTGCAGACTTCCGATAGCCAGCATGCTGAAAATGGCCCAGACACATCTGTACTGCATGTGTCTTCCGTGCACAGGACATATCAAGATACTAAGAAAAGCATTGCTATTGCTCTGCAAACAAGGTAATGCCCGATTCTTGAACAAGATCAAATTAGGATTCAATCAGCTAATTATTAACTGCCTTTGCTCCTTACAGAGAACAACAATATACAAAGAATATAGATCTTAACTTTTTAAAGAATGGCAGGTAACATGACACCTTGGCAGCCTATAAAAGCAGAGACTGTTCTCCATGGTGCGGATTTGTTATCTTTGAGGACACACATGAATTGATGGATATATGCATATTTGCATCTTTAACCCCATCTACATCCATCCACCAGACATGATTAAAACTCACTTCACCAGATGTTGAAGAGTATAGTACCTTCACTTTTGCAACACTAGATTATTTACCCCCAAATTAACAAATTTTATCATGTTGATGATCAGAAAGCCACAACAACTGCAATTGGAGGTAAACATTAGAAAGCAGTGGGTTTAAATACTTAGGATTTTCCAAATTAAAAAAATCAGTGTCAGGAGCCAAGTTTTAGACTCACTGGGATAGATTTTTCTAGTCATTTCCTAAGACTCTGTGGGTATTTCTAGAATTTCAATCTTTATTCTCTAAAATTAACCACCTCATGGTTTGCTAGTATAAAAATATACACATTGATACAGGAGGCAAGAATATACAATGGGGAAAAAATAGCCTCTTCAGTAAATGGTGCTGGGAAAACTGGACAGCTTCCTGCAAAAGAATGGAATTAGAACACTTCCCAACACCATGAAAGTGAAAGTGAAGTCGTCTAGTCCTGTCTGACTCTTTGCGACCCCATGGACTGTAGCCTACCAGGCTCCTATGCCCATGGGATTTTTCAGGCAAGAATACTGGAGTAGGTTGCCATTTCCTTCTCCAGGAGATCTTCCCAACCCAGGGATTGAACCCGGGTCTCTGGCAATGTAGGCAGACACTTTACCGTCTGAGCCACAGAGAAAGATAAACTCAAAATGGATTAAAGACCTACATGTAAGGCCAGAAACTATAAAACTCTTAGAGGAAAATATAGGCAGAACACCTGATGACATAAATCAAAGCAAGATCTTCTATGACCCACCTCCTAGAGTAATGGAAATATCAATCAAAGTAAACAAGTGGGACATGATTAAACTTAAAAGCTTTAGCACATAAAAGGAAACTACAAACAAGGTGCAAAGACAATGCTCAGAATGGGAGAAAATAATAGCAAAAGAAACAACTAAGAATTAATATCCAAAATACACAGGTAGCTCATACAACTCAATATCAGAAAAACAATCAAAAAGTGGGGAAAAAACCTAAACAGACATTTTTCTAAAGAAGACATACAGATGGCTAATAAACACGTGAAAAGATGCTCAATCACTCATTATTAGAGAAATGCAAAACAAAACTACAATGAGATACCACCTCACACCAGTCAGAATGGCCACCATCAAAAAGTCTACAAACAATAAATGCTGGAGAGGGTATGGAGAAAAGAGAAGGCACTCTCTTGCATTGCTGCTGGGAATGTAAATTGACACAGCCACTATGGAAGATGATATGGAGAATCCTTAAACAACTAGAAATAAAACCACAATATGACCCAGCAATCCCACTACTAGGCATTACCCTGAGGAAATAAAAACTGAAAAAGACACATGTACCCCAATGTTCATTGCAGCACTATTTACAATAGCTAGGTCATGGAAGCAACCTAGATGTCCATCAACAGAAGAATGGATAAAGAAGCTTTGGTACATATATGCAATGGAATACTACTCAGCCATAAAAAGGAAAGCATCTGAGTCAGTTCTAATGAGGTGGATGAACCTAGTGCCTATTTTACAGAGTGAAGTAAGTCAGAAAGAGAAATATAAACATCATATACGTGGTACTGATGAATTTACTTCCAGGGGAGCAATGGAGAAATAGAGAACAGACCTATGGACACAGAGGAGGGGAGGAGGGAGAGGATGAGATTTATGAAGAGAGTAACATGGAAACTTACATTACCATATGTAAAATAGATAGCCAATGGGAATTTGCTGTATGACTCAGGAAACTCAAACAGGGGCTCTGTGTCAATCTAGAAGGGTCAGATGGGGAGGAAGATAGAAGGGAGATTTGGGAGGGAGGGGACATTGGTGTACCTGTGACTGATTCTTGTTGATGTATGACATAAAACCACAAAATTGTATAAAGCAAATATCCTTCAATTTAAAAAATATAGCAGTAAAAAATGAAAAAAAAAAATACAAAGCTACATGAACAAAACCAGAAATCAAAAGTTCAGTTTTCAAAGAATAAAGCTTTAAAAAACACTAAATGAAATAAAAGTAAGGTGAGAATTATGCTTTTAAGGGAATAATAAAAGGAGATTGGAAAACATTTGAAAGATACATTTCATTGTAAATGTTTATCCAAGTAGCCACAAACGCCACCAATTTGGTAACATGCCAAAAAGCTTCATTCCTTTCGAACAGTCACTATCCTCTTTCATCTGAATGGGGATATAGGCTTTTAATCTGTGTCCCTTTCACCAATAATGTATTCTTCACATAGAAATGAGTCAGCTTATACAGTCATCAAAACAGTATGGTACTGGCATAAAATCAGAAATACAGACCAGTGGAACAAGAAAGAAGGAAAGCCCAGGGATAAACCCATGCACCTTTGGGCATCTTATCTTTGATAAAGGAGGCAAGAATATACAATGGAGAGAAGTCTCTTCAATAAGTGGTGCTGGGAAAACTGGACAGCAACATGGAAAAGAATGAAATTAGAATACTTCCTAGCACCATACACAAAGATAAACTCAAATGGATTAAAGACCCAAATGTTAAGACCAGAAACTATAAAACTCTTGGAGGAAAACATAGGCAGAACACTCTATGACATTTATCACAGGAAAGTCCTCTATGACCTACCTCCTAGATAAATGGAAATAAAAGCAAAAATAAGCAAGTGCGATCTAATTAAACTTTTTTTACACAGCAAAGAAAACTATAAACAAGGTTGATAAACCCTCAGAATAGGAGAAAAGAGCAAATGAAACAACTGACAAAGGATTAATTTCCAAAATATATAAGCAGCTTATGCAGCTCAATATCAGAAAAACAAAAGAAGATCCAAACAACTATTTCTCCAAAGAATACATACAAATGGCTAACAGACAGGTGAAAAGATGTGCAACATCACTCATTATCAGAGAAAAGCAAATCAAAATGACATTGAGATACCACCTCACACCAGTCAGAATGGCCATCAAAAAGTCTACAGGCAATAAATGCTGGAGAGGGTGTGGAGAAAAGGAAACCTTTTAGCATTGTTGATTGCAAGTAAATTGATACACCCAATATGGAAGACAGTATGGAGATTCCTTAAAAACTAGGAATAACACTATGACCAAGCAATTTCACTACTAGGCACATACCCTGAGGAAACCATAATTGAAACAGACACTTATACCCCAAGGTTCATTACAGCACAATTTATAATACCTGACTGGCTCAGATCATGAACTCCTTATTGCCAAATTCAGAGTTAAATTGAAGAAAGTAGGGAAAACCACTAGACCATTCAGGTATGACATACATCAAATCCCTTATGGTTATACAATGGAAGTGAGAAATAGATTTAAGGGACTAGATCGGATAGATAGAGTGCCTGATGGACTATGGACGGAGGTTTGTGACATTGTACAGGAAACAGGGATCAAGACCATCCCCATGGACAAGAAATGCAAAAAAGAAAAATGGCTGTCTGGGGAGGCCTTACAAATAGCTGTGAAAAGAAGAGAGGTGAAAAGCAAAGGAGAAAAGGAAAGATATAAGCATCTGAAGGCAGAGTTCCAAAGAATAGCAAGGAGAGATAAGAAAGCCTTCCTCAGCGATCAATGCAAAAAATTGGGGAAAACAACAGAATGGGAAAGACTAGAGATCTCTTCAAGAAAATTAGAGATACNCCAGGAATCCCTTAGAAGAAATGGAGTAGCCATCATGGTCAATAAAAGAGTTCAAAATGCAGTACTTGGATGCAATCTCAAAAACGACAGAATGATCTCTGTTCATTTCCAAGGCAAACCATTCAATATCACGGTAATGCAAACCTATGCCTCAACCAGTAACACTGAAGAAGCTGAAGTTTAACGGTTCTATGATGACCTACAAGACCTGCTAGAACTAAGACCCAAAAAAGATGTCCTTTTCATTATAGGGGACTGGAATGCAAAAGTAGGAAGTCAGGAAACACCTGGAGTAAAAGGCAAATTTGGCCTTGGAGTATGGAATGAAGCAGGACAAAAGCTAATAGAGTTTTGCCAAGAAAATGCACTGGTCATAGCAAACACCCTCTTCCAATAACACAAGGGGAAACTCTAGATATGGACATCAAAATATAGTCAACACAAAAGAAAATTGATTATATTTTTGCTGCCAAAGATGGAAAAGCTCTATAAAGTCAGCAAAAACAAGACTGGGAGTTGTCTGTGGCTCAGAACATGAACTCCTTATTGACAAATTCAGACTGAAATTGAAGAAAGTAGGGAAATCCACTAAACAGTAAAGGTGTGTCCTAAATCAAATCTCTTATGATTATACAGTGGAAGTGAGAAATAGATTTAAGGGACTACATCTGATAGAGTGCCTGATGAACTATGGACAGAGGTTTGTGACATTGTACAGGAGACAGAGATCAAGGCCATCCCCATGGAAAAGAAATTCAAAAAAGCAAAATGGCTGTCTGGGGAGGACTTTCAAATTGCTGAGAAAAGAAGAAAAGCCAAGATATAATGACCTGAATGCAGAGTTCCAAAGAATAGCAAGGAGAGATAAGAAAGCCTTCCTCAGACATCAATGCAAAAAAAAAAAAAAAAAATAGAGGAAAACAACAGATTGGGAAGGACTAGAGATCTCTTCAGGAAATTAGAGATACCAAGGGAATATTTCATGCAAAGATGGGCTCGATAAAGGACAGAAATGGTAGGGACCTAAAAGAAGCAGAAGATATTAAGAAGAGGTGGCAAGAATACACAGAAGAATAGTACAAAAAAGATCTTCAACACTCAGATAATCACAATGGTGTGATCACTCATCTAGAGGCAAACATCCTAGAATATGAAGTCAAGTGGGCCTTAGAAAGCATCACTACAAACAAAGCTAGTCAAAGAGATGGAATTCCAGTTGAGTTATTTCAAATCCTGAAAGATGATGCTGTGAAAGTGCTGCACTCAATATGCCAGCAAATTTGAAAAACTCAGCAGTGGCCACAGGACTGGAAAAGGTCAGTTTTTATTCCAATCCTAAAGAAAGGAAATGCCAAAGAATGCTCAAACTACCACACAATTGCACTAAACTCACATGCTAGTAAAGTAATAATCAAACTTATCCAAGGCAGGTTGCTGCAATACGTGAACTGTGAGCTTCCAGATGTTCAAGCTGGTTTTAAAGGCAGAGGAACAAGAGATCACATTGCCAACATCCGCTGGATCATGGAAAAAGCAAGAGTTCCAGGAAAAACATCTATTTCTGCTTGATTGACTATGCCAAAGCCTTTGACTGTATAGATCACAATAAACTGTGGAAAATTCTTCAAGAGATGGGCATAAGAGACCACTTGGCCTGCCTCTTGAGAAATCAGGAAGCAACAGTTAGAACTGGACATGGAAAAACAGATTTGTTCAAAATAGGAAAAGGAGTACATCAAGGCTGTATATTGTCACCATGCTTATTTAACTTATATGTAGAGTCCATTATGAGAGATGCTGGGCTCGAAGAAGCATAAGCTGGAATCAAGATTGCTGAGAGAAATATAAATAACCTCAGATATGCACATAACACCAGCCTTATGGCAGAAAATAAAGAGGAACTAAAGAGCCTCTTGAAGAAAGTGAGAGAAGAGAGTGAATAAGTTGGCTTAAAGCTCAATATTTAGGAAACTAAGATCAAGGCATCTGGTCCCATGACTTCATGGTAAATAGATGGGGAAACAGTGTCAGACTTTATTTATGGGGGCTCAAAAATCACTGCAGATGATGATTGCAGCCATGAACTTAAAGGATGCTTACTACTTGGAAGGAAAGTTATGACCAACCTAGATAGTACATTCAAAAGCAGAGACTTTACTCTGTCAACAAAGGTCCGACTAGTCAAGGCTATGGTTTTTCCAGTGGTCATGCATGTATGTGAGATTTGGACTGTGAAGAAATCTACGTGTGAAAGAATTGATCCTTTTGAACTGTGGTGTTGGAGAAGACTCTTGCGAGTCCTTTGGACTCCCAGGAGATTCATCCAGTCTATTCTAAAGGAGGTCGGCCCTGGGTGTTCTTTGGAAGGACTGATGCTAAGGCTGAAACTCCAATACTTTGGACCCATTATGTGAAGAGTTGACTCTTTGGAAAAGATCCTAATGCTGAGAGGGATTCGCGACAGGAGGAGAAGGGGACGACAGAGGATGAGATGGCGGGATGACATCACCGACTCAATGGACAGGAGTTTGGGTAAACTTCAGGAGTTTTGATAGATAGGGAAGCCTGGCATTCTGTGATTTATCGAGTCACAAAGAGTCGGACACGACTGAGTGAATGAACTGACTGAACAGAATTGAGTATTAAGAAAAATCTGGGATGAACTTTTTGGCCAACCCATTATAACTATGGGTAATATTTTGCTATTGAATTGTCACATGATACTTTGGAAAACAGTTCATTGTGATAAGCAGTGTTAATTGCTGTGGACAAATCAATCCTGTAGGACATTGCTCATTTCATATTTGTGAGCCAGTGAAAACAATAGCAGGATTAACAGACTGACTAAAGTAGTAGAAACATGACTCAGACACTACACGGAAATAATTCCTTAAAAAGAATTCTTTCAATGAGCAAGAAAGACATTGTAAAGTAATCCTGTTAGTGGACATGGAGAGTCAAAGAGGACCCTCACTTGTGGGCCTTAATTCTTTGTAAGGACACAAAGAAGAATCTGATATCTTATCCATGCCAAAAATCTATTGAAGAAAGAATACCTCAAGGGAGAGGTGGGCCAAGTCAAGAGAGGCACTGGCCCCAGGTTGATGAGGTACAGGTTTTTCAGGACAGGACTTTTGCATATTCATCTAGGTTTGTGAGAACTGAGAGTTTTGACTGATAGTTGCAATTTTACATAACAGCATGCTCTATTGGGCAGTATTTCCCACAATTCAGTGGGATATTCAGTATGTATATATGTATAGATTATTTTATGAACCCTAAATGGGCTCCTGGCTGCCTAAGGTCACTTGAGGACACAGTTGTGCATCAAAAGTGTATGTGTTAAAGTTGGAAAAGTCCCTATGGTTAGTTTGTATCCACTGTGCACCTAAGGTGAATGTACTGGAATTGTTAAAGTCTCTGTGGTTATCTTGTAGCATATCTGAGAGTTCTTCTGGTTCACACTGGGGCATGTCTGGTGTGCTGCTTAGAGATCAAGTTGAATTTTTTTGGCTAGGCTCTCCATCATTCAGTTCAGTTCAGTTCAGTCACTTAGTCATGTCCAACTCTTTGCGACCCCATGAAACGTAGCACGCCAGGCCTCCCTGTCCATCACCATCTCCCTGAGCGTACCCAAACTCATGTCCATTGAGTCAGTGATGCCATCCAGCCATCTTATCCTCTGTCATCCCCTTCTCCTCCTNCGCTGAAGAATTGATGCTTTTGAACTGTGGTGTTGGAGAAGACTCTTGAGAGTCCCTTGGACTGCAAGGAGATCCAACCAGTCCATTCTGAAGGAGATCAACCCTGGGATTTCTTTGGAAGGAATGATGCTAAAGCTGAAACTCCAGTACTTTGGCCACCTCATGAGAAGAGTTGACTCATTGGAAAAGACTCTGATGTTGGGAGGGATTGGGGGCAGGAGGAGATGGGGATGACAGAGGATGAGATGGCTGGATGGCATCACTGACTTGATGGATGTGAGTTTCATTGAACACCGGAGATAGTGATGGACAGGGAGGCCTGGCGTGCTGCAATTCATGGAGTTGCAAAGAGTCAGGCACGACTGAGCAACTTAACTGAACTGAGGACATGGAAGAAACCTAGAAGTCCAGATGAATGGATAAGAAACTGTGGTACATACATACAATGGAATATTACTCAGACATAGAAAGGAACACATTTGAGTCAGTTTCAATGAGGTGGATGAACATAGAGCCTATTATCTAAAGTGAAGTAAGTCAGAAAGAGAAAGACAAATACCATATACACATATATATGTAATCTAGAGAGATGGTCCTGATGAACCTATCTGCAGGGCAGCAATGGAGATGCAGACACAGAGAGCAGACTTGTGAACACAGGAGGGAGAAGGAAAGGATAGGACGAATGGAGAGAGGAGCATGGAAACAGATACACTACCATATGTAAAACAGATAGCCAGTGGAAATCTGCTGTATGACTCAAGGAACTCAAATGGGTGCTCTGTGACAACCTAGAAGGATAGGATGGGGTGGGAGGTGGGACAGAGGCTCAAGAGGGAGGGGACATATGTATACCAATGGCTAATTCATGTGATGTATGGAAGAAACCAATAAAATATTGTAAAGAAATTAAGCTTCAATTAAAAATAAAATAAATGAGTCCACTTCATTAAAAAAAATAGTTTTATTACTATTTCTGCTTAATGGTTTGGATTTTTATTCTAAGAGCAATGTAAAGTTATTTTATCTTGGGTGACAAAGCATTAAGTGACTTGGCCCTCATCTACCGTCTTGACTTCTTTGCAAATTACTCTGCCCCTTGGTCACTGTGTGCCAGTTACATAGGTCTCCTGTTCTGCTTCTTGAGAACCACTGAGTGTATCTCACTTTCAGGTTTCTAATGTCCCTCTTTCTGTTGCCTGGAATGCCCTTTCTCTGGCACTCAACACGGTTGTCTCATCTCATCCTTCAAATCTAGCCCAGCATCACCTTGCCAGAGAGGCTTCCCTGAAGAGCTTAATTTAAGTAGCCTCCTCCCAGCTACCCTTACTCCCAATCACTTCATTCTGTTGCACACCTCTGTGGCTCTTATCAAAGAATGAAATTATTATTTCTTAGTTTACTTAAGTGGTGCTAGTGATAAAGAACTTGCCTGCCAATGCAGGAGATGTAACAGATGTGGGTTCGAACCCTGGGTTGGGAAGATTCCCTGGAAGGAGACATGATAACTCACTCAGGTATTCTTGCCTTGAGAATACCACGGACAGAGGATCCTCGCAGGCTACAATCCATAGAGTCACAAAAAATTGGACATGACTAAAGTGACTTAGCACACAGCAGTTTACTTGATCATCATCTGTCTTGAATGTTAGACATTGGAAGCATGGCCTTGATTTGCTCATTTACTTCTAGATCCCCTGTGCCTAGAATGATACCTGATTTTGGTTTCAGGAAAATTGCTCTATCTGATATATACAGAGAACTGACTGGAAGAGGGCAAGGCTGGAGTGGGAAGACTACTGAAATCTAGTGAACCAAAGTGAGGGTAATGGGGATGGAGAAATGGGGATGGGTAAGAGAGATCTTCAGGAGATAGAATCAGTAAGACTTGATAACTGGTTGGATGAGGGAGATCTTAAGGCCAGAATCCTGGTTTCTCCCTTTATGGTGAATTTCCCAAGCAAGCTCCAAGTTGGTATTGGGAATAACTTAAGATTTTCATGATGTCAGCCTGCTCCTGACTGCAGCTGGTTGGTACAGGTAGTGACATATATGTCATATATATGGATATATATGGTATCCACATGTAGGTCATAGTAGGAGGCAAGACATTTTAGTTTTCCCAGGGAAGTCCTGGACTGTTGCCCTTGAATATTATTAGTACTACCTCCTTCCCTCTCAGAAGTGTCCTTGTTTGAATGATAACACACTAGGTGCTTAGGGAAGGTAGGTGCCCCCAAAATTGTCTGGTATTAACTCTGCCCAATATGAGTACCCAGTGCTGAATGGTGCCTATACCAGTAGACTCTAGCTTTTAAGAACACAAACAGTATTTGAACAAAGAAGGAGTGGGTCACACAAGGTGGTGCCTCTGTTGAGGCAGTCAGTGACATATTACAGAGCTGGATGTCACTGAGAATGACAGTAGGGCTGAGAAGTTCCCCCTCCCTGGTCCCTGGCACTTTTGCAGGCTACTTCCATCACTGAGGATCATTTGACTTAATTTCTTTCGTGCCATTAAGGAGTTAAAGTGACAAAATTACCACTCTAAGGCAGCAGGAACATGAAATGGGTCGTCCTACATTTTGTAAGGACTTGCCTTCCATGGCTAGGAACTTGTACTAGGAGATCCATGAAGGCATCTCAACTGTAATGGTGTATCACAGAAGCCAGCAAGACTCAAGACTTGACCTCATGCTATATTAAAGAGTTCAGAGTTAGCCACTGTGAAATAATATTTTAATGATTGTGAGCAAGAATGGAGATCCATCACCAAAATCTCTCTTTAACACATCCACAGATCCCAGACTTTGAAGAGATTTCAAACTTAGGAAATAATTATGGCAAAAATGATCACAATATTGTATAATTATCCTCCAATTAAAATAAATTTTAAAAAGACAAAAAGAGAGTAAACTTATCAGTGATAATTAGGCCTCACATCTCAATAATGTCTTGAAATCTCAACATAAATTTCAATGCTTAATTGTTGATCTGAGCTTTCAGTGAGCCATTGATCTATATACTGCAGCAGTTCCTTGATTCCCTCTACCCTTACTTTACACCAAACCTTTCCTTAAAATCAAAGACTAGGTGATATTGTGGCCCAATTGATGTTTAATAAAGTAGCCTAAGGTTTCAAATGCTATATATGCTTATGGAGTTTGTTTCATCTATTAGCCTCCTATAAGACATTACTGAGGCTCCCTTTCCTCTGTCTGTTGGCCACCACCCAGAAAGAGAAAACGACCTGGGATCGAAGATAGGTCTTAGATTGGCTGAAAATATAGAAACTTTGTCAATCCCTGGACAAAGGGATTCCTTGACCATAACTTGATTCACTGAGAGGCAGAAAACCTGAATGATAATCAGCAACTGAAAAGTCACCAGCTCTACAACTCAATGACAGCTTCAGAAATTGAGAAAAATGCTTATATAAATACATTTCAAGCACTGGAGATTTATATAACTTTCTATCCCCCCAAATGTAATATATATTGAATATATTGAGAGTAACACAAAAGAAAACAAAAGGAAATAGGGCTGCAATAAATGGAAAGGGCCCCTGATATTTAAATCCAATAAAAATATCATTATTGGCAAAGTTTACCAAAGTGTCATCGGAAAAAGCAGTACTGACATTTTCTGTTCTTTCTCCTTCTGTTTTTTCCCTTTAAATTAAAAATCACAGCAAAATAAAGCCGCTGACTGGACTCTGATGAATACTATTCATTTTCCCCCTGACCCGATTAGTCAGAACGTCTTTCGAATGATTAGTTTTCAATTTGCACCACTGCCAGAGAGGAAGGCCTCCAAATTAATGGTTGTATCGATTGTTTATGCCTCCGAGAGGCACATTAAAAAACTTCAGCCATGCTAAAAGAAATGCTGATCCTTTGAAGGGATTTTACTTAATGGATTTTTTAAAAATTAAGAGTTTTAGAAACTTGCCAGAACTTGTTTTAAATTCCACTTACAAGTTTGTCTGTCTAGAGAGCTTGAATGGGGAGGGTTTTGTCATTTCTCAGTGTAAAAAGCTTTGAACTTGAATTCTGGGAGCCCTGGACCTACCAGTGGGGATCTTGACAGAACTGTAATTCTGGCTCAAATGTAGGGCCCATCTGCCACCCAGCTTTCCCTTATTAACAAATAGGGTCCCTCATTACTCCCCCAAGGGTCCCTCCTGGGTGGTTTCTCTTCTCTCTCTTTGGTTTTAGAAGCCACACTTGGGGAAAAAAAGAAAAGGTTTCAACAAACATTGGTCTGTTTGGTTGGCACAGAGGGATGGGAATTTGCACAAAGCCTTTGTTGGGCAAGCTTTCCTTAGCTCCCTGCCAAGGAAGTTCTAATTCTGTGTCTCAAATCAGGGAAGGTAACAGTGGATTAGATGACTATTCCTTCCATCCTAAATTGTCTCTAAAGAACTGCACCATGTATTTGCAGCAGGGCAAGGACCACATCAGGGGCAAGGTCACTTTCATTACTGACATATCCCATTCTGAAACTGGCCAATATAATGATGAAGTGGCTTATTCATGATACTATCATGCACAAAGTAACAGCTCACTGAGGACTTATGAAGAAATGTTCAGGGATGAGAAGTAGACTTCTGTTCATGTTGAGATCTGATGACCATGGTTTATGCCATGGCAAGTGAGGGTTCATTAGATATCAAAATAGTTCCCTTTATTTAAAGTGGTACTTGAATGCTCATTTTTCTCAATCCCAAATGTTATCTCCTAAACTTTTCTATGTGTGTCTTAACCGAACAATCATACTCCCTCTCAAATGCTCATATGCTTCTTGATTAATGCTTTGACCTGAGTTGGCACAGAAGAGAAGTGTGAGTCTTAAGTGATACTTTATTTGAATGAGGTTCAGTAATGGGAAGAGAGATAATAAAAATCTAGAGTTTGTGGATCTCTGGTAAAAGGTAGAGGTCAAACTGACTGAGACTTAGTATCTGGCATTTGGAGACCTACAGTGAGCCCTGAAAGCATTCCTGGGCTCAGACTTGCTATTGGCAGGTCAACATAGTCTAGACTGTAAGACTGGTTCTCCACCATTCAGTTGTATGCAACAACCGCTGTGCCAAGTAGCAGGGCTCTACAAAACCCATAACCTTAACACCAATCACTTGTTCCATAAGAATTATGATGAGGTACCTTCAATTTTTCCCCTATCCAAAACCATAGCACTTCCTTACTCACAGCTGAGTGGTGGTATTTCTAGAAGTGCTGCTTTGACCACGTAGTATGAACACTCTTCATAGAGACCTGATAACTTCCTTCCAAACACAAGAGAAAACTGACACTTGTCAAATGAGTTTCATGTCAGCCACCTCAATATGACTGACTTGCTATTTTCTAGATTCTACCTAATGTCATCTCCCATTCTTGGTTCACTATTTAGTTTTGAGGTTTGCCATCTTCTTTATACAATGCATAAAATAGTTTTCTTCTTAATTAACTGTATTGCTTAGGACCTTTTACAAATATTAAGAACAAGCTCTTGCATAAAGCTTTCCTGGAATCACTGGTTTCACTTTTCAGGACAGAAATAATAGCCTATGTTTCACTCAAAAATTCTGTGATTATATTTCCTAGTAGGACACATCTCCTATTATACTGAAAGCTCTTGAAAACTGTCCTTAAAAATACTTCAGGTGTCTAGTAGTTTAACAAACTTGGTTGAGGGATAAAGAGAGCCAGTTATGTGAGCAGTCTGCTGTGGTAGAGAAAGTATTTTTTTATTGTCATTGTTTAGAATTAACGGCATATGGCCATAGTGAAACGCAGACCAATTTTTAATTGGTTTTATTATTATTTTAAAATTCTCTCAATTTAAACAAGGAACTTCCTTATCCTGTGTCATTTTTGTCAGAGTGCTCCCACCCCATCCATGTGTACAACTGTTCAAAGAAAGTCCAAAATGACCAACTTCTATTCAAAAACAAAGCAACTCTTTAAGATCACCCTTTGGCTTTTAACCAAAAGCCAAGGATTTCAAAGACTATACCAAAAGAAGCCAAGCACTGTGTACAACAAACAATTACTGTTATTCTTATGTAGAACTAAAATTGCAAAAGACACTTGTGTGGACTTTAATGCCCTAGTTTATTCCTTCTGTGTTAATACAAATAAAATACACCACTTAGAGTCTTTAAAACCTCACACTTTCCTTTGATACTTTTATCTCCACTATACCCAGCTGAAGTTATTCTGGAGTTTTCCCTCATTTAAGTAAAACTACTAACTCTTAAGAAATGACCAAACCAAGTACAAATATATATTTTTCTCATTTTTCTCTGGGAACTTTCCTGAGACTTGAGGCTCCCCACATACAAGGTCATGTCCAATAGTTTAACTTCTTCTCACTGAAAACACTTTCAATAACTTTTGTTCATAGTATATCAATTAGGAAGTGTAAAGAACATGAAATTATGTGCAGAGGTAGATACATGGGAGGGTTTTGGGGCTAGGCCTGCAATGGCACACTTCATTTTTGCTCATTCCCTGTACCACTCATTGATAGAACTCAGCCATGAGTCACACGTAGCAGCAAATGGAAGCTGCTAAATGCCTGACCAGGAAGAAGAGGAAATGGATGTTGCTGACCAGTTAGTGTTTGTACTATCCCATCAGATGGTTAGAGCCAGGAAGGCAGGGCATGCTAAATCCTGTCATGCAAAAATCTGTGCTTAATATAGTACCTCATACATGGTTGGTTTTGTCAACTCTAGCCCACTGGATGGGAAGCAAGCATCTTATGAACAATAAAGACAGAACTGGGCCTATAGAAAATTCAAAGACTTTAACCTCAGAGGTAAGACTTAATCTGCTAAAATAGAAGAGGAGGCTCAGTAAATCCCATGAATGCTGATCAATTTCTAACACTTGGTTAGAAATGAATTTCAAACATTTGGTTTGAATTTTAAAAATCAAGGACAATTTATAGCAATTCACTTAAAAATTGGTTTTTGGTAACCTTCTAAATAATCATTTTATGCACAGACATACACACACACACCTATGGTTATATAAGCTACTTGCATGTGTAAATGTACAGAAAATTTTGGCTTCATATGGCTTTTCCAAGACCAAAGAGAGAACATGTAAACACTTACTATGAGTAAATAGAGCCTAATTCAGTATCTTAATACACAGAACTTTGAAATAAATGGGAAAAATATTCCGAGTTTTCCATGAAGGACTTAATTATTACATGTCACCCAGAAAACCTAACAACAATTTATAAGCTCTCACAAATCAACCACTAAGCAGTGGCCCACATTTTGTTCTAAGCATTGTTACCTTATGAGAAAGGAACACTGATGCAGAAGTTCTGGAGCTGTGGTTAATTCTTTCAGGCACAACATGATCACAACGATGACTAATAAGCTACATGTTTAAAATCATAAGAGAACCGTAGGTTAACAAGCAAATATTATTAATTATGCTAAAGTAATAGGCACTAGCCAACCAGGATTCTGTGGAGATGGATTGCTCCTGTACACCAAAGAAACTCATAAAATCATTCCCCTTCCTGTGCTCCAAGATAAAGATATCACACATACACTCTCTAAGAACAACTAAGTGGCAGATTCCTTTTATTTAGCAGTGTACTGGTTTCTCCCTTGATATTATATTAACTGAAGATATTATATGAAGGTTATATAGGTAAGTCATACTGCATCAAATCATTGTTCAAACAGGATTTTTCTGAACCATTTAAACTATTAGTACAGAATGAAACATACAATCAACAGGCACCAGAATACAGAATGAATAAGTAAAAAAAAAACAGAAAGGTCCTCCACTTAACCTGCAGAGTGCACCTGGATTTTATCTTCACCTTGACTGTAGCATCTGTATCACCATATTCCTCATTGTTGGTTGTGGAGCTTGCTGTACTTGGAAGTGTACTAATTTAATACCTATAAATATGAGGAATATAACGTAAGAACATCAGGACTGAATTACTGCTCAGACCCTAGTCAGTGGTGCCAGTTAAGAGTAAATTTTAAATCAGAGACTCTCAAGCCGTAGGGGTCATCAGAATCCTCTGGATGATTTATTAAAACCCTGATTAATTATATCTGGGGTAGAGCCTGGGAATTTGCATTTCTAACAAGTTCCCATGTGATGCTGATGCTATCGGCCAGGGGCCACAACTTGAGAACCAATATTAAGTCAATAAACATCTATTGGAAAACCCTCATATGCCTGGAAATGGAGAATAGATTTTTGCCCTTAAAGAGCCAGAGGTGTCACCCAAACCATTGCACTTTCATATTAGTGTTTGTCATATCTACAATTAAAATCTTTAAATAAATACATAATGTGTAAAACAAACATCTGAATAAAATGCTGTATTAACAGTAAATTGTAAGAGTTCACAACATAACATTTAAAATCAAGGGAAATTGATTAATACTTTTAAATACACATATTTCTGACAGTAAAAATCAAGTAAATTGTATAAATATGAACTTTTTCCTCCTTTTTGGGGGGAAAATAAAATAAATCTAGGGATACATTACTTAAAATCCTTACCTTTTCTCCCACCAAAGAAATAAACAAAAAGTGACCACCCATCCCCATTTACTAGCATCAAAAGTTTCTTCCACGTTTTACCAAAATAATACTGCATCTTCCTTAGAATCTTTTTTCAGCTTTATTACCTTCAGGAAAAATACCGGTTCTTCTTTGGCATGATGTCCTCAGCTTGTTCTTGGGAAGCTCAGCAGCTTAGCACTCATACTTAGTTGAAGTAACAGGACTGAGATCATCAACTGCTATTGGGTCTCCTTCATCTCCTGTTTCTGGCCAGTTCCCTGCAGGCAGAGAACATGTTGACCCCCACTGGCCAACAAACCCTAAACGTTACTATACGCTGTGAAGCCTCTGAAAGACAGTGTATCTGGGGCCAAATTCAGTCATAGCTGCATTCCATTTGGCCGTTATGGTGCTTTGGGAGACCCGCACTGGTGAACCCTCAGGAGAAGCCTGCCCTATACAGCGCACTTATGGCTGATTGCTTCTGACCGCTTATTTACAAGACCTGCCTGGTCTCGCCAGATGGCTGAAATTGCAGCACTTGAACAAATGGGAAAACCATGGCTTGAATAAATTAAGCAATTTTCCTAGAGGCAGCATAGTAACTTGTGCCACGTGCTCAGAATGACACTCACAGCTCAAGGTTCCTTTCTTGCGCTTTGCTGCATCCGCCACTTCTGGGGTTTCTGTAGTGATAACGTAGAACTTAGACAAGAACTTAATCAGCGTTGTTTACCGATCCTGATGAGTTGTGCTTAAGGACAAAACTCTCACGGTCATCATATCCATCTCTCAGGTATGCCATGTCAGCCTGATCAACATGGTACCTTCCTTAACTTGGTACCTTCCTCTGGAGTGTTTTGAAACAGGTTGAGACTCCACTTTCCATTTTTAGGTTTGTGGAGGAGGAAAATATTATGTAAACCAGTGCAGGGTAAAGAAATAACTTGAGCACTGGCCTTGGAGTCAGTGACTAGAAAAAGTACAGGTTTTCATNGTAGCATCTGTATCACCATATTCCTCATTGTTGGTTGTGGAGCTTGCTGTACTTGGAAGTGTACTAATTTAATACCTATAAATATGAGGAATATAACGTAAGAACATCAGGACTGAATTACTGCTCAGACCCTAGTCAGTGGTGCCAGTTAAGAGTAAATTTTAAATCAGAGACTCTCAAGCCGTAGGGGTCATCAGAATCCTCTGGATGATTTATTAAAACCCTGATTAATTATATCTGGGGTAGAGCCTGGGAATTTGCATTTCTAACAAGTTCCCATGTGATGCTGATGCTATCGGCCAGGGGCCACAACTTGAGAACCAATATTAAGTCAATAAACATCTATTGGAAAACCCTCATATGCCTGGAAATGGAGAATAGATTTTTGCCCTTAAAGAGCCAGAGGTGTCACCCAAACCATTGCACTTTCATATTAGTGTTTGTCATATCTACAATTAAAATCTTTAAATAAATACATAATGTGTAAAACAAACATCTGAATAAAATGCTGTATTAACAGTAAATTGTAAGAGTTCACAACATAACATTTAAAATCAAGGGAAATTGATTAATACTTTTAAATACACATATTTCTGACAGTAAAAATCAAGTAAATTGTATAAATATGAACTTTTTCCTCCTTTTTGGGGGGAAAATAAAATAAATCTAGGGATACATTACTTAAAATCCTTACCTTTTCTCCCACCAAAGAAATAAACAAAAAGTGACCACCCATCCCCATTTACTAGCATCAAAAGTTTCTTCCACGTTTTACCAAAATAATACTGCATCTTCCTTAGAATCTTTTTTCAGCTTTATTACCTTCAGGAAAAATACCGGTTCTTCTTTGGCATGATGTCCTCAGCTTGTTCTTGGGAAGCTCAGCAGCTTAGCACTCATACTTAGTTGAAGTAACAGGACTGAGATCATCAACTGCTATTGGGTCTCCTTCATCTCCTGTTTCTGGCCAGTTCCCTGCAGGCAGAGAACATGTTGACCCCCACTGGCCAACAAACCCTAAACGTTACTATACGCTGTGAAGCCTCTGAAAGACAGTGTATCTGGGGCCAAATTCAGTCATAGCTGCATTCCATTTGGCCGTTATGGTGCTTTGGGAGACCCGCACTGGTGAACCCTCAGGAGAAGCCTGCCCTATACAGCGCACTTATGGCTGATTGCTTCTGACCGCTTATTTACAAGACCTGCCTGGTCTCGCCAGATGGCTGAAATTGCAGCACTTGAACAAATGGGAAAACCATGGCTTGAATAAATTAAGCAATTTTCCTAGAGGCAGCATAGTAACTTGTGCCACGTGCTCAGAATGACACTCACAGCTCAAGGTTCCTTTCTTGCGCTTTGCTGCATCCGCCACTTCTGGGGTTTCTGTAGTGATAACGTAGAACTTAGACAAGAACTTAATCAGCGTTGTTTACCGATCCTGATGAGTTGTGCTTAAGGACAAAACTCTCACGGTCATCATATCCATCTCTCAGGTATGCCATGTCAGCCTGATCAACATGGTACCTTCCTTAACTTGGTACCTTCCTCTGGAGTGTTTTGAAACAGGTTGAGACTCCACTTTCCATTTTTAGGTTTGTGGAGGAGGAAAATATTATGTAAACCAGTGCAGGGTAAAGAAATAACTTGAGCACTGGCCTTGGAGTCAGTGACTAGAAAAAGTACAGGTTTTCATAAAGGCATTCTTTAAAAACAAAAAACAGCTTCAAATGTCCATGGCACAGTCTGAACTGGAAAACATTAAAGTCAAGAGAGAGAAGGTTTCTCCTTGACCCTTCCTACTTTGGCTGTCTCAGCTATTCTCCCGATTCTTTTTGTCATCCTTGCAGAGAGAATTCACCTGTTCCAATTTGACCTTCTTATTCTTTTAACTGGCAAGGGAGGGGCAGAAGCAGGAGAACCAAAGGCAGTGATTCTCAAAATTAAGTGTATATAGCAATCACCTGGGGAGCTTGTTGAGGCTGCAGCATCTTTGACCCTAGCTGCAGAGATTGCTGGTTAGTCTGGAATCTGCATAGCTCTCCAGCATCCATGGGGGTTTTTAATGTTGAGGGTACTAGAGCACACTTGCAGAAAACCCTTCTGCTTTAAAGCAGAAATTCTCAAACTTTATCCACAAATTTCTGTTAAAATGCATAATCTGCTTAAGTAGGTCTGGGGTGTGTCTGAAAGTGTTCTCACAATCTCTTGGGGGATGCTGGTCCAAGAACTATTCTTTGAGTAGCAAGAGTTTAGGGCTTGGACATGTCAGTTGTATTGCCTGAGTTCAAAACTCAGAACACACTGTTAGTACTTAGTCCTATGACTGTAGTAATGTTTCAGTGAGATAATAAATATCAAGCTCCTAGCATATAAGGAGGCCTAACAAATGTTAGCTAGTATTGACATTTTGGGATATTCTGCTTTGAGTTTTGTTTGATATATATATTCCTCAGTAAGGGGACTTACAGAATTGCATACTGGTGTCTTGGTTTGGGCTTGTCTGGGTCACTTGACTTTCAAGCCTCTTTTCCCCGGTCCCCTCTTCTTCCTTTCTCTACACTGAGTACATCCTGAACATGCCCAAATGGCCATTCCTTCCTCTGAAACCAGAGGTCCTTGAAGAATAGCTTATTAACTGGCAGTCTTGGTTGGAGTAGGAGATAAAGAAACAGGATAAAGTTTTTGAGCTATGCCCAGGCTAAGAGATTACAGACTCCATAAAAAAGGAACCACATCTTTCTGGAAAACCAAACTTAAGACTTTTCCACTTAATGCATCTTTTGCAGTCACAGGCTCCCATGAACCCAGTTCTCTTCTGCTACACCAGGAACGCTTTCTTTCAGAAATCAGTAAAACTGCCTCAATTTCAGGCTGGCCAGCAGAGAAAAATCCAGGAAGCCACCTATCACCCACCACAAGTAAGGGTGGTGAACAGGGGAGTCAAGTTCACTTCTTGGTTCTGCTTCCCAGTGTAACGTTGAGACCACATGTCTGCCTCCTTCAGCCTCTTTCTGTAGGAGAGTGACTACAATAGTTTAACAACAGCTAAGCTGAGCCTTATCTTATCTCTTCATTTTAATTGATGATTATTACATCTCAGTCTGCTGAAGCATCTTCAGGGAACAATTCTGAAGCTTTTAGATACCCAGACCACACTTCACAAGATGCAGATTAAGTAGGACTGAAATGAATACTGGATAGCTGTGTTTTTAAACTGACACATCAGGTAATTCTGAAGCAGGTGGTTCATTCTCTGATAAACAAAGCTTTATTAAGAGTAATGATGCTTAGATATGTTCTGGTTTAACAGGAAAAGCTTGCCTAAAACCTTGTTTAGTATGAAGTGATCTGACTGTGGTCTTTTGAATGACCCCATATGGCTTCCCTGATAGTTCAGTTGGTAAAGAGTCTGCCTGCAATACTGGAGACCCCGGTTCGATTTTTGGGTCATGAAGATCCCCTGGAGAAGGGATAGGCTACCCACTGCAATATTTTGGGCTTCCCTTGTGGCTCAGCTGGCAAAGAATCCACCTGCAATGCGGGAGCCCTAGGTTTGATCCCTGGGCTGGGAAGATCCCCTGGAGAAAGGAAATGCTACCCACTCCAGTATTCTGGCCTAGAGAATTCCATGGACAGTCCATGGGGTCACAAAGAGTCGGACATGACTGAGTGACTTTCACTTTCATGAACAGAAGCTACCATTTGCTGACTGATCAGGGATCAAGTGACTATTCCTATTTATTTTCCTTTATACCACCCTGTTACTACCACTCTTAGTTTCACAGAGTAGAATAAAGTCATAGCTCAGCATTTAAGAACCTCACCCAAAAATTTACCATGAATTCGGGTCCAAGGTGGACCCCCAACTCTTGTCTGTCAGACCCTGAGTTAAGAGTCTTTTTTTATCATGCTAAGCTTCAGCGGTAAAGCATCCTCCTGCCAATACAGGAGAAATGGGTTTGATCCCTGATCCAGGGAGATACCACATGCTGCAGAGCAACAAAGCCCATGCACCACAACTATTAAGCCTGTGCTCTAGAGCCTGGGAACCACAACTACTGAGGCCTGAGCACCCTAGGGCTGTGCTCCACAACAAGAGAAGCCACTGCAATCAGAGGTCCATGCACTGTAACTAGAGAGCGGCCCCCACTTTGCTGCAACTAGAGAAAAGCCCCAGCAGCAATGAAGACCCAGCATGACCAAAAATAAATACTATAAAAAGACTTCCCTGTTGGCTCAGCAGGTGAAGAATCGACTTGCAATGCAGGGGGAGACACAGGAGACGCCGGATCGATCCCTGAGTCTGGGAACATCCCCTGGAGGAGGAAATGGCAGACCATTCTAGTATCATTGCCTAAAAAATGCCATGGCAGAGGAGCCTGGCAGGCTATAGTCCAAAGGGCCACAAAGACTTGGGCATGACTGAGTGATTGAGCACTACCAAAAAAAAATATTATGCTGAGCTTCTCACACTTTAACTTACATTAGAATCCCGTGGAGGGTCCATTAAAACAGATTGCTGGGCCCTCAGAATTTATGATTCAGTATGTCTGGTGTGGGACCTGAGAATCTGAATTTCTAACAAGCTCCCAGCTGCTGCTGTTGGACTTTGAGAACCACAGCACTAGAATTTGCTGTGGTGTCTTTTTCTATAAGTCTGATGCTGTGTCTCTTTAGCAGTCCTATCTACTCACCCAGGACAATTCAGAAAGCTTTCTTAGTCGATAAGCAACATGACAAACAGCCAATAAAGTCACTGTTAAGCCAGTTCTTAAGTGCCTTCAGGTGTTACTTCTGTTGTAATATGTCACCTTCTCCCCTAAAGCAGAGAGAACAATGGTACTTTTGTGGTGGCTCTTTCCCAAGAATTCTTCTGCTCTTTTATTTCTTGCTTAAAGAATGCTGAACTGTGTTTCTATTCCAACTAAGCAATGGTGAGTGATGCAGGCATGCTTAGTCGCTCAGTTGTGGCCACCTCTTTATGACCCCATGGACTGTAGCCTGCTAGGCTCCTTTGCCTATGGAATTTTCCAGGAAAGAATACTAGAATGGATTGCCATTTCCTCCTCAAGGGAATCTTCCTGACCCAGGGTTCAAACTCATGTCTCCTCCGTCTCCTGCATTGCAGGCAGATTCTTTACCCACTGAGCCATTAGGGAATGGTCAGTGAAATGCCATCCTAATCACTTCTGTTCAACCAGGTGCTAAAGAAATTATCCAGCTCCTATTTCGTCTTCCTCCCTCAGTTTGGTGATGGAATTCCAACTGGGATCTGGATCAATTCAGTTCAGTTGCTCAGTTTTGTCTGACTCTTTGTGGTCACAAGCATGGACTGCAGCATGCCAGGCTTCCCTGTCCATCACCAACTCCTGGAGCTTGCTTGTACTCTTGTCCATTGAGTCAATGATGCCATCCAACCATCTCATCCTCTGTTGCCCCCTTCTCCTCCTGCCTTCAATCTTCCCCAGCATCGGGGTCTTTTCAAATGAGTCAGTTCTTTGCATCAGGTGGCCAAAGTTTTGGAGTTTCAGCTTCAGTATCAGTCCTTCCAGTGAATATTCTGGACTGATCTCCTTTAGGATGGACTGACTGGATCTCCTTGCAGTCGAAGGTACTCTCAAGAGTCT
Source organism: Neotragus pygmaeus (assembly GCA_006410875.1). Taxonomy (NCBI): domain Eukaryota; kingdom Metazoa; phylum Chordata; class Mammalia; order Artiodactyla; family Bovidae; genus Neotragus; species Neotragus pygmaeus. The sequence goes on along the minus strand of SJYV01042817.1, from coordinate 734,129 downwards.
TCTCCAACACGACAGTTCAAAAATATCAATTCTTTGGCACTCGGATTTCTTTATAGTCCAACTCTCATGACCACAGGAAAAACCATAGCCTTGACTAAACAGACCTTTGTTGGCAAAGTAATGTCACTGCTTTTTAATATGCTGTCTAGGTTGGTCATAACTTTCCTTCCAAGGAGTAAGCATCTTTTAATTTCATGGCTGCAGTCACCATTTGCAGTGATTTTGGAGCCCAGAAAAACAAAATCTCTTACTGTTTCCACTGTTTCCCCATCTATTTGCCATGAAGTGATGGGACCAGATGCCATGATCTTAGTTTTCTGAATGTTGAGTTTTAAGTGAACTTTTTCACTCTCCTCTTTGGTCTTCCCTTTATTATGATGGCCCTGTGGTTCTCTTCTCCCTTGGAATTTCTGGGGTTTACTCACCCTCAGGACCTTCACTCTAACTATGAACACAGACTTCTTCATAAGGAGGGTACATTTCATCTGCATTACCTTTATTCTTCCCCAGGAATTGCATGTATGGCTTGCTAAACTATCCCTACAGCAAGCTGCGGGAATATCAGCCAGGGTTCAGGAAGTAAGATGACTCTGTGAAGTTTGTAAAGGGTGTGATGGTGATTCTCTCAGGACACCTAAGTCGGCAAGCTCAGAGTCAAACGCTTGCAGTGACTCTGTTCTCTCCTGGGGCTTTGTGCACACTGTACAGCAATAAAGCCATGTCTCTGAGGTCCCTTCTTTTGCAGGATTCAAACTGCAGTTTGATTTGATGGATCTCATAACAGCAGGCCTTCTGGATGACTCCTCTCCAAGTCAAGAATCTACCAGCCTGACTTCAGCTTGGGCAACAGCTGGTGGAGCAGAAGACCTAGGTGCCAGACCCCCTGTGTCACTTACCTAAAGCAGCGTGATATGACCACTCTGAGTCAGCATCACAAATGTCAGAGATATTTATACTTATTGCCCTCAATGAAATAGGATAAGAGGATGGAATGGGATTTTTTTTCCAAGTCCTTGGATGGTTAAACCCTCAGAAAATATAAGCAGAATCTGAGCCCCACTAGGTACCTAAGTCCATTTCTCTAATCTTTCTCTCTGGGGGAAAACATTTGAAATGGTCACAAAGTCTGACTTGAGATTCACTGAAATTCAGAGGGCAAATGGTTGGAAGCCATTAAGGATGTAGGCTAATAACTGTGGCATGAGTCCAAGTCCATGCCTGTTACTCATTAATAGTGTGACCTGGGTAGGGTGACTCACAGTGTTCAATTTTCAAGTGTTTTTTTTTTTTTTTTACTACAGAAATATAAATATGAAACAATTGTGTAAAATAATACACAGTAAACATTGAATAGATGCTGGTTATTTTTTACTGTTAACAATTTTCCCTGGTGGCTCAGATCATAAAGAATCCGCTTGCAACACAAGAGACCAGAGTTCAATCCTTGGGTTGGGAAGATCCCCTTGAGAAGAGAATGGCTACCCATTCTAGTATTCTTGCCTGGAGAATTCCATGGACAGAGGAGCCTGGTGAGCTACAATCCCTGGATGACAAAAAGTCAGACACCATTGAGCAACTAACACACACACACACACACACACACACACACATGTTTTCATATATATTTATGTTTCATATATCTATTTCATGTATATATAATTATAATTTGCATGTAATTTCAGGGAGTTCATGGATTTTTTTGAAACCTATTTATGAATATATGAATACTTGGGGCTATACAATTATATATGATATAAAGTATATGGTGTTATTGATTCACCATCTGATGGGTTGGACTTTGCAGTATGTATTTTCCCTCTATTCTCAGATGATTTCAAGTGTACTTCTATGACCAACTGAATATGAAACCCCAGTGTAGACCAGAAGCCCCCTGAATTTTGCCAATCTGGCAAAAGCAATTTGGACTTCAGTTGTGTGACCTGTGATGGGATAGAACTTTCCCCATGAATCCTTATGGTGTCATTCTCATCTTTCTCTCCGATTTCTCTGGTCACTGCTGATCCCTTTGCATACTGTTTCTCTTGTGCTCTGTGACATCCCACACATAGAATTGAGCCTCTCTACTGGTTTTCACAAGAAATCTACACTGAACACTTGGAGTCTCTGGTGAAGGCTCACATTGCTGAACACAATTTCTCACCGTCTTGAGCGCTCATCAACCACCACCCCCTCTGCTTCAGTTCAGTTCAGTCACTCAGTTGTGTCTGACTCTTTGCAACCCCATGAATCACAGCATGGCAGGCCTCCCTGTCCATCACCAACTCCTGGAGTTCACTCAGACTCACGTCCATCGAGTCAGTGATGCNACTTTCTGACATTTTTTAATTCCCAAGTACTCAAATTATTCCTTATTGATTTTATTAATTTTCAATCATTTATTCTTTTATGATATTTTAAAATTCTTTATTACCTGTGTATACTCATTATGCCAAGAAAAGTAAAATTTGCTGTACTCTTAAGGTACAGTAAAATTTTGCTATCAAATTAGATATCAAAGCATGATTTTAATCTAACAGGCATGGAAAACAAACCTGTTGTTGCAAGAGAGGCGATGGTGCAGCGGAATGATGGAGTGGAAGTTTGGGATTAACAGATGCAACCTATTATATACAGAATGGATTAACTACAAAGTCCTACTGTATAGCACAGAGAACTATATTCAATAGCCTGGGGTAAAGCATAATGAAAAAGAATATTAAAACAGATATATAACTGCGTCACTCTGATATACCACAGAAACGAACACATTGTAAATTAACTATACTTAAATAAAAATATATTTTCAAAAAGCATGGTTTTATTATGCAAGGACATGCACTGTGCTGAAAGAATACAATGCATATTCTTAGACAAGCATTCATCACAGAGAAGCAGTGGTCAGAGAATTTTNCACATTGTAAATTAACTATACTTAAATAAAAATATATTTTCAAAAAGCATGGTTTTATTATGCAAGGACATGCACTGTGCTGAAAGAATACAATGCATATTCTTAGACAAGCATTCATCACAGAGAAGCAGTGGTCAGAGAATTTTTTAATTAAATCCTCTGTGGCAAAATTTTTTCACAAAAATAAAAAATGAAAACAAGTCTGTAACCAAACTAAGTTTTCAAGGAGCTCATTTGTTACCCAAGCAAGGAAAACTGTTTACCAATGGCGAGTTACTCAAACAGTATTTGATCAAGCATTTGTTCTTAAGATAGTTTTCAGTTATTGCTGCTGCTGCTGCTGCTAAGTAGCTTCAGTCATGTCCGACTCTGTGCAACCCCATAGATGGCAGCCCACCAGGCTCCCCTGTCCCTGGGATTCTCCAGGCAAGAACACTGGAGTGGGTTGCCATTTCCTTCTCCAATGCATGAAAGTGAAAAGTGAAAGGGAAGTCNGTAGCTTCAGTCATGTCCGGCTCTGTGCAACCCCATAGATGGCAGCCCACCAGGCTCCCCTGTCCCTGGGATTCTCCAGGCAAGAACACTGGAGTGGGTGGCCATTTCCTTCTCCAATGCATGAAAGTGAAAAGTGAAAGGGAAGTCACTGAGTTGTGTCCAACTCTCAGCAACCCCATGGACTGCAGCCTACCAGGCTCCTCCATCCATGGGATTTTCCAGGCAAGAGTGCTGGAGTGGGGTGCCATTCAGTTATTGGGTGTAGTGTTTTGATACTATCACTTGTATTTTTCATTTAACACAATCAAATGCATATCACTGTTACATTTTTATGTTCCCTATTCTTGTGTGTATGTATGCCTTCTCTTTTGTTAGGTTCATTATAAACATGCCACACAATCTATGGGAAACTCATGTGACAAGTTTGTGTCTCCCTGAACAATTCTCAGCAACTTTCAGTAAACAGACACCAATTTTAAAATTTAAAAATGCATTTTCTAAAAAATTATCGAAACTTCATCTTTGAGAACTGCCATAGTTTTGGCCAAAATGTTTGTCATGTTACAGGATAAACTTTTAAACAACTCACCTAAAAGACATCCACTTTATGACATTTAAGTTACTCTCCATCTCGACTTCAGGAAGAAGTAATTTTCCTTTGTCACATAAACATGTGAAATTATGCCAATGGGGAAAGTAGGCTCTAGACTCTTTAAACTATATTTTTAAAAGAAATTAGACTATGTGAAGTCCACTGATTTCACAGATTGGTTGTTTGCAAGCATGCCAATTCAATTGGAGCAATTTCCTTTAGCCCATTAGAGAAAAGTTATAGAGAAGCCCAGTGTAATCTTCTGAATTTATGGTATCATCTGAGAAGGGATATTCTGTGACTATGAAAAGTTATAGTTGTTTGAGGCTAAAAGGAGTGGGGGCAAATGGTATGATTACGCTTTCCTTCATGAATCAATTCCAGATGTTGCCATTAGATTCTCTGAGTGTTGAAGGATAAAAAATATTGGTGCTGGAGAGACCTTAGAGGTAGTCTAGTGGAAACTTCTTTTACAGAGGAGGAAACTGAGGCCTGAAAAGACTGTGTGTGCAAGTCATCTACTCAGGTAGGAACAGAGATGAGCTTAGAACCCAGATCTCTTGTCTAACTCAATAACNGAGTAAGTGTCTTTTAATTTCATGGCTGCAGTCACCATCTGCAGTGATTTTGGAGCCCCCCCAAATAAAGTCTGACACTTTCCACTGTTTCCCCATCTATTTGCCGTGAAGTGATGGGACCAGATGCCATGATCTTTGTTTTCTGAATGTTGAGCTTTAAGCCAACTTTTTCACTCTCCTCTTTGACTTTCCCTTCGCTTCACTCATATGTAGTCCTCAGTCATATGGAGACCTGCCAGGTTATCACTTTCTATTCCATTCATTCATCAAGAATGGCTTTTACAAAGTAGCACAATTTCTTTCCTAAGAGAAATTTGGTGAAAAAGTTTTCTCCCTCTTACTCTGTATGAGTTAATGTCATTTGTTACTGGGATGTCTTATTCTATATTTCCAGTGCCTGGGAAGTACCCATGACATAATAGATGTTTACCCATTGGATGACAAAAGGGGTAAGAGAGGGAAGAACAAAAGGAGGTAGGGAGGAAGAAAGGAAAAAGTGGAAGAGGAAAGAAATCCCCAGACTTGTTCTGGATTCAGATCATGATTTTTTTAGCCAGCTGAGAAGCTATGATCTAAGGTAGTTGTCCCCCTGCTTATTACTGCTCAGGAGGTTTTTGCCCTCTGTTTTTCATTCCCAATACCTCAGCATTTTTTTTCCTAAGCCAATTTCTAAACCTCCCAATAGAGTAACAAGGTGGTTCTTCCATTTTACCCCCACAAAGCAAGAGAAGTTCACAATCACTTCCTAATCTCCTTGCAGGTAATTAGTCGACTCAGGGGGCATCTTCAAGAAGCCAAAAGCATGTTGACTTTAATTTCCCTTTCTGAGATTCTCTTCCTTCTGTTAACTTCACCTTTCCTTGGCCAAGGTAAAGTTAACTTATGGGCATCATTTATCCTTCCAACAGGTTTTATTTATTTATTTATTTGAATAGTTATCCCCTCAATTCCTGCAAATTGTAATACTCCTGGTGTAGCTTTTCTCTTTTCAGAATGAATGTACCTGTGAGTGCATCTACTTCAATTTAGTAATAATCAATATTTGATAGTTATTTGATAGTTAATATATAATAGTTAATACAGACAAGTACTACAGATTTGATTAATGTCTTTGAAATTATTTTCATATAATTTAGGTACATTTAAGAAGTGTTGTTCTCTAGACTTACGGTTGTCAAGGGCAAGGTTGGAGGAAAGATGGAATAGGAGGTTGGGGTTAGCAGATACAAACTATTATATAGAGAATGGATAAACAACAAGGTCCTGTCATATAACACAGGGAACCATATTCATTATCCTGTGATAAACTATAATGGAAAATGATATTTTAAAAAAAAGAATGTATGTCATCACTTTGCTGTACAAAAGAAATTAACACAACATTGGACATCAACTATCCATCAATTAAAAAAAAATAAGAAAAGAAACAGAAATGTGGTGTTCATTATTTCTTTGGAAAGCTTCCTGGTAGGATTCTGGGAGAGATTAGGGTTGATCCTTACAGACAGGGTTACCCTGTGACATACTGGAGATGGCCTAGATTGAGGAAGGGCTGTGAATTAAACAGAGGAAAAGGAAGGTGAGGCTAGAGCAGCCAGGGCAACTTCCTGTTTTTTAGGAGGACAGAGCCTAATCTCAACCTCATACAATTACACTCCCTACATCAGCCCCAGGTGGCAGAGGAAAACGAAAGTCAGGTCTTTCCCTTGTGAAGCTGGATTGATATATTCAGACAGGTAAAACTGAATTGAGTGACCAGATGGTGAGCCTGTAATTTCAACACATATACAAGATTTATATCTGCACTCAGTTTGTGTGCTGTGTGAACAGAAGAGACTAACTTTTCACTTCTGTGTGTTGAGTACTTGGACCAATGCATACCCCCTGATTGGAAGTCAGAACTATTCCTGGAGCTGATTTGAACTGGTTAACGGTTGCTTGAATATATATAGGGCTGAGGATATCATAGCAGCTCACTACTTTAGAGAAATAAAGAAGAAATACTGCCTCTCAAGGTTGAAATATGAAAGAGAATCCTCAAAACCTTTGGAAGATATTGATGGGAAGATTCCTGGTTTAGTTTCTGTTTACATAAAGCTCTATACCAGATGACAAGAGTTAAGTGGAAAGAAGATTCAGTCCTTGACTCCATAGTCTGGAAGGATATTCAGAGAGGTATATGGATAATTAAAAATACATGATAAGGGACCTCCCTGGTAGTCCAATTGTTAAGACTCTGTGCTCCCAATGACAAGGGAGCTTGGGTTCAATCCCTGGTCAGGGAACTAGATCCCACATGCTACAACTAAGACCCAGTGTAGCAACAAACAAGCAACATAAAAAACATGATGTAATATGAATTTCTAGCAGTTGACCAGTGAAGGAAAGTTTTCTTAGTGGATTAGCATGATAATCAGTTGGTAAAGAATCTGCCTGCAATGTGGGAGAACCTGGTTCAATTCCTGGGTCAGGAAAATCCACTGGAGAAGGGATAGGCGACCCATTCCAGTATTCTTGGATTTTCCTTGTGGCAAGGTAAATCTGGATTCCTGGTAAAGAATCTGCCTGCAATAAAGGAGACCTGGGTTTGATCCCTGGGTTGGGAAGATCCTTTGGAGAAGGGACCTGCTACCCATTCCAATATTCTGTATAGTCCATGGGGTTGCAAAGAGTCAGACATAACTGAACGGCTTTTACTTCACTTCACAGCATGAAAATTACATTTGTAAACATAAACTTGAAAACTTGAAAGAAAGGAAAGATAACCATTGTATGTATATATGAAAACAGCTATATATTTAAACTATCACTTTTCTAATGAAAACCCTTTAATATTTTCCCACTATCTTCTGAATAAAACTGAACTCCTTCAAGTTGAAGCTCATGAAGCTCGCTGTTACCTGTCATTGCCACTTACATCTCCAATATTATCTCCTTCCATTTTTTTTTTTTCCCACCATCCCCCCCCACATCAAAGCACACTGCGAAATTCCACAGCTCTGAGAAAGAAATCTGCCTCCCCATTAACACTATTTCAGGGTGAATGTGGAATAGCATGGCACAGAAAAGTCAAATTATATGTATTTTCTCAATGGTATAAATAATAAAGTCTTCAGGTATTTTAATTATTTTACCCTGGGTTTGTCTTTCTTTACACCACTCTTGATCTAAAACATCCTTAAATTNACACTATTTCAGGGTGAATGTGGAATAGCATGGCACAGAAAAGTCAAATTATATGTATTTTCTCAATGGTATAAATAATAAAGTCTTCAGGTATTTTAATTATTTTACCCTGGGTTTGTCTTTCTTTACACCACTCTTGATCTAAAACATCCTTAAATTGGAAAAGTTTGAGACTAAGTACTTGGAAGGAGATATATCTTCTTTTCTTGAGCTTTGTTCTATAATGACGGATCTGCCTACAGTTTATATCCAGCTAGAATTAGAAATAGACATGGGTTTTCTCCTTGACTGACTTCGAGATAAAAGACAAATGGACAAGCTCAGAGGATTAGGAAGTCTGCACACATTTTAATCTATGCTTTGCATTGTGAAAGCCTTTTGCACAAACAAGTATAAATGTGGTGAAGGGAGCCACACCAGAAACAGTAAAGAGAGCAGTGAGGAGATTACTCATGGAGATGCTAAAATACAGACTCCCTTTAAGCCCCAGATGCCACATCAACTCTCCAGACCGCCTGTGATCTATAACATGAAAGCATCACCAAACAGCCTTCCCTTTCCTTTCATAAATGCTTGAGCCTCTAAACCATGCTGCATGAGAAGGGCTGACACTTGACACATCACACTGCTGAACTTTCTAAAGTGATCTGGGGGAAGAAAACGGTTATACTACTGTCATTTTTAACATCGAGAATTCAGTCAAACTGCAACACCCAGTGATAAATCTAGAATATGAATCTAAGATGCTGATGTTTTCATCTTTCTGTCACTAGCACTGAGCAAAGTATTCAACCTAAAAGAGGTTAATCAATCAGCAGATCACCAACTCAATTCCTTTTCAGAAGGAATTTGCTGGGCAGTGGAAAGGAGCCTACTTTGATTCAGAACAGAAATGTTAATGTGGAGTTCTTTACTTATTCTGAAGCCCTCTTCATAGGATTCTAGGAGAGATTAGGGTTGATCTTTACACACTGAATGTCAGTGTGATGCCAACTAATGGGATTACCTAAATGGCAATGCAGTGTAACAATAGAAGACAATGAAACTTTCCTGGATTCTTCACTGAGAGTCATGAGTCCACTGCATATATTTGAATGGATATTCTAATGAGCCACTTGAAGAAGTGGGTAGGACTTTCAAGGGAAATGGGCAGTCACATGAAATAATCACCAAATACCCTTCCAAAAAGTTGGTTCTGTTTGTCTGCACGACGTCACATTTTCAGCAGGAAGAGGGCAAGTGAAGGGGCCAAAGTTAAACAGCTCATAATGTTAGTGGAGAGGTTGAGTGCAGCTACCAAGCTGTTTTTCCCTGCCTAGTCTCCATGCCTCTCTGATGAAAAAATGTGGAACAGCTATTTGAAAAAAAAAAAAAAAANATCCAGCCACATCATTTTATGGAAATTAGAGGGGGAAACGGGGGAAATAGTAACAGATTTCTTCTTCTTGGGCTCTAAAATCACTGCAAATGGTGACTGCACTCATGAGATTAGAAGACGAATGCTTCTTGGTGGGAAAGCTATGACAAATCTAGACAGTGTGTTGAAAATCAGAGATATTACTCTGCCAACAAAGGTCCATATAATCAAGGCTATGTTCTTCCCAGTGATCATGTATGGTTGTGAGAGCTGGACCGTAAAGAAGGCAGAATGCTGAAGAATTGATGCCTTTAAAATATGGTGCTGGAGAAGACTCCTGAGAGAGTCCCTTGGAAAGCAAGAAGATTAGACGAGTCAATCTTAAAGGAAATCAACCCTGAATACTCTTTGGAAGTATTGATGCTGAAGTTGAAATGCCAGTGTTTTGGTTATCTGAGGGGAACAGTTAATTCATTGGAAAAGTCCCTGATGCTGAGAAATTAAGGGCAGAAGGATAAGAGGGTACCAGAGAATAAGAAGATTGGATAATATCACTGATGCAATGGCCATGAACTTGGGCAAACTTCAAGATATGATTGAAGGATAGAGAGGCCTGATGTGCTGCAGTCCACAGGGTCACAAAGAATGGGACACAACTGAGCAACTAGACAACAAGACTGTTGTGTAGTATATTTCTCAATTTGAGTTTTCTTGTCTCCTCATTAATATACTCAATTTATGCATTTTTTGGCAGGAACACCACTCATAAAAATACATTTTGGTTAGTTAGAAAGATAATTTTGGAGAATATCAGTAGCATATACTGAAACAGAACGAGGGAATGGCAACCCACCCCAGTATTCTTACCTGGAGGATCTCCATTGTCAGAGGAGCCTGGTGGGCTACAGTCTACGGGGTTGCGAAGAGTTGAATACAACTGAGCAACTAAGCGCAACACAGCACACATACTGAAGCAGAGTTAATAAAACAAACAAACAAACAAACAAAAAATATATATAAACCTACAATTCACTCTAGAAAGCTTTTGTAAATTGGAGATCCAACAAGTTCATTGTAAAGGAGATCAGCCCTGGGTGTTCTTTGGAAGAAATGATGCTAAAGCNTACGGGGTTGCGAAGAGTTGAATATAACTGAGCAACTAAGCGCAACACAGCACACATACTGAAGCAGAGTTAATAAAACAAACAAATAAACAAACAAAAAATATATATAAACCTACAATTCACTCTAGAAAGCTTTTATAAATTGGAGATCCAACAAGTCCATTGTAAAGGAGATCAGCCCTGGGTGTTCTTTGGAAGAAATGATGCTAAAGCCTAAACTACTTTGGCCACCTCATGCGAAGAATTGACTCATTGGAAAAGACTCTGATGCTGGGAGGGATTGGGGGCAGGAAGAAAAAGGGGCGACAGAGAATGAGATGGCTGGATGGCATCACCGACTCAGTGGATGTGAGTTTGTGTGAACTCCGGGAGTTGGTGATGGACAGGGAGGCCTGGCGTGCAGCGATTCATGGGGTCTCAAAGAGTCAGACATGACTGAGCAACTGAACTGAACTGAACTGAACTGATACATACTTGGGATGATTAATTATTTTATCATTAACATTTCATCTTTTGTTGTGATTTTTTGGCAAGAGTAGTCTCAATATACCAAATGTATACTGTCACAGATTAGTTTTTGAACAATAGTATAAACTCTTACTCTTAAAGGATTATAATGATTCCTTATACTTAGAATCATGGTGATTTATAAGCTGTCATTACAAAAGGCAAACACATAAATGAAAGAAATTAATCTTGAAGGAAACCAGGTACTTAAGGTCAGAAACCTCAACCTCAGGAGTCAGTCAATGTGAGAAAAACTGCCCCAGATTAATATGAAGCCAGGTAATGGTAGTGCCAGTGATAAAGAACCCACCTGCCAATGCTGGAAACATAGGAAAAGCAGGACCAATCCCTGTGTCAGGAAGATTTCCTGAGGAAGAGTATAAAAACCACTCCAGTATTCTTGCCTGGAGAATCCCATGGACAGAAGAGCCTGGTGGGCTACAGTCCATAACATTGCAGAGTTGAACATGTCTGAAGCAACTTAGCATGGAGCACACATGCAATACTCAGGTAAGGGCTTCCCTTGTGGCTTAGCCAGTAAAGAATTTGCCTGCAATGCAGGTTTGATCCATAGATCAGGAAGATCCCCTAGAGAAGGAATGGCTACCCACTCCAGTATTCTTGCCTGGAGAAGCCCATGGACAGAGGAACCTGGCAGACTACAGTCCATGGAGTCACAAAGAGTCAGACATGACTGAGTGACTAAAACTTTTACACTTTCAATGCTCAGGTAAATGGTATAACTAAGATTATAGACAACTCTCTTATTATAGTTTTGTAGTCATAATATTTTTTTAAAAAAATAATATTTTTGATTCATGGTATGGGCACAGAGTCCTTTCAAACAAAGCTATTTGGTGCATCAGGGATGTTCCCTGGGAGTAAGGAGAGGTTCTGGTTACCTATTGATGCTTTTAAAAGTTTTGCAAAACTAAGTTGTCTAAAACAACTATTTTATTTTATTTACAGTTTTGAGTCTAGTTTTTGAGATGTACTTTTCACAGTGGTTCAGCNGTGCATCAGGGATGTTCCCTGGGAGTAAGGAGAGGTTCTGGTTACCTATTGATGCTTTTAAAAGTTTTGCAAAACTAAGTTGTCTAAAACAACTATTTTATTTTACTTACAGTTTTGAGTCTAGTTTTTGAGATGTACTTTTCACAGTGGTTCAGCTCTGACACAAAAAAGATGGCTGGGGTTGGTGGATGGCTAGGATCCAATTTGAAGATGGAATCTTCCTTCACATGTCTGGTACCTTGATTCTCTAAGCTTCTTTTTCTTTCCACATGGCACTTCATCTTCCGGAGGGTCTCAGTGTAGTTTGGGTTTTTCACAGCATGCTAGTTTTAGTACGTCTCCACTTTTTACATAGAATCTAACAACCTAGATAGTATATTCAAAAGGAGAGACATTACTTTGTCGACTAAGGTCCATCTAGTCAAGGCTATGGTTTTTCCTGTGGTCATGTANATATATATATATATATATATATATATATCAGCCAGTCTGTGTCTTGATTGGAGAATTTAATCCATTTACATTTAAAGTAATTATTGATATATATGTTCTTATTGCCATTTTCTTAATTGTTTGGGGTTGATTTTGTAGATCTTTTTTCTTCTTTTGTATTTCTTGACTATGTAAGTCACTTTAACATTTTTTATAAAGCTGGTTTGGTAGCACTGAATTCTCTTAACTTTTGCTTGTCTGAAAAGCTTTTGATTTCTCCATCAATATATATATATATACACATATTTTTATCTTTCATTTCATTTTGTTTTATTTTTACTTTACAATATTATATTGGTTTTGCCATACATCAACATGAGATCCTGGCAGGGTACTGTAATCTTCATTGTAGATTTTCCCCTTTCAATGCTTTAAATATATCCTTCCATTCCCTTTTGGCCTGCAGAGTTTCTGCTGAAAGATCAGCTATTAAGTGTATGGGGTTTCCCTTGTGTGTTAGTTGTTGCTTCTCCCTTGCTGTTTTAAATAGTCTTTCTTTGTGTTTAGTCTTTGTTAGTTAGATTAGTGTGTGTCTTGGCATGTTTCTCCTTGGGTTTATCCTTTATGGAACTCTTTGTGCCTTTTGGACTTGATTGAGTATTTCCTTTTCCATGTTGAGGAAATTTTCAACTATAATCTCTTCAAAATTTTTCTCATACTCTTTCTTTTTCTCTTTTTCTTCTGGGACCCCTATAATTTGAATGTTGGTGCATTTGATATTGTCACAGATGTCTCTGAGACTATCTTCAGTTCTATTCATTCTTTTTACTTTACTCTGATCTTCAGAAGTTATTGCCTCCATTTTATCTTCCAGCTCACTGACTCATTCTTCTGCTTCAGATATTCTGCTGTTGATTTCTCCCTGAGTATTTTTAATTTCAGTAGTTGTGTTGTTTGTCTCTGTACGCTTATTCTTAATACTTCCAGGTCTTTGTTAATTGATCCTTGCATTTTCTCCATTCTGTTTTCAAGGTTTTTGATCATCTTTACTATCATTATTCTGAATTCTTTTTCAGGTAGTTTGCCTATTTCCTCTTCATTTATTTGGACTTCTGTGTTTCTAGTTTGTTCCTTCATTTGAGTAGTATTTCTATGCCTTTTTATTTTTTTTAAACTTATTGCGTTTGAGGTCTCCTTTTCCCAGGCTTTAAGGTTGAATTCTTTCTTCCTTTTGGATTCTGCCCTCCTAAGGTTGGTCCAGTAGTTTGTGTAAGCTTCATATAGGGTAAGATTTGTGCCGAGTTTTTGTTTGTTTGTTTGTTTTTCCTCTGATGGGCAGGGCTGAGTGAGATGGTAATCCTGTCTACTGATGATCGGGTTTGTATTTTTGTTTTGTTTTTGTTTTTTTGTTTAAATGAGGCGTCCTGCACAGGGTGCTACTGGTGGTTGGGTGATGCTGAGTCTTGTATTTAAGTGGTTTCCTTTGTGTGAGTTCACTATTTGATACTCCCTAGGGTCAGTTCTCTGGTAGTCTAGGTTCTTGGAGTCAGTGCTCCCACTCCAAAGGCTCAGGGCTTGATCTCTCATCAGGAACAAAGATTCCACAAATGATTTGTTATGGCATTAAGTGAGATTAAAACAAATATCCAAAACTGAGAAACCAAAGATGAAACCCAGATAAATGGCAGTTACAAAATTAGACAAATAATAATTAAAATAATAGAATATACACACATACATATATACCCGTGAGCAAAGTGAAAACAGTCCAACCAAAATACAGTAGATTGACCTGGTGAACAAAGTAAATAAAAAATTGTATTTACCAGTTAAGAACAAAACTAACTAAAGCACTAACTAACTAAAGCATAAATTGGAAAACAAAACTAAAGCAAGGTGCCAAGTGGGGAATAAAGCAATGAAAAAACAAAACTAACAAATATGTTGAAAGGAAAAGAAAGAAAGAATTGATATGGAAAGTTAAATAGAGGTAGATGAAGAAGATTTACATACATTAAAGATTAACTGCAAGGGGAAAAGAACAATAGGAAAGGGAAACAAAGGAATAAACGTAGAAAAAATATAATAGGTATTAAAAAATAAAAATTATAAAAAAAGAGAAAAGAGAAAAAAAAGGAAGAAGAAAGAAAAATGGGAAAAAAAGGAAAACTCCACAGAATTGCAAAAACCCAACATAGAGGCAGAGGTTTATAACAATAATAAAAAGTTTGACTGAATATACACATATACATATACACCCATATATACCCATAAGCAAAATCAAAACAGTCCAACAAAAATAAAGTACAATAGATTGACCCAGCCAACAAAGGAAATCAAAAATTATACCTACAAGGACAAAACTAACTAAAGTACAAATTGAAAAACAAAACTAAAGCAAGGTGCCAATTGGGAATAAAGCAATGGAAATAAAACTAACAAAATGTTGAGAGGAAAGGAAAGAAAGAATAGATATGCAAAGTTAAATAGAGGTAGATAAAGAAGATTTATACACAGCAAGTATTAACTGCAAGGGGGAAAGAACAGTAAGAAAAGCAAACGAGAAATTTCATGTCTTATTTCAGGTAGTTCCTAAAGTTTCTCCTCATTTCTTTACGGTTAGTTCAAAGAATTAAGTAACCATGGGAGTTATGCACTAGCGTTTTATGTCATACTATGAATATGTAGCTCAGCAGTTATTTGTGTGACAGAAAGGATTTTTTTCTTTTTTGCATTCCATGGACACTTAATATCATTTACTTATAGTGAGGCGTTCTAATGATGACAGTATAAGTACATCAGAGTTTTTGCATCTCTCAATGTGGCATGGATTTTTCTTTCTACAAAAATAATAGTAGGTTTAAAAAATTAAAATTAAAAAAAAAAAAGAGAAGGTGGCACAGCTGTTTCACTTGCAGGGACTCTGGTGGCACTGAGTGTTAGAGACACAGGCTGGCTCTGCCACAGGAGTTATGGCCGTCTTAGAGTCTTGTTTTGAACCTCTTGTAGCTAGTGATCAGAAGACTTCTTTGGCCAGTCTTTCTTCATAGCTCCGCCTGTTCAGGCACATAGAGGGGCCCCCTGTCTGGGGTCCTACTCTGCAGATCAGCACATTAGTCACCTAAAGGAGCACCCTGGGTGGAGTTCTGCTCTGTAGTTCAGTATATCATGCTTTATTGGGCCAGCTTATCTATGGTTCAGCTGCCAATGCTGGTGTGTGGGGAGAGGCTATGGTGATGGCTCCGCCGCCTACGCATGACTCAGCAGTATCGCCTTTCTTCCATGGCTGCCTGGCTTTCCTCCACAGGCATTTCCCACCACAATCTCCTCTCTCACCTCCTCTCAATCCATCTCTCCACAGTCAACAGCAGTCCTTGCCCTGGGTTCAGTCCACAGTCCCCAAAATTCCAGCTCCCAGCTGCTGTGCCTTCCAGGGGACCCACATCCCTGTTTGGGGTATGTATGGCTAGGGCAAGGACTGTCTAATTCTCATTTCATTTAGGCCTGCCACAGACCAGGTGTTTCACTCTCAGCCTCAGATGTTTCTCCTCTAACTCAGACAATTGCCCTGATATGGGGATCGGACCCCTGCTTCAGTTCCCCCACCCACTGAAGGTCCAGTCCTACTCTCACTCCTGTTTTTTCCCCTAGTTCCTTCATCCTACTGAGTTTTGCATGGTCTATATATTCTTTTCCTCTGGTCAGGTACTCCTGTCCATTTTCAGCTGGTTTTCTGCATGCACTTCTGTGTCTGAAGGTGTATTCCTGATGTATCTGTGGAGAGAGATGTACTCCATGCCCATCTACTCATCTGCCATCTTGCTTTTGGAGACTCTTCATTGTGTATGCTGTGATCAATTCTTCTGTGGAGCCTNTGGTTTTCTGCATGCACTTCTGTGTCTGAAGGTGTATTCCTGATGTATCTGTGGAGAGAGATGTACTCCATGCCCATCTACTCATCTGCCATCTTGCTTTTGGAGACTCTTCATTGTGTATGCTGTGATCAATTCTTCTGTGGAGCCTACGTTTCCGGATGCCATCATGGATCTGGCTCGTGATATGGGGTGCCCTACAGTGTGCTAGCCAGCTATAAGCCGTGGTTCCCATGCCACAAAAGATTACTATCATTAATTCATCCTTCTGGAGGGAGGCTAATCAATGAAAAGTTTGAGTTAGAACAGCCTCAAAGAATTAGGCTTATAATTTTCAAGTTCCTGCCAACAGAAACTGGTTGAGGGTTTGAGGGGGAAGGAGAGAAGAGAGAGGAGAAGCCACATTCTTAGAGAACACTGCGAATGTCTTAATAAATAGATAAGAATCTTGTTCATTTAGCATTTTCAATATTAGAATGCAAACAGACCAAAGCAGGATATGAGAACCGTATGTTCTTCCCTAATAGGAGAAGAAAGATTCTACGAAGTGACGCATTCTCAGACTTCATGACTGGTGCAGGAAAGCACTGAGACAGGCTTGGTCAGTTATCTCAGAAGAGACAATAAATCATTAAGCTGGTAAACATCAAAGGAGAATTGATTTCCCCTCAAGTGCCCTCTACAGTATTCAGTTCAGTTTAGTTCAGTCGCTCAGTTGTGTCTGACTCTTTGCAACCCCATGAATTGCAGCACGCCAGGCCTCCCTGTCNAATAAATCATTAAGCTGGTAAACATCAAAGGAGAATTGATTTCCCCTCAAGTGCCCTCTACAGTATTCAGTTCAGTTTAGTTCAGTCGCTCAGTTGTGTCTGACTCTTTGCAACCCCATGAATTGCAGCACGCCAGGCCTCCCTGTCCACCACCAGCTACAGTATTAATTCATCTCCAAAAGATTAGAGCTGTTTTAACAGTAGTTCTGCTATCTTATGAATTCCTACTCATCCTGCAAAACCCACTTAGATACCTATATTGCTAACCAAGAAAGCATTCCCTAATCTCCCCCAGCTTACAACATTAGTCTACATTTTCTGCTCGCAGGTATTTTACTCTTATCATGTTGAACTGTCTTGTGTTCATTTGCAGGTCTGTCTCTTTTATTGGACAGGAGACATTTGAGTCCAGATGCTGGCTTCACTTAACTTGGGTCCTTGTTCTAATCTAGAGTTTGGCTCACTGTAATGGTTTGGTATGTATCTAATTAATAAAGGAACACACATCATAAGTACAGTATTTATTCTGCAACTTTTGCTGGCCATCAATAAATATTCCAGTTTTCTATCTGGATGTAGGTTATGGCTTAGTTAGTCTGAGGTAATTAAATTATGTCATGGATAAGATCATTTAAATAATTTTCCCAAGGTAGTAGGACTTGTTAAATGGCCCAACCATTTTATTAGTAAGTTCATGACAAACTCATTTAGTGATAACAACTGACCTGTGCTGACATTCAGTTCAGTTCAGTTCAGTTCAGTTCAGTTCAGTTCAGTTGCTCAGTTGTGTCCAACTCTTTGAGACCCCATGAACCACAGCAAGCCAGGCCTCCCTGTCCATCACAAACTCCTGGGGTTCACCCAAACCCATGTCCATTGAGTTGGTGATGCTATCCAACCATCTCATCCTCTGTCATCCCCTTCTCCNTCATTTTGGATGTGCAACATAATGATTTAATATTTGTATATATTGTGAAACTATCACCATGATAAGTCCATCTCACGTCCATCATCTCACATTGTGACATCTTTTGTGTGTGCGTGATGAGGACTTTTTAGATACACTCTTTTAGCAACTTTCAAATATACAAAATAATGTTTAAAATAGTATTATTAACTATAGTTGCCATGCTACACATGATGATCCCATGAGTTACTTCTTTTGTAAGTGGAAGTTTGTGCCTTTTGACCACCTTCACCTACTTCACAACCCACAGCCCACCTTCTGCAAACACCAATCTGTGCCCTGGATTGAGGACCTTCGTGCTTTGCTTTTTACGTATTTATTTTTTTAAGATGCTCATCCATTTTCTGTCCACCTGTAAGACTAGTGCAGGTCTTGGTAGGTCCTGGATCTGTCACCCTCTCAACATTCCATGTGGAGTCTTGGTTGCTGTGTGAGAATGATCATTCAGTGGATGATGAACTCGGCAAGATGGGAATGTGATCTCTTCCCACTGCCTGTCTTGGGGCAGATCCTCTCAGCCCTGGTGTGTCGCTCTGGGGCACTTCCACTCCACATCAGTAAAGTGTGTGGTCATTCAGTAATTATTCTGTTTTCAACAATCATGATAATGGACATCACCTTTGATAAACGCTTCATTAATTAGAGCAACTGCTGTTTGGAAACACAAGTCCAGACTTGAATCTCTCCCTTTGAAATGTNCAGTAAAGTGTGTGGTCATTCAGTAATTATTCTGTTTTCAACAATCATGATAATGGACATCACCTTTGATAAACGCTTCATTAATTAGAGCAACTGCTGTTTGGAAACACAAGTCCAGACTTGAATCTCTCCCTTTGAAATGTCAAACATTTGGCAGGAAAACAACTCCCTAGGAAGTTTTCCCCTAGATTTTAGTCACAGAGTTACCAAACCATGAAAACTTCACATGTTCTATAGGCCTTTACAGAAGGTTGCTTTTGCATTAATTAAACTTCAGGGGTGGGTTTGAACCTACCCTAATCCTAGGTGATGCAGAACTGACTTCTGTAACTCAGGGAACATTAATTGTGCTCTTGGATTCTATGGACAGATAGGAATGAGAATTCACTCATATAAAATGCCACAAGCAAAGATCTTAACCCTTTCTCAAATTTTAATTGCAGGTATGGCTGGCTGAGTTTTACTCTGTATATTTCCAATTTCAGAGATTGCTAAAAGCTTTCAATAAAGTGAAATTCTCATGGGGATGACCCCTTTATTTCTAGAGTACAAGTTTCAACCTGATTGATTAGTTCCCAAGGAGGGACCTAGGGTGAGGAAATTAAAGCCAGCTGTGTAGCTGAANGAACTGGTTGGATCTCCTTGCAGTCCAAGGTGCTCTCAAGAGTCTTCTCCAACATCATAGTTCAAAAGCATCAATTTATAGTTTTTAATCATCCCATTAACTATGAATATTCATATATTACATAATAAAAATATTTGTGCATTTGTTTATTGTGTACCACTTCACATGAAATTCCAAAATTGTATAATAGCTTTTGCCTCAGGGATTTCAGATAAGATACCATGAGCCTGTACAGTATGATTTCATCAAAAGAACCTGTATCATGTAGTGTCTTTATATTGTTAGTGCTTATTTCAGCAAAGCAACATCAATCACATTAAATTGGTGTTAGTCACTTGACTTGTTTGTGTTTTTTTGTTCGATTTGTCAACATACTTTGGGTTTAAATTCCTATTAATGTCTAATTTTATGTTTATAATGTCTACATATATATTCGAGATTATTTTTTACAAAAAAAGTAGTCCAAGCCAATAAAAAATTAATAAAATCAATGGAAAGTTGTATAGCTAAGTTATACATAGCTATATAGTATTATATACTATATAGCCCTTACACAGTCCTGAGGGACAGTATAAATGTTTGTGTGTATGATTATACTAATATATATGTATATGTAAATAAAGTGTATCCTGTAATAAAGATGGTCATTGTACATATTCAGATTGGTCTTCCTCTTCTCTTGACAACTGTACTTATTTTCCTCTTTTGCCAAAGGCATACTGAGTCCGCCTAAGTTACATAGATACCAGTGGCTTACTATGAGGCACTCAGCAAAGAAACACTATCTGTATCTACAGTCACAGAAATGGCTGACTGTTTCACTCAACTAGTCCTCTGCAGATCCCATTCCCAACTCTCCAGTGACCACATGTACACAGAGGTTTGGGAGAAATGATTACAATCAGTCAGTTGATTTGGAACAACAGAAGTAGGGCCACAAATTGGAACACTTGTGCATTCACTCTCAGCCAGAGGATGGAAATCTAACAATAACATTTGTGGGACAGTTTAGAACAGTAGTTGTGTATAGGTTCCCATTAGATAAAATAAACATGTGAGACAGGCAAGCTGTAAGAAAGAAAACAATGCAGGGAGATGGGGAATGGCAAACTGTAACTGTTTTCAGTCTCAGAGTGGAAACAGGCAGGGCTGGGACTATAGAGGAGAAACAGGCAGTGATGGGAATTTTTATGTCAACACCAGTTAAATGTTGCCATGTTTGGGATTGTAGGCCCAGAGCTGCTACAGCTTTTGTTTTTATTTTTTTCCCTAGGGGAAAAAGAAGAAACCAGAGTTTTATGTGAATTCTCCTGCCTTTCCATATTGGCAGATAATTCAATAAAAAAAAATAGCACAGATGAAATAAAATACATATGTGGGCCAGATTTGGTCCTTGGACCATCACTTTGCATTCTGTGACTTAGCATCTGATGGCAGTCATTCGCATCCTGAACAAACTTGTCACACATGGCCCCCTATTCCTAACCATGGATGAAAGGAGACAGAAACTCTTCTCTTGTGGTAAATCATTTTATTTTTATCGGAGGTGATAGCTTTGGCTGCAGCCCAATAATTCACTTCTGGAAACCAGAAATCTCTTCCTGTTTTTATTAATGTTTTTGGCTAGTTGTGTTAGAAACTAAACTGGATTGGAACAAATTGAAACAAATGCTCAAGGGCCAATTTTAGGGGCCTATAAAACTCCTCCTTTCAAAGTGAATCCTCCACTAAAAATCATCCTCTTCCCATTGCCTTTGTCTACACTTCCCAGAGTGTATATAAGGTGCTGAATGTTCAGCACTGCATGCTTCATTGGGCCAACAGAACCTGTGAAATCAATCTGTTCAGTTACCAAACGACAAACACTTGATGATGGAATGGTTTCACTCATTTCCTTGAGAGCAAAGCTGTTTGGCAACATGTTTGCAAAGTTGTTAGAGAGACAGTTTTCACATTTGAACACTTGCTTGTGTTCTGTTTCTTTCTTTTTGCAAAAATATACCTGAATGCCTATAATATAGTAGGGGCTATTTTATATACTGGGGATATAGCAGAGATTGAAACATACAAAGCCCCTACATTCCTGTAAGTACAAATCAAATATGCAGTAATAAGTTGATGCCACGTATAATACCTATATTCCAAGCAGAAGTATAAAATATGTATTACCCAAAACCAAACCTAAAGTCACAGACTGCCCTCTTCTCAAAGGACAGACGAAACAGTTGTAGCCATCCTGGGAACAGGAGGAAATGAACACAGAGAAAGAAGGAAAGAACAATGAAAAAAGGATAATAGTGAGATAATGAAATTTGAAGATACATATAAAAGCAGGTGAGCACAGGCAACTCTCAGGACCAGGTAGGACTTCATTTATGTATCTCTGGTTCTCAGTTCCATATTTCATAAATTAAAAACTGGTAAAAAGAAAGGGCTACTTTTGTGAAGTTGAGCCTGTAGTTCACTGTAGCTGCATTAGTAACTGTATTTCCTAGGCAGAGTTTAAAGAAAATCTCTGATGGAATAAATAAATCAGTAAAAATGTCCAAGTAATAATCACAGTTTAATTTTAAGAGGCAATAGGACAGAAAACAAGCTATTACTGACATAAACAAAGATTAAAGATGGTACCTGCTTATCAGAATAGCTCAAGCAAAGAAACTTGACAAACCTGGGTTCTAATGTGTCTTGAGTAACTCTTGGTCAATTTGACTTTATCTTTTATATTTGGGTTTTTTTCTGAATAAAACTCTTGGAAAAAATATCAATAGATTGGCTGAGATCATCAAAGCAAAACTGTTTTACAAGTCAAGTTTCTCTATCAGCTGGTTTTTCCAAGGCTGATTATAGCATTTGTATCAATAAACATAAAATTAAACAGTTTCTGTGTATTTCTGGAGGCACAGCCTGAAACTGCCAAAGCCAATGTACTAGCAAACCTTATTTTTTAAGAACTGAGAAACGTCTCCTCCAGCTTATGAAAACAGATTTGACCATGACTTTTCTTACTCTCCTAAAACTCTGTCTGCTAAAAAGGAGAAATAAATGCTAAAAAAAAAACTTTGTAAGAATTTTTGTTTTCCTATTTATATATAATCAAATGAACAGAAACTGAAGGAATTATTCAGATAATATAAATTTCAAATTGTGAATAATTGCGAATGGAGTGCTTTATATTGTTGGCATAATTTGGGTAGTACATCTTTCTTTTTCATTTAGTATGTGTAGACCTACCTTATAGAACCTAGAAAACAATAGAATATGCTCAGGATCCAGGAGAAACGATAACTTCTGAAAATTAAAAAATGACTTCCAAGTAGTCATTCATTTAGTCATTCAGTGAAATATGTACTGGACACTTACTATAGGCAGATACTATATGGGACATTGAAGACACAGTGGTAAATAAAATGGGTACAATCCTGCCCCCATGAGGCTCACAACCTATGGAGGGACAGATAGCAAACAGGACAGTACAAGTGTGATGAGGGTTGTGAAGGAGAAGTTCAGCTATAATGGAAGAGACCTATTCCTAGAGTAAAGGATACCTGCTTGAAGAAAGCAGCATCTCTGCTGAGACTTGGAGGTTACATAGGAAGTTGGAATGAAAGGAGAAAGGAAGAAGGAAGGGAGTGAGTGACACCATCCTGGATGCTCCAGCCCAGCTCTCAGCTGACTACAGCTGCATAAGAGAAGCAAAACAAGAATGATAGGAAAATGGTAAAGCCAAGCCAGCCTGCAGAATCATGAGCACTGAGGTGGTCATTGTGGTAAGCCCACTAAATTTGGGGGCATTTATTATGCAGCAATAAATAAACAAAGCACAATGGCTTCCATTCCACAAGTAAGAGTGATCTTGACCTTTGTTGATCGTGGAGCTGGATGTTGAAACCTAACCAGGAGTCTCAGTGTATCAATGTATGTGCCTTCCAGACAAGTTTCATGGGTAGAAAGAAAGCTAGAGAGAACAAGTATTAAGTGTATGTGCTTGGATATTGGCAAGTTCAGGGATCAAGGGAAGGAAACCCGGTGCTTTTTTCTAAGGCCTTACAGCAGAGGTCTGAATTCTCACATCTGGGTGGGACCTAGTGCAGGCCTATGGGGCAACGGGAACCAGAGCAAATATGGCCATGCTTGACGTGTCTTGAAGGTTGTATGACTTTCTGTGCTTCAGAATGTTCCTCTGAAGTGGGAGGAGGAACCACTTCAGAGAGGAAGAGTTGAGGTATCATGCTCAATGAAGTTGAAATGGCAAGCAGCCCAGAGTGAAGGATCATGAGTGGGTTTCCCTTAGTGTGGACTCCCTGAGGCAGTGGTAGGAGGTGGGGAAGGAGGTCAGGATGTTGTGATTATGAGACTCAGAGAAGAGAGTCTCCTTGTTCCTGGGCTATTCATCCCCAGAGCAGCTGTTTGCCTTTCTGTTGCTTTTTACCATCCCCACTTTTCATAATTCTTCTCTCTCGAACAGGTAACCTAACCTTTCTAAATCACATTTTCAATATCTTTAAAACAGGAAGAATAACAATATCTACTGTGAAATTAAGTAAGATGATGCACATAAAGCACTTATAGAACTTGGCACATAGTAAAGATCATTAAATATATTATTATCCTATTTGGAAAACCCTTCTAATTGATTCAAAATCAATTATCTAGAAGCTGGTATAGTCTGCTTTTAAAGGAGAATGACCATTGGTTAGCCTAGAATTAAACTGATGGAGAAATGTATTGGTGGTCATATCAATGATTATTCTGTCCTTGTGTAAATGTCCTTAGAAGATATCTCTGAGAAAGCTAGCAGGAGAGACAGAGCATATTAGATAGTCAACAACATTTCCTGAACATCTACTAAGTGCTAAACACTGGATGGACAAAACAAACAACATCTTTCTCACAGAACTTATAAGCAAACAGAAAAGCAAACATTAAAGAAATAATTACCCAAATAATTACCAATTGTGTATCAACTACTAGCTACTACGAAGTGCCCACTGCCTACTTTATCCATTTAGTACCATTTTGTATTTTCCCAACAGACTACTGACCCAAGAATCTGATTTTGTTTTTCTTCAAAAAACAAAAAAAACAAAAAAAACAAACCAAACTTGGATCCAGGTCACTATGATCAATATCTAGCAGGCATTTACTTTCTCTGAATGTCAGTCTGCTTATCAGCAAAGTGGAAATGTTATAAAAATTCCAATCTCAAAGGACTATTGGAGGGCTTATTAATTGAAAATGTGTATGAAAGCATCCTCAAAGCCTTTCTCATAGTGGGTACCTAGTAAATGTTAAGTTCTCTTTCTTCTACCATTTCAGGTGCACATTAAACTTTTGAGTGGATTATTGTGAACATTAAACTGGAAGACAGAGAAAAGGTTAATAAGCATAATCTACATAAATGAAGTCTGTGTGTTTAATTGAGAGAATTAGGTGCACTAACTTTTTTTTGGCACTGTTTCTGAAAACTCCCTTTCTTTTATATTGTTCTGTATTAATTATATTTTGTTGTTTTAGTAGCTAAATTGTGTCCGACTCTTTTGTGACCCCATGGACTGTAGCCTGCCAGGATCCTCTGTCCATGGGATTTCCCAGGCAAGAACACTGGAGTGAGTTGCCATTTCCTTTTCCAGGGGTCTCAAAGACTTAGACACAACTTAGCAAGTGAACAACAACAACAACAAATAATTCTATTTTAAGCCAGTCACTAATAAGAACCAAACCAAAATCATTCTGTTAAGCAGCAGCAGGTTAAAATTTGTCTTATCATCACCCAATAAGAGGCTATCTCCTAGTGAGGAGGAAGTATTCACAATGTGTCTGTGTGTCTGTGTGTGTGTGTAGATCTGTGCAGTGAGTGCTTGGGGGTAGAGAAGAGAAACATTCATGTGGCAGTTTGATCTAATGGAAGAGTCAAATTGTTTCTTTGTGAAAGGGAAACTCAGTGATCATCAAATTATGAAACTGCAATTTGGGAATTTTTTTTATAATAAGTGGTTTAGTAAGCCAGCATCTTGTTGAAAAATAATTTCCTTACTTACCTGTGATGGTTCTAGCTGACAATTTCAGAACATATTGGAAATTTGGTCAATAATAGCAAGATATTGAATAATTATATAATAATAGAATTGGAAGAGTCCTAACATTTTTCCCCCAGCTCTTAATACTGGTTTTCTTATTTGGTAAATACATATATTCAAACACAATATTCTAATGTGCCTTATTATACTTTACATCAAAGTTATTTTAATAATTTGGATGACTCTAGTGATCGAATTTTTGATATCTTAAAATATCCCCTTGTTATTCATTGCATGAGCAAGAACCAAAGAGAGAAAAGGCATTTTAAAGTATCTTATTTGCCTTCAGCAATTTCATAGCTTTCACCTTTAATTAACTGAAATTGGCAACAGAACTCTCTCAAAATGTGTGCTTTTTGTCAATGAGTGTATTGACAGCTATTATAAAGTAGCTGCATTAAGTAAGTTTACAGATAACTCCGTGCTACAATCAAACTGTACCAAGGGCTGTCGTCTATGGGGTCGCACAGAGTCGGACATGACTGAAGCGACTTAGCAGCAGTAGCAGCAGTGTTCAAGACAGTTGGCAGAAAAAGGAAGATCTGGCTAACACATTGCATTTTTTTCCCTGGGAAAATAATTTAAGATGATTTTTCATAACTGGGCTCATTAATATAGCCCAGTATCAAAATATTCAGTTATGAAAGAAAATAATGTGTATATTTAATGTTTGTGTGCACTTTAGAAATATGGATCACAGATGTTGTTTGGAACCAACTGAAACTCAGAGTGTTTTTAAGTAGCTAGCAGGCTCTAAATACTAGATAAAGTGCTTGAAATTTTTTACTATAATATCACAATATTTAACTAAAGTCTTAAATTATTAAGAAAAAAAGTGTCATGTAGGCTAAAATCAATTGTGCCAGCTGGTGGGACCTCATATGTTTATAAATTTTCACATGCAGATTTTCGGTCTTCAGAAGACCTTTACTGTACCACTTGGCATTTGGAGAGATAGCCTTCAAAACAGTAATTTGCTTTATTATTTCATGTTTTGTGTTCTATTCGTGGGTAAACTAAGGCCCAGGTTGTTAAGAAAGACTAATTAAGAGTCTTAATTTACCTGAATTTGGAGCAAATCTGGATATTAATATCTTACTGTAGTCTAAATTTTTATAAGTTTGTTATTGAATAAACTATTATTTAACTTGCAGTCAAAACTATAAGCTCTTGAATCTTGTATTTCCATAGGGGAAAGTTTTCATTGTAATGCAAATTGAAGAATTTGTATTTTCACAGCCATTCAATCCGTCTTAGAGACTCAGTTTAATGGATAAGAAAATATACTTGTAGCATGAAACAAAATAAAAAGTGAATTTCTTACATTCAAACATCACCAAAATATCCACAACACCAGGCTTGAGAGACTGTGACCTCTTATGCCTAGAAATTGGATTTGGAGACTTCCAACAGCTTGACACTAATTTGAACCTTGAAATATTCTCAAGAGCTCTTATGAAACAGCTGCAAAAAATATGTGAGCAGCTGAGCGTCTGAGCATTTGTTAATAACAAACAAATGGGTACATTAGCAAAAGGAAAATAATTTCCCAGGTGCTTTGATATGGAAGGCTTTAAAATTTTCTGAAGTGGTTCCTTTTCTTTCTGTTTGTCAATAATAAACATTTTTGGTGTGCCTAAAATTATAGGACATTTTTACCAAAAAGCAAGACTAATTAATTGATTCTATAGGTCATTTTGGTGTTTTGAATTTGAAATAT
Source organism: Neotragus pygmaeus (assembly GCA_006410875.1). Classification (NCBI taxonomy): domain Eukaryota; kingdom Metazoa; phylum Chordata; class Mammalia; order Artiodactyla; family Bovidae; genus Neotragus; species Neotragus pygmaeus. The sequence goes on along the minus strand of SJYV01042817.1, from coordinate 707,200 downwards.
TTAAATTTCTGACTATTATACCAACACACCACCATGGTAAAAGTGAAGACTTCCAAATTATAGAAAGATTGTTATTTTTTTCTCAGGAGGAAATGGTGCATCATAAATGGGTTAAGTCTCTGGGTACTTTTAAATAGAAAGGTTTCTGCCAATGTCATTACAGATGAGATAACTGTCTGCTATTATTTTCCAGAACTAGGGTTTATTTCTCCATAAAGTTAGAGCCACTGGGATTCCTTTTATGGCCATGTAAAAGTGGACCAACTGTTTTAAAGCATGAGAACATCTTAGGACAAAATTTATATTTGAATTAGGCATATTATGTATTCTCAATTTAATATTAGTTAAATACCAATTAAATACTCTATGTTTTAGTTCAAATCAGAGATCCCTTGTAGCTTTATGGTCAAAGAGGAATGACTTTTCTCTCTGAATTTAGGTCTATGCTTCTTGAGGTGGCACCAATTTCTGAGCACTCACTTCTGTATACAGAATATCTTGCACTGAATTCTCCTTTTCTAGGCATACAAGCATACTGTTTAGATGCCAAGTCCCACATCTGCTATGAAAGCCATTTCAACTGGCTGCCCCAAATAAACTCTAAGACTTAGCTTCTCTTTGTAAATTTCCTGTCTTTTCAAGTGATCTGAATCATTTTCTTTGTTTCAAACTTTAGTTGTCATTTATCATGTATCTTCTACAACAGTGACTGCATTAGACATATAAAGCTAAAGAGAATCCTGTACTCTGTACTTACAGTCCAAGGGGAACTGTCGTAATGTGAACATCTGCTTGACACCATCCATCGGTTCTGTGAAAGAAGCAAAGTGAAGAACTAGACTCGCATCTTGGGCTCTGTCTCTTACTAGCCTTCTGCCATGCATAGTTTATGAAATTTTCCTGAACTCAGTTATCTCCTTTGTGAAATCAGGATAACCCAATCACATGCCTTATAGGATTACTACGAGGACAAAGTGAGATAACCAAAGGAAACCTCTTAGCATGGTGCTTAGTGTGTTGGCATTGTCATTAATGGTCAGCTACTTAGGTTTGTGTCATACTTGTGACTTACCAAGGTGGTTTTGTGTATTAAGAAATTTTAAAGCTTGTAGAACTGCAGAAATCACGTAGTTCAAAAACAGACACCTATATGAGTCAGTGTCCAATGAAGAGACAAAAATCGCACCAGTTATTTAAACAAAGATAATTTAGCGCAAAGAATTGTTAATCTGGTAGAAAGTTGTCTCCTGTACAATGTCGCAAACCTCCATCCATAGTTCATCAGGCACTCTATCTATCAGATCTAGGCCCTTAAATCTATTTCTCACTTCCACTGTATAATCANAGTGATGGGACCAGATGCCATGATCTTTGTTTTCTGAATGTTGAGCTTTTAAGCCAACTTTTTCGCTTTCCTCTTTCACTTTCATCAAGAGGCTTTTTAGCTCCTCTTCACTTTCTGCCATAAGGGTGGTGTCATCTGCATATCTGAGGTGATGTTTAGGTCTCCTAATTCTTGATGACCCTTTAATCTTGCCTTAGATGGTTTCCTGGCTGCTCCTCCCTTGGTTAGCAACTGTTCTGCCCTTTGGGACTCAGAGAAGGTCATGGAGGCTGGAGGCTGGCCTACAAGAAATGGGGGACAAAGAGGCCTTCGTGTCCAGGAGCCCCGCAGGGCCCAGCTCGGCACCGTCCCCACTGTTCCCTTCTTTCACGGTGGGATCTTCCTCAAAAGTGATGAGCCCGCAAAGTCAGGATGTGTGTTTCCATTTTCCCAGGACCTAGCACGGTAGATATTATTGAGCCTCGATAAATATTAGATGGAGTTTAAGAAATATAGACTTAGTTGAATGAATGATCACTCTTTCCGGAGCCACAGCCCCGGGTTCAAACACGTTCCCCAAATCAAGGCAGCCTGGGAATCCCGCCGTCCAAGGACAACACCCCCCACCGGTCCCGCTCAATTGAAAACCAGACCTGTGTTCAGGAACCGGCTATCGATATCCCCGGCACTCCCACGTTTCCACGCTCTTTGTAAGGAAAGCTACAATGTCATTGGAGAGACAGAGGCACAGTGGAGAGACCGGGTGTGGAGGGCGCGTTCTGTTTGTAGGACCCCAGGACCCGAAGGCCGGGTGAACCCCTGCCGGAGTCTGGGTCGCGTTCGCTTTAAAGGGGCGGTTCCGGAGCCGGCGGGCGGGCGGTCCCGGAAGACGCACGTCGCGCGGCCTGGGCGTCGCGATCCCTGCTCCACGGTCTCCCGGGTTCCGATCCCCGGTCCTCGGACCCCCGGCGCCCCTGGGTCCCGATCTCCGGTACTCTGCTCCGCGACCCTCCGCTCCCCTTCCCCGCCCCTGGCGCCCAGACCTCCAGTGCCCNGCGTGCGCGGTGACCCTGCGGCCGCCCGGCTCCGTCTCCGCCCGCGCGGCCACCTCGCGCAGGACACGTCCCTGTCCGGGGGACTGCACACGGGCGGCCAGGTCTGCGCGCCCCCTTCATCTCGCGGCTGCCCCGCTCTTAAGCGGAATACTCAGCGGAGGCCCGGACTCATGTTGTCCTTGCGGAAAGAAGGAACATAGATGGGCCCTCCTTAAGTGGAGGCAGGCAGCCGAGGCCGTGACCTCTGGGAGAGGATGGTTACCCCCTGGCGCTTCTCTCTCAGGGTCTGCTTGGCGCACTTGAGAAGTTTTGCGCTCAGAAGGGAACTCGGCCTTCTGAGACCCTCTGGGGGCCGTCGCAAGGCTAGACTCTGTTGGCTTCTGCTTGGCACTTTGCCCAAACTCGTCTCCACCTGTGAGGACATTGGCGAGGGGGCTCCGGAGAGCGTACGTCGGCAGACCACCAGTTGGAGTGACCTGGCTGAAAATGGGCCGCTGGAAAGAGTCCCTCCGGAGGGGCGGCTGGGCTGGCTCCTCCTGCACGTGCGCATCTGGCTCAGAGCAGGGGCTCTCTTGGTGAAATTCTTACCCCTCCTCCTACTCTATCCCCTCACCTACCTGGCTCCCAGTGTCTCCAGTCTCTGGCTCCACCTGCTTCTGAAAGCCACCGAGACCTCGGGCCCCACCTACATCAAACTGGGCCAATGGGCCAGCACCCGGCGGGATCTCTTCTCAGAGGCGTTCTGCGCCCAGTTCTCCAGGCTGCACGTCCAGGTGTCGCCCCATCCTTGGACTCACACCGAACACTTCCTGCGCCAGGCCTTTGGGGAGGACTGGGGGAGGGTCCTCTGCTTTGAGAAGCAGGAGCCAGTGGGTTCTGGCTGCGTGGCCCAAGTGTACAAAGCGCGNTTCTCCAGGCTGCACGTCCAGGTGTCGCCCCATCCTTGGACTCACACCGAACACTTCCTGCGCCAGGCCTTTGGGGAGGACTGGGGGAGGGTCCTCTGCTTTGAGAAGCAGGAGCCAGTGGGTTCTGGCTGCGTGGCCCAAGTGTACAAAGCGCGTGCCAATCCTGCCTTCCTGGAGAAGGACAGCATCCAGAGACTGGCCACGGCCTCTAGACTGCAGCTCTTCTCGGAAACTGGGGCAGCTGGGGGGCTGGGCGAGCTCTCTGGACGCCTGGAGAGGGCGGGGAGGCCTCAAGAGAGTCTTGCCGACCAGTCATTTGTAGAAAGGCTGCTCTTCCCTAAAGCAGACCTGGTTGGATCCAATGCATCCTTGTCTCAGGCTTCAGGGACCGCCCGCGAACAGAAGCCAGATCACCTCGTCCCGGTGGCCGTGAAAGTAAGTTTTCTGATGTTTGAAGCCAGGCCCTCCCATCTCTAAAACCTCACCAACTCCACGGAGCTACCCAGGTCAGGATACAACCCTTTGCAAATTACCCCACGGTGCCGTCTGTTGATTTCTTTCAGCTTGACCATTATCTGAGTACCTGTGCCACACAAGCTGTTTGATTTCTTGGCTTGAAGGAGAGTGATGCAAATGGCCTGAAAAAGGACAATGAAGAGGCTGTGGAGTTCCCATCCAGCTGACCACTTGGCTCTGGGGTCGGGATAAATGGGAGACAGACTAGGTTAGGTGTTACTGTGGCGAGTCCAAGAGGGCAGCGTTCATTTTTACAACATCAGCTTCCTTCTCTGTTCATTTCCAGTTACCCCTGCCCGGCTCCATCATCTCTCCTCTCCACACCTTTCCATCCCTGATCCGAACACCCCCAGGAGAACTAGCGGATCCTAGTAGCCAATACCCTGGTGCTCTCACCCTCACAGAAAAATCCCTCCCACGGATGCTTCACTGAGACAGGCTGAATCATAACTTCTAAGGGGAGAGCCTGACCTGGCCTTTATAATTGCTGCAAATGAATCACAACATCAGGCATGTTTAGGAAACACTTGTCCAAAGTATCTTGAAGTTTCCCTTTGCTCTGTGGGAGACTAAAGGAGTAGATGTGCCCATCAAGTCAGATACTTTATTTCATATGCATGAGGTACCTGAGATGGGCATTTTTTTTTTTAAACAGGTTCAAAAAAATTGCTTATTTATTTACTTGGCTGTGCTGGTTCTTAGCTGTGGCACGCGGGATCTCCTTCTCCCACCGAGGGTTGAACCTGGGCCCCCTGCGTTGGGAGCCCAGAAACTTAAGCCACCAAGGAAGTCCCTGTACTAGTTTTTCTTACATGTTTATTTATATTCCACTTTATTCTGAAAAGGATTTGTGGTGGAGGTAGAGGCTGTTATCTGCATGTTTTAAATGATGGAACAAGAGGCTGAGAAGAGGTTGAGTGGCCAGTCTAGTTTCATACAGGAGATGAGTTGCAGAACTGGAGTGTTTGAAACCCAGAGCTCTTTCCATCTCACCTCCGGAGTCCTGTGACTCTAGAGCAGTATTTTGCAGGCTTGGGACTACCTGACTCAGTTACCTGGACACAGTAAAATGCAGATTTCCACCCCGCCTCCCAGGCAGTCTGATTCAGTAGGTCCTGGAGGAGGCTGGGGGTCCACAGTTTTACCAAGCAGCCCATGTTGGCTTTTATGCTCGCTGATGTTTGGGAGCCGCTGATCTAAGCTCAGTGTATTTGGAAGGGAGGCCAACCTATTCTTCCCAGCAAAGCTGAGTGCCACTCAGGGGAGCAGCCCTCCTGTCCCCTCAGGAAGACACAAAGGAATGGGTGTTGGACCTGCTTCCCCTTGGCCAGCTGATTGTCCTTTTTTTGCAGGGGGTGGTGGGGGGAGGGACGTTGGCTCCACCATAAGGCACATGTGACCTTCGTTTCTCAACCAGGGATCGAACCTGCATCCTCTGCATTGGAAGCACGGAGTCTTAACTGCTGAATTGCCAGGGAAGTCCCCTAGACTTGATGGTGGGACCCAGCCCTGGCTAGGCAAATGTGCCCTCCTGATTGATCCCTCCTCTGTCTCACTGTTCCTCTCTTGGCAGGTGTTGCACCCTGGCCTGCTCGCTCAGGTGCAGATGGACCTGCTGCTGATGAAGATGGGCAGCCGGGTCCTCACACTTTTGCCAGGAATCAAGTGGCTCAGCTTGCCTGAGATCGTGGAGGAATTTGAGAAGCTCATGGTGCAACAGGTGAATTCTCCTTCTTTCTCCTCTCGTAAATAGCGCCTGACAGTTTTTGCTGTTAGCAGCTGCTTAGTAAATGCTTAATGGATGAGCATTTTCCCAGGGCACTATGGCTAATGTAGAATATTAGGATAGGTGATGCTAGCTGATATAACAAAGAATATCCAAACCTCAGTGAGTTAAGGCAGCAAGGTTATTTCTTGCTATTCTGTAGAGGTTCCATGCAGGTAAACTGAGGAAGCAGGTAGGAGTTCCACTCCATTGTTATTCAGGGACCCAGTTTCCTCCAGAGTTAGTCATCTGGGGTCAGTGTGGAATGGGGAGAGAGACCATGAAGGGTCACGTAAAGGATTCTGTGGCCAGGCCTGGAAATGATGAACCTCACTTCTTCCCAGGCTACATGTCAGGCCCAGTGTAACTATGAGGGAACTTGGGGAAGGCGGTCTTGCATAAAGCCTGGCCTACAAATGAAATGACTCTGATGGAACAGATAGCATTATCTGTGCTGCAATCAATGGCCGCACTCCAGGAGGAGAAGAATCAGCGAAGTCACATACTGTGCCTTGGTTTTCCTTTGTTTCTGGAGTTTAATGAGTAGACAAGGGCCCTGTGCAGGGCCTTTGGGACACCTGCTTAAGGAGCCAGACTCAGTAGACCCAGTGGAGTCACTCAGGGCTCCAAGGAGCCATCTGTGCTGGTTTCCTGGTGGTTGGCACAGAAATTGACAGGCTTTCAGAGGCCATGTGCCCAATCTTCATTTATGTCATCTGACTTAGGGTTTTAAGCCCCAGCGATGCATTTTCATGTTTAGAAAGCTTGACTTTATGATATGGAGGTGTCTACTTTTGATAATAAACAAAAACTAAAACAGAAAAATAGTTGCTGTTCCACCACCCATCTTGGTGTTAATACTCTCAGTTCCACCAACCACTTGAGCTTCAGTTCTGCTTCAAGAAGTCTGATACGCATTGTGAGATCCCATCACTTCAAGTTCAGACCTCTATAGCTCTACAACTCACCCCGTTTTGCCTCAAAAATCAACTCTTCCTACCAGCTGTAGCTCTCGGTGGTCTCATAATGCTGCCTGGCTTGAAAGCTTAGAGTCTGGGTCTATGTAGGGGGATGTATGTTCATTTATAAATTCATACAACAAGTATTAAAAACTCTGTTAGGATCTGGTGAACTAAGAAAACACGTGGGGCTCCCTGAATCTCCTGTGATGGTGGGACCTGGTCCTGGCTGGGCAAATGTGCCCTCCTGATTGGTCCCAAGAAGTATATACTGGGAGGAGGAGGGCTGACGTGAAATATTTGCAGCACAAGTGCTAGTTACAATAGGAGTTCTTACGGGTTCAGCTGGGCTTAGCCGAGGCCCAGCAGAGGAAGTGGTGATTCCACCCTGCGGGTCCAGGCTCCTCAGACTTGAGCAGAGTCTTGAAAGGAGAGTGTCTGCAGTTAGACTCAATGGGGGAAGAACATTCCAGTCAGGTCGAGTACAGAAGACACTCAGAGGGGAAGTGTTAGGTGGGCTGGGACATTCCCGGTCTACAGACTGGGTGCAGCCAGAGTTTGGGGCTGTGAAAGAAGGAGGCCGTATCACAAGAGATGCACCTGGAGGGAGAAGCTGGGCCCAGACCATGACCCACCTTGGACGTCATCTAACCAATGCAGACTCCATCCTGCAGGTGTTGGGAGGCACCAGCAGGTGGATTGTAGAGAGGGGAGGTGGAGGACAGGGAGCCCAGCTAAGACACCTCTGTTGGGGTTCAGGTGACTGGTTTCGAGTCACCTTGGGAGGAACAGTGGGATAGAGAAGAACAGCTCTGAGCGTGGTGAGGGCTGCAGAGCTGATGGCAGCGGGTCTCCCATGGGTGTGAAGGGGGAGAGAGAAGGAATCCTCTGCAAGGACTCCTGGGGGCGGGGTGAATGTGAACTCTGATAAGTTCTCCAGTGCCTCTGCTGTCTGCAGCTTGGAGTTGTGTGGTGGGGAGGGATGGGGGGTCGGGACTTCCGGGGCGGCCCTCACCCTCAAGTGTCCTGGGAGTTCTGCAGGAGGTTAACTGGGGCAGGCAGGGGAGTCTCGGGCTCTGCCAGATCCTGGGGGGTTCAGCGTTGCTGTCCCTGGCCTAGACTCCCCCCTCCCTCACCTCTTCTCTCCGCTTGTCTGTAGATCGACCTGCGGTACGAGGCTCGGAATCTCGAACTCTTCCAGTGCAACTTCCTAAATGTGAACTCCGTCAAATTCCCCACGCCTCTGCGCCCCTTCGTCACCAAGGATGTCCTGGTGGAAACATACGAAGTAAGAATGAGAGCTTCCTTAGCTGTTTGCCCTTTACTCACAGCCCGGTTGTCTCTGCTGCACAGGAAGGCTTGAGTCTGAGAAGGGTTTGAAGCCGCCTGAGGGTGGGAGGTAGGGCAGCAAGGTGCAAAGAGCCTGGCCCTGCCCTCAGACTTGCTGGAAGTCTGCTCTGCCAATTGTATCTACAAAAAAACGCGAATGACTTTTTTGGCCAACCCAGTATTTGCTGGGTGGCTTCAGTTACCTCCTGTAGAACAGCAGGATACCCTTCCTGCCTCGTAGGAGTCGAAGACACATTGAATACAAAATGCCCTCCACACAGAGGAAGGGCCTCACGGCCTTAACTGTCTTCTGGTCCAGCTTCCTTTGTAAAGATGGGTAATGAGACCCAGAGGAGTGGCCTGAATGGCCCACTGTTACTAGCTGTGTGACTTTTAGCAAGTTACTTAAACTCTCTGGGCTTTAGTTCTTTAATTTGTTAATTAAGGATTCCAAGGTCTAGCTCAACAGGTTGCTCTGACAATTAAATAATCGATCAGTATCAAGTGCCTCTGGAGCAGCTCCCCTTTCTTTTCTCTTCCTTTCCTTTCTCTTCCAGTGAGGCCACAGAGCTCCTTCGTGTCCCTGTTGGCTGATTCTTGACTAGAAACAAGCTCACCCTGACCTCACAGCCTCTCTTACTGTGGGTGGCAGTCAGTGGGTTTCCTCCCTGGGGAACCTCTGGGGCTTGTTGAGGCGTATTACAGAAGGGAAGCCTAAAGGTCGGTTACAACTCACTTGTGGGTGGCGGATTCACAGGCGTTCTAGGAAAGGAAAAACGCTTCGGGTCGCTCCCCAGTCAGAGGGGAGGCGGCACCTGTGTGTCCCCCGGAGGACGAGGAGCTGCACAGTCGCGGGCTGTGCAGCTGAAGCGGTTCTCACCCCGTCTTCTTCACAGGAGAGTGTGCCCGTGTCCAGCTACCAGCACGCGGGGATTCCCCTGGACGTGAAGAGGAAGATTGCGCGGCTGGGGATCAACATGCTCCTGAAGATGGTGAGCTCACGGTGGGGAGCGCGCTGCCTCTCCGCCTTGTCCTGTATCTCCGGGAACTCACTGTCACCCTGGAAGCTTTTCCGCACGGGGCCTGGTGGAGGATGATGGTGAGGCTGACTCAGCCTGGAGTAGCTCTGGTCTTTCCGCAGATATTTGTGGACAACTTCGTCCACGCAGACCTTCACCCCGGGAACATCCTCGTCCAGGGCGCCGACGGTCTTGCCCAAGGCCCAGAGGCGCGGCTGCAGCGCGTGGACGTGTGCGAGGCTCTGGCCGCGGCCGCGTCGCCGGCCCGCTGCCCGCTGCGCCTGGTGCTGCTGGACGCCGGCATCGTGGCCGAGCTGCAGGCCGCCGACCTGAGGAACTTCCGGGCAGTCTTCATGGCAGTGGCCATGGGCCAGGTGAGGCCCGCCGGGCCCTGGAGGGGAGCTGGGGGGCGGGGTTGGAGCTGAGTTGTTTTTTTTTAACCCGCTGGGCTCAGGGTTTGTCACNTTTTTTTCAAATAGGTGAAACAGTAAATTATATTTTCATATGAATTTTAATTTTGTCTCTTTTTAAAGTTTATTTTTAATTGGAGGATAATTGCTTTTCAATATTGTGTTGACTTCTGCCATACAACAACGTGAATCAGCCATAAGTACACATATGTCCCTTCCCTCTTGAACCTACCAGCGCACCCCCAATCCTTCCCACCCCCTGCCACTGCCAACTGCATCCCATTCCTCTTGGTTGTCACAGAACATGTGGCTGAGCTCCTTGTGATATACAAGTTCCCATTAGCTATCTATTTTACACATCGTAATGGATATGTTTCAATGCTACCCCCTCAATTGTCCCATCCTCTCCTTCCCACACTGTGTCTACAAGTCTGTTCTCTATGTGAAACATGTGTGAAAGTTGCTCAGTCGTGTCCGACTCTTTGCAACCCCATGAACTATACAGTCCATGGAATTTTCCAGGCTAGAATACTGGAGTGGTAGCCATTTCCTTCTCCAGAGGATCTTCCCAACCCAGGGATCGAACTCAGGTTTCCCACATTGCAGGCAGATTATTTGCCAGCTGAGCCACCAGAGAAGCCTATGTCCAGTCTATGTCTGCAACGCTATTCCTGCCCTGCAAATCAAACCTTCAATGAGGTATCACCTCACGCTGGTCAGAATGGCCATCATCAAAATATCTGCAAACAGTAAATGCTGTAGAGGGTGTGGAGAAAAGAGAATCATCCTGCACTGTTACTGGGAGTGTAAACTGAGATAGCCACTATGGAGAACAGTATGGAGATTCCTTAAAAAAAAAACTAGGGATAAAACTACCAAATGACCCAGCAATCCCAGTACTGGGCATATACCCTGAGAAAACCATAANGGAGAAAAGAGAATCATCCTGCACTGTTACTGGGAGTGTAAACTGAGATAGCCACTATGGAGAACAGTATGGAGATTCCTTAAAAAAAAAACTAGGGATAAAACTACCAAATGACCCAGCAATCCCAGTACTGGGCATATACCCTGAGAAAACCATAACTGAAAAAGACCCCAAGATTCACAACAGCACTATTTACAATAGGTAGGACATGAAAGCAATCTAGATGTCCATCAACAGATGAATGGATAAAGAAGTTGCGATACATGTATAAAATGGAATATTACTCAGCCATAAAAAGGAATGCAGTTGAGTTCTAGAGAGGTGGATGAATCTAGAGCCTGTTATACTCAGTAAAGTAAGTCAGAAAGAGAAAAACAAACTTCTTATATTAATGCATATATATGGAATCTAGAAAAATGGTGCTAATTTTGTCTCCTTTAAATACATTGTAAATCTGGTATACATTGTTACTCTAACCAATTGGCTAAAAGAGCAAAGTTTAATTGAGTTAATAATAACAGCTTAATTAATAATTAATAGTGTGATCATTCCAGAGAGAACACAAGACAGTGTATAAATTTAACTGGAGAATAAATAGATGTAAAATAAGTGAGTAAATCAAGTTGTGAAGGTTGGTGGTAAGAGAGATGAAAAGACAAGGTCAAGAAAGTGGCAGATAAAGATAGGGTGAAATTAGTAAACATAATCTGTGAAGTTTATACATTTACTGAAATTGTACATAAGTTTGACTGACTTTTTCACAGCAGGAGATAAAAATAGGTTACATTATTTTCTATTTTTTTTAAAATTAAAAATCTTGAACAACTTTACTGAGATAAACAGTACCGTTCACACATTGAAAACATTCAACTTGGTGGGTTTTAGTATATTCACAGATATATGCAGCCATCACTTCAGTCAATTGTAGAACATTTTCAACACCTCAAAAATAAACCCTGGACATTCCCTGGTGGTCTAGTGGTTAGGATGCTGTGCTTTCATTGCCAAGGGTGTGAGTTTAGTCCCTGGTCTGGGAACTAAGATCCTGCCAGCCATATTACACAGCAAAAAAACAAAAAACAAAAAAAACCCCCCAAAAAACCACCCTGTATTCTTTGGCTTTTACCTTTCTTCAGTCTACCCTCAATCTTCAGCCTCAAGAAACCACTAGCCTACTTTCTCTCCCTATAGACTTCCTTATTCTGGACTTTTATATAAATGAAATCATATTATATACATACATATATTTATGACTGGCTTGGTTCACTTAGCATATGTTTTCAAAGTTCATCTATGTTGTAAAATATCATCAACATTTCATTTTTTATGGACAAATACTATGCCATTATGTGGATATGCCACTTAAAAAAAACTCATTCATCGATTGATCAGTGTTTGGGATTATCTCCACCTCTTAGCTATTTTGAAAAATGCTGCCCTAAATGTTGTGCGCCAGTGTCTGTGTGGCATTGTTTTCATTTCTCTTGAGTATGTACTTAAGTGGAGGTGCTGGGTCATGCTGTAACTCTGTGTTTGATCATTTGAGGAATTGCCAGACTGTTTTCCAAAGTAGCTGCTGCATTTTCCATTCCCACTTCCAGTGTGTTAAGTTTCCAATTTTTCCACTTCCTTGCCAACACTTGCTATCTGACTTTTTGATTCAAGCCATCATATTGGGCGTGAAGTGGTATCTCACTGTAATTTTTTTTTTTTTCAAATTTGTTGGGTGCACTGCACAGCGTGTGGGACCTTTGTTCCCTAACTAGGGATTGAATTCCTGCCCCCTGCAGTGGAAGCACAGGACTACCTGTGCTTCTTAATCACTGGACCACCAGGAAAGTCCCTCTCAATGTGATTTTGATTGGTATTTACCTGATAACTAATGATGGTTACATGCTGTTTAATGATCATAGAATAAAATGAAATAATTTGCTTAATGTCATACATCCATAATTCTGCTATGTACATGGATGTGAAGGAATTTTGCTTTATGGATCATCTCTTGAGGGAATAATCTTCTCTAGAACATTCCTGCAGTCTACATAATAATATGTCTCACAGGGTAAAGAGCACTTAATAAATGGCTCCATGGCAGAGTTGGGGGATGTGAAATGCTGCAAAAGATTTGAATTTAGAATTGTTTTATTACCAACGCCACCTAACATTTCCTTTAACGAGGTTGATTAAGGAGATGCAGCGGTTGGACAAACATACATGTTCTCTGAAGCACATCTTGTGAACAGCTGAGATTCACCTTTATTTGTCATTATGGTTGTGCTAATCTTGCCAAATATAAGTTCACAGTTCTATTTACCCTGTTTGCTCTCCTTGAAATTGAAAGGAAACAATTTAGGGCTACTTTGAAGAGCTCATTCTAAAGAATACAATTCCTGTTTTTCTTTCCAGGAATCTTTTGTTGGCAGACTGGCGCTGCAAAGATTATGAATCCTGTCTCCTGCTGAATGTCCACCCCATTAGAAACTCAGTTTCACTCTACTTTTATCCACTGTGGGTTCTATGTTCATCTCCCCAGATCTCTGCAGTGGGATTGAAAACACTAATAGACAAAAGCCTTAGGAAGGATTCATCCTCTCTGGNCATGGCTGCAGTCACCATCTGCAGTGATTTTGGAGCCCCCCAAAATAAAGTCTGACACTGTTTCCACTTTAGTTGGATATTAATGGAAAGATTCTGCCATGTTAGAAGTTTAAGTTGTGTAAGACTGAAAATTGAGCAAATAGTAAAAGTCCAGATGTAAATAATTTGTGTTGTTTGATTATGTAGGTTCGAACCTGAGCCTGTGTGACATCAGAGTTTCCCTGAGGACTTCATACGTCCCCTTCTGTTTCTACCACCCTAAAAGCCTCAAACTCAGGTGTCAATTTGGTTTGTAAGTTTACATTTAGGTCCTGAAGGGTTGTTGCTTAGAGCTCAAGGTTAGTAAAGCAGGATTCTTAATTCTACTTCACAGAGAGATAAAGCTAAGACTTAAGAGTTATGGGCTGATTCCATTGATTTAGAAAAAAATAATGGACCAGACAGAGACACTCAAAATAGAACTCAGCAGCTAATTTCTGTTGATCATATACAATATGCCAGGCACTACCATAGCTACTTCATATGCCTTAGCTCATTTATTCCATTCAAAGAGTATGAGGGGTACTATTACTAGACTCCTTTAGATGAGGACACTGAAAAGTAAGAAAGTCAGAGAGGTAAGAAAGTTATGTAATTAGTAAGAACCAGAGACTGTATTCAAATCAAGTCTTAACCTTGGATTCTACTGCTGCCCACATGAAGCGAAAGTGAAAGTCGCTCAGTCGTGTTCAACTCTGACATGACATAGAATTCTCCAGGCCAGAATACTGGAGTGGGTAGCCTTTCACTTCTCCAGAGGATCTTCCCAACCCAGGGATCAAACCCAGGTCTCCTGCATTGCAGGCAGATTCTTTACNCTGACATGACATAGAATTCTCCAGGCCAGAATACTGGAGTGGGTAGCCTTTCACTTCTCCAGAGGATCTTCCCAACCCAGGGATCAAACCCAGGTCTCCTGCATTGCAGGCAGATTCTTTACCAGCTGAGCCACAAGGGAACTGCTGCCCAAAGGCCTCTTCAAAGCTCTGGACTATCAATTTGTTGTTGTTGTTGCTTTTCAGTCACTAAGTAGTGTCTGGACTCTTTGCAACCCCATGGACTGTGGCACCCTAGGCTCCTCTGTCCTTCACTATCTCTGGGGTTTTCTCAAATTCATGCCCATTGAGTTTGTGACACTATCGAATCATCTCATCTTCTGGTGCCCCTTCTTTTGCCTTCAATCTTTCCCAGCACTAGGATATTTTCCAATGAATCGGCTTTTCACATTAGGTGGCCAAAACACTGGCGCTTCAGTTTCAGCATCAGTCCTTCCAATGAATATTTAGGGTTGATTTCCTATAGGACTGACTGGTTTGATCTCCTTTCAGTCCAAGGGACTCTCAAGAGTCTTCTCCAGCACCTTAGTTCAAAAGCCTCAATTCTTTAGTGCTCAGACTTATGGTCCAACTCTCACACCCACACATGACTATTAGAAAAACCATAGCTTTGATTATATGGCCCTTTGTTGGCAAAGCGCTGTCTCTGTATTTTTTTTTGCAGTGTCCCTGCTTTTTAATATGCTGGCAGCAGCGGCAGCAGCAGTTTGTCATAGCTTTCCTCCCAAGGGGCAAGCATCTTTTAATTTAACGACTGCAGTCACTATCAGCAGTGATTTTGGAGCCCAAGAAAAGAAAACCTGTCATTGCTTTCACTTTTTACTCTTCTATTTGCCGTGAAGGGATGGGACCAGATGCTGTGATTTTAGTTTGTTGAATGTTGAGTTTTAAGTCAGCTTTTTTTACTCTCCTCTTTGACCCTCATCAAGAGGCTCTTCAGTTCCTCTTCACTTTGGCCATTAGAGTAGCATCATCTGCATATCTGAGATTATTGATATTTCTGCCTGCAATCTTGATTCCAGCTTGTGTTTCATGCAGCCTGTCATTTTCCATGATCAACCTCTGCATATTTTTGACTTAGGGAGGCTTTCTTATCTCTTCTTGCTATTATTTGGAACTCTGGATTCAGATGGGTATATCTTTCCTTTCCTTCTTTGCCTTTCACTTCTCTTCTTTTCTCAGCTACTTGTAAACCCTCCTCAGACAACCATTTTGCCTTTTTGCATTTCTTTTTCTTGGGAATGGTTTGATCACCGCCTCCTATACAATGTTAGGAACCTCTGTCCATAGTTCTTCAGGCATGTATGTTAAACTGGGTGACAATATTCAGCCTTGCCATACTCCTTCCCCAATTTTGAAGCAGTTTATTGTTCCATGTCCAGTTCTAACTGTTGCTTTTTGACCCACATATGGGTTTCTTAGGAGACAGATAGATAGTCTGGTACTCCCGTTTCTTTAAGTATTTTCCCACAGTCTGTTGTGACCCATACAGTTAAAGGCTTAGCATATTCAATAAAGCAGAAGCAGATGTTTTTCTGGAACTCTCTTGTTTTCTCCATGATCCAACAAATGTTGGCAATTTGATTTTTGGTTCCTCTGCCTTTTCTAAATCCAGCTTGTACATCTAGAAGTTCTCAGTTCACGTACAGCTGAAGTCTAGCTTGAAGGATTTTGAGCATAACCTTGTTAACATGTGAAATGAACACAATTGTACCATAGTTTGAACATTCTTTGGCACTGCCTTTCTTTGGGATTGGAATGAAAACTCACCTTTTCCAGTCCTGTGGCCAATGCTGCACTTTCCAAATTTGCTAACACATTGAGTACAGAACTTAAAAACATTATCTTTTAGGATTCTAAATAGCAGCTGGAATTCCATCACTTCTACTAGCTTTTTTCATAGTAATGCTTCTTAAGATTCAGTTGACTTCACACTCCAAGATGTCCCACTCTAGATGAGTGACCACATCATCATGGTTATCTGGGTCACTAAGACCTTTTTGTATAGTTCTTCTGTGTGTTCTTGCCACTTCTTCTTCATTTCTTCTGCTTCTGTTAGGTCCTTATCATTTTTGTCCTTTATCATACCCATCCTTGCGTGAAATAGTCCCATGATATCTCCAATTTTATTGAAGAGATCTCTAGTCTTTCCCATTCTATTGTTTTCTTCTATTTCTTTGCACTTTTATTTAAGAAGGCCTTCTTATCTCTCCTTGCTATTCTCTGGAATTCTGCACTCAGTTGGCTATACCTTTCTCTTTCTCCCTTTCCTTTCACTTCTCTTTCCTCAGGTATTTGTTAAGCCTCCTCAGGCAACTGCTTTGCCTTCTTATATTTTTTTCTCTTTGGGATGATTTTGGTCACCACCTCCTGTACAATGTTATGAACCTCCATCCAGTTCTTTAGGCACTCTGTCTATAAGATTAATCCCTTGTATCTATTTGTTACCTCCAGTATATAATCATAAATGATTTGATTTAGCTCATACCTGAATGGCCTAGTGGTCTCCCCTACTTTCTTCAATTTAAGCCTGAATTTTGCAATAATGAGCTCACAACCTGAGCCACAGTCAGCTCCAGGTCTTGCTTTTACTGACTATATAGAGCTTCTCCATCTTTGGCTGCAAAGAACATAATCAATCTGATTTCAGTGTTGACCATCTGATGATGGCCATGTGTAGAATCATCTCTTGGGTTGTTGGAAAAGGGTATTTGCTATGATCAGCATGTTCTCTTGACAAACTCTGTTAACCTTTGCCTTGCTTCATTTTGTACTTCAAGGCCACACTTACCTGTTATTCAGGGTATCTCTTTATTTCCTATTTCTGAATTCCAATCTCTTATAATTTAAAGGACATCTTTTTTGACGTTAGTTCTAGAAGGTATTGTAGGTTTTCATAGAACAGGACAACTTTCTGTGGAATCAGAGGTCAGGGCATAGACTTGGATTACTGTGATGCTGAATGGTTTGCCTTGGAAATGAACCAAGTTCATTCTGTCCTTTTCAAGGTGGCACCCAAGTACTGCATTTCCGACTCTTTAGTTGACTGTGAGGGCACTCTACTTCTTCTAAGGGATTCTTGCCCAATAGTAGATATAATGGTCACCTGAATTAAATTCACCCATTTCAGTCCATTTTAGTTCACTGATTCCTAAAATATTGATGTTCACTCTTGCCATCTCCTGTTTGACTACATCCATTTTGAACCAAATATTCCAGGTTCCTAGGCAGTACTATTCTTTACAGCACTGGGCCTTACTTTCGCCAAGAGACACATCCAGAGCTGAGCATCATTCCTGTTTTGATCCAGCTGCTTCATTCTTATTAGAGTTGTTAGTAATTGCCCTCTGCTCCTCCCAATTAGCTGGATACCTTCTGACCTAGGAGGCTATCTTCCAGTGTTATATTATCTTGCCCTTTCATATAGATCATGGGGTTCTCCAGGCAAAATACTGGAGTGGGTTGCCATTTCCTTTTCCAGTGGACCATGTTTTGTCAGAACTCTTCACTATGACAAGTCTGTCTTGGGTGGCACTACATGGCATGGCTCATAGTTTCATTGAGTTAAACAAGCCCCTTCCCCACGATAAGGCTGTGATCCATGAAGGAGGGATTATTAACGCAGATTCTTAGTTCCTTAGTGCTTAGAAATTGTCTTCATTCTGCTAGATCAGATCTGTTAATGGTATCACAGTCCAGTTGTCTTCAAACCTATATACCTTATTATAATGGTAATTAGACAAATACTAGGGTACTTACTTGTTTAATGTGTTTCCCCTGACAGAGTATAATGAGCATAAGAGCAGAGACCAGATTTGTAGGCTTACCTTTGCATCCCCAGTCTCTAGGTCCAAATTCAACCATTGAAGGGATTCAAGAAATTTTTGTTGAAATAAAAATAAAGAATGATTGACTATTTTATTAATTATCTTGCTGCATAACAAGTTATCCTAAACCTTAGTGACTTTAAACAACACTTTTTCTTTCACAGTTTGTATGGGTTAGGACTATAGGAATTAATGGAACAACAGACTGGTTCAAAATTGGGAAAGGAGTATGTGAAAGCTATATATTGTCACCCTGCTTATTTAACTCATATGCAGAGTACATCATGTGAAATGCAAAGCTGTATGAAGCACAAGCTGGAAACCAGATTGCTGGCAGAAATATCAATAACCTCAGATATGCAGATGACATCACCCTTATGGCAGAAAGTAGAGAGGAAATAAATAGCCTCTTGATGAAGGTGAAAGAGAAGAGTAAAAAAGCTGGCTCAAAACTCAACATTCAAAAAACTAAGACCATAGCATCCAGTCCCATCACTTCATGGCAAACAGATGGGAAAACAATGGAAACAGTGACAAACTTTATTTTCTTGGACTCCAAAACCATTGTAGATGGTGACTGCAACCACAAAATTAAAAGATGCTTGCTTCTTGGAAGAAAAGCTATGACAAACCTAGACAATGCATTGAAAAGCAGAAACTTTCCTTTGCTGACAAAGGTCTGTCTAGTCAAAGCTATGGTTTTTCCAGTAGTCATGTATGGATGTAAGAGTTGGNCTTGCTTCTTGGAAGAAAAGCTATGACAAACCTAGACAATGCATTGAAAAGCAGAAACTTTCCTTTGCTGACAAAGGTCTGTCTAGTCAAAGCTATGGTTTTTCCAGTAGTCATGTATGGATGTAAGAGTTGGACCATAAAGCAGGCTGAATGCTGAAGAACTGATGTTTTTGAGCTGTGATGTTGGAGAAGACTCTTGAGAGTCCCTTGGACTGCAAGGAAATCAAACCAGTCAATCATAAAGGAAATAAATCCTAAGTATTCATTAGAAAGTCTGATGCTAAAGCTCCAATACTTTGGCCACCTGATGAGGAGAGCCAGCTCATTAGAAAATACCCTGATGTGGGGAAAGATTTAAGGCAGGAGCAGAAGGGGACAACAGAGGACAAGATGATTGGGTGGTATCACTAACTCAGTGGACATGAGTTTGAGTAAGATCCAGGAGATGGCGAAGGACAGGGAAGTCTGGAGTGCTGCAGTTCGTGGGGATGCAAAAAGTCAGACATGACTGAGAGATTGAACAACAACAATAGGAATTAAGGCTTAGCTGGATGCTTCTGGCTCAGGGTCTTTCATAAATTTGCAGTCAAGGTATCTGCTGGGTCTGGATGATCCATTTCTGGGATGATGGCTTACTCAGAGGAGAGCAAGCCTCAGTCCCTGGCCTTCATATAGAAGTACTTCATAGCATGTCCTCACAACATGGCAGCTAGCTTCCCCACTGAAAGTGTGTGTGTGTTGGGGTGGGGGGGAATGTAAGAGAGAGAGAGAAGAGCCTGCAATGCTTTTTATTACATATAAAAAGTCACACAGTGTCACTTCCACCATACTCTATTCATGAGAAGCAAGTCACTTGGTTTAACCCACATTCAAGAGGAAGGGTATTAGACTCCCACTCTTGTACAGAGAACTGTTAAAGAATGTGTGGGCATATTTTACAACTACTGTACCTTTTAACCTTATCTTACATGGGCAATATTTCAGCACGCAGGCATGGGGCTCCAAAAAGGAGAACATTTTAGGCAAAGAACAGAGTATGACACACAGGTAGGGAAACAATTTTTTGGAGAACAGCAGGTATCCTACATTACAGTGGAGAGTAAGGATAGAAGAAGAAGAGAAGAAAAACAAAATGAAAAGAGGGAGGACCTTGAAGAGCTTTTTCACTTGTAATCGTGGGCAAAGAAAAACAGTGGAATGACAGGATTAGAAATACTTATCTGGAACGGCAGAATTCAGAAATATTTATCTGGGAATATGGAGTTAAGCAGTGAGGGCTGAAATCTGAAATCATTAGGAAACCATTCTCTTTGCAGTAAGGTTGCAGAGACATTGACTTGAACAGAACAGTGTGACAGATACCGTAGTTATTGGTAATTAAGTAAATGAGAGAGGAACCCAGAAGGAGTTGCCAAAGGTGAAACTCTGTTTTGGGTCTGAGTGACAGTATGCTATTAGTCAAAAGGGAAATAAAGAGCACCAGAGGATAGAGGTATGGATTTTGTAAGCAAACTCCATAGAATCAGAAATAATCTTAGGACACTGACCGTATACTTTCCCAGGAAGATGATGAGATATGATTGGTTTGTTGACACTGGGTTATGGAAGGACATACAAGGGAGGATGCCGAGCAGGTAATCAAATATGAGTTGAGATGTCAGGGGAGAGGTCAAGCATAAAGAACAGCCCTGTGGTCCACATGAGTGGACCAACAGGCCATAGACAGCCTGGAGCCAACCACGTCACTGAAAAGTGTCAGGAAAAACATTTCCATGACTTACTCACAATACGAATCCTGCAGGTACAAGTGTTTCATGTTAATGGTATGACTTGTCTTTTAAAATCGTTTTTCTCTGAAGTGCTCTTTTGAAGAAAAAGTGCTCAGGTGGGATTCCAGGCCTGCCTAGTGAGTCACTGTATCTTACTTCTATTGACGCTCTAAAGAAGTACCACAAAACTAGAGTCTAAAAACAGTGTCACTTTTTTCTCTTATAGTTCTGAAGGTTAGAAGTTCAAAATCTGTTTCTCTGGGCTCAAGTCAAAGTGGCTTCAGGGCTGGCTCCTTCTGGAGGCTTCAAAAAAAGAATCTGTTTCCTTGCCTTCTTCAGCTTCTAGCAGCCACCTAGATTCCTTCACTGGTATTCCCCTGTAGCTCAGTCGGTAAGGAATCCAGCTGCAATGCAGGAGACCTGGGTTCAATTTNGTCAAAGTGGCTTCAGGGCTGGCTCCTTCTGGAGGCTTCAAAAAAAGAATCTGTTTCCTTGCCTTCTTCAGCTTCTAGCAGCCACCTAGATTCCTTCACTGGTATTCCCCTGTAGCTCAGTCGGTAAGGAATCCAGCTGCAATGCAGGAGACCTGGGTTCAATTTCTGGGCCAGGAAGATCCCCTGGAGAAGGAAATGGCAACCCACTCCAGTATTCTTGCCTGGAGAATCCCATGGACAGAGGAGACTGGCAGGCTACAATCCATGGGGTCGCAAGAGTTGGACACAATTTAGCGACTAAACCACCACCACCTCCATCTTCAAAACATATCACTTCAATCTTTGCATCCCTCCTCACACCATCTCTTCTCTGACACTAACTCCTATAGTGTCCCTCTTACGCAGACATTGTGTTTATGCTGGACCCACCCACCAGGCTAATTCAGGATAACTCCCTACCTCAAAATCCTAAACTTACTCACACATGCATTGTTCCTTTTGCTGTATAAGGTAACACTCATAGTTCTGCAAATAGGGCATAGAAATATCTGGGAGGCCACTACTCAGCCTACAATGGCCCCCGAAATCCAACTGGGTACAAATCCACTGCCCTCCCAGCTGAATATACACCATCAAAATGAGTCTTTAAATGTAACTTCCCCTACCCTTTCAGCTTCATGAGGTTTTATGTTGTCTGTTTTTCAACAGATCATCAACAACATTCTGAAAAAGCCTTCAGTATCAGCACAGAAGTTCATGGTCCAAAGGGACCTCAAATTTCATCTAGTGCAGCATCACCTGTATAGTTATTACCACTGGTCTTCAGATCTGGAGATGGAAATTGAAGTACTCAAACTTACTTCTCCATTTCTCACTCAATTTGTCTTCCTTCCTTGCCACTGATTCCCTGGCAACTTACTCTACCCATGATTTCTCTTTCTCCAGCAAAGAGAAATCTTAGAGAATTTACAACTTGATGTGTTAAAAGTGTTCAACATTCTAATCAGAGAAACGGACATAAATCTCCAACTATGATTAGACCTGATACAATTTAAGTCCCTTCAGACCCTCAGCTTCTATGATTCTGTTGATGTAATATAGTCTTGCATCCACTGTAATATAAACTTGAATTATTTTCCACTAGAAATAATTTTACTTTAAAGAAATGAGTGAACTATAGATCATTCCATTATTACTCATGACTGAACAGAGATTGTGAGAATTTTTTCATACCTGTATATCACATAGTTTGTAATTTTCAGTGATTCATATATTTAGGTATGAGGAACATGGTAGAAAGAGCTGTGATTTAGAGTTGAACGAATCAGAATCAGATTTTAGAAATGCAGCCAAGATGTTGGCAAGTGTGTTAATTTCTCCAAAACTTCACTTCTTTATTAGAAAACTGGGGATAGGGGTGCACACACAAAGCCTGGGGAGATTGACTGTGACAATGATGTGAAGTACTTAGCACTGCTTGGCATATAGTAGGTACTCAGTAAACACTAATCCCAGACAGTCAACTAGTATGTATCTTCTACTATGTATCAGGGACTGACTTCAACTCATTATGCCCTCCTCTTCACATTCATTACCACGTAAAGAACAGAAGCAGCATGGTCCGAACTTGACACTCAAGATTCTTGACTGACTGGGTTAATATCCAAGAAATAATGATTAGCCAGTATATTAATGATTAGCAGATTTATAGTTCTAATGTAAAAGACAGTTAGTCATTAACTTGAGTAATGTTTACTAACGGTAGCAATTACAGAAAATCATAAACTGTAAGAAAGAAAAGGCCAGTAATGGTCACAAGTGCCTGACATATTTCAGCAGGCTAAAATCACTATTACCAGTCAATGAGGTCTTAGGTCAAAGATATGATCATTGTTAAAAGAACAAAACATTACATTAAAATTAATTCAAAAATTAAAATCCATTCCTTCTATATAATTATCAATAAATTTATTACCATTTTCAGCTACACTGAAAATGTAAAGAAATGAGTGAACTGTAGATCATTCCATTATTGCTCATGACTGAACTGAGATTGTGAGAATTTTTTCATACCTGTATATCACATAGTTTGTAATTTTCAGTGATACATATCAAGCATGTCTTCTTTTATGCCTGGAACAAGTTAACAACAAATAGATTTTAAAACATGAGTTTACCTTGTACGTTTCTTATTTCTCTAAATGTAAAAAAAAATGTTTTGTGTTCTATATGGGGAGAGAAAGATGGTGTTGTAATGTGGCAAAAGGAGACTGTTGCTCTACGCAGGCCTGACAATGTAGGTTTTTGGTGAAGAGGTGAAATTTGAGGTGCTTACACTCCCCAATACAAGAAGTATATGCTATTTAGATCTTTCTCAACTTTAGCTCTGTCTCTGTAGACTCCATCTTTGAGGATCTTATATGCCAACATAGATTATAAATTTAGCAGTGATACCAAAATTAACTTTCCATCTACTCATGCCTTTGGGTTTTACGTGTTTTTTATTTATGAAATTACTCTCCCCTTATATGAGTCTTCATTAATCTAGGATGTTAAAATTCATTCAAATTGAGTGTTCACATATTATCCATCCTGGAATTATTATGACTTAATACCTAAATGAAATTTAAGCCTATGAAACTGATGAGGTAGTTTTATTAATACAGAATTCTGGATAAATAAAAATTCAAAGCCAGGAGTTTGACAAGTTAACAGGAGACGGAATATAAACTCATTGAAATATTAGTGCAAGCCAAGGAAATTCGTAAGCCTTAAATTCATCTCAATTCAGAAAAGAACACTAGGAATAGTTTACTACTTATAGTGTGTTTTTACTTGTTCACTTTTCAAGACTGTAATGTTTTTCTTAATCCAAACTACAGCTTACTAGTGACTTCCTATGGCATGTATTTAGCGTGACATTAATTTGTTGTAAATCTTCTTATGAAAATGTTGTTAACCCAAACTACTACTATAAGTGTGGCTTAACACTCAGCTACATTAAGGTTTGGGCTTCCCTGGAGGCTCAGACAGTAAAGTGTCTGTTGGCAACGTAAGAGACCATGATTCGATCCCTGGGTTGGGAAGATCCCCTGGAGAAGGAAATGGCAGCCCACTCCAGTATTCTTGCCTTGAAAATCCCATGGACGGCGGAGCCTGGTAGGCTACTGTCCATGTGGTCGCAAAGAGTTTGACACGACTGAGCAACTTCACTACACTTCATAGTAAGTTTTGGGACTGGCCCATGATAAGGATGGAGAGGAGGTATGATATATCTTATTTTTCCTTTCTATAACTTGAATGGCATGCATCTTGATTTAAATTTTTCTGGTTGTTATTCTTTTTTTTTTTTAATTGAAGTATAGTTGATTTACAATGTTGTGTTAAGTTTCAGGTCTATAGAAGAGTGGTTCAGTTACGTGTCTATGTATGTATACACACACATATAATACATGTAATATATTTTAAGATTCTTTACTTTTATAGGCTATTAAAAATATTAAGTACAGTTCCCTGTGCCATACAGTAGGTCCTTGTTGAGTATTTATTTTGTGTATAGTACTATGAATATAGTAATCCCAAACTCCTAACCTAACCCTGCCCCACTTTCCCTCCCTGTGGCTGTTCTCTGTGTTTGTGAGTCTGTTTCTGTTTTGTAGATAGGTCCATTTGTGTCATATTTTGGATTCCATGTAAAAGCGATATCATATGGTGTTTGTCTTTCTCTGACTTACTTCACTTAGTATGGTCATCTCCAGGTCCATTCATGATGCGCAAATGGTATTGTTATGCTTTAAACTTTTTTAAAGTGTGGTTATCAACATTATGAATGAAAACTTATTGTATTGTATTTCTTCAAAAAATTCAGAAATCTAGTCATTTCTCTAACCACTTCAACATCCTTCTTTAAATCCTTTGTATATTCTGGACTTTTGACACAAAACTTATTATTAATTATTATTTTCCTAGTATCATATATGGAGAAGGCAATGGCACCCCACTCCAGTACTCTTGCCTAGAAAATCCCGGGGATGGGGGAGCCTGGTTGGCTGCAGTCCATGCGGTCGCAAAGAGTCAGACATGACTGAGTTGAACGACTTCACTTTCACTTTTTACTTTCATGCATTGGAGAAGGAAATGGCAACCCACTCCAGTGCTTTTGCCTGGAGAATCCCAGGGACAGGGGAGCCTGGTGGACTGCCATCTACGGGATCACACAGAGTCGGACATGGCTGAAGCAACTTAGCAACAGCAGCAGCAGCAGTATTGTATTTTCCTCTTTAAGAAATATTAAATTCTCATGCTATTTTGTAATAATGTTTAAGATAATTGCATGAACAGTTATGTATTGAAACAGCATTCATTTTCATTAATAATTTTATTAACATAACTTAGTCATTATTAAGCTCTTTGGTTTGATTCATGTTTTCTGGTTCTTAGGAATTTTTTTTTCAGAACCTTGTGGACTTGGTTATTATTTTAATTTATTACATATATTACTTCATTTTAGTTTTTCTTATTATTTCATTTTTAATATTGTATAGAAGGCCTCTGAGTACAAACCAATTTTTTTTCCTTTACAAGTAATCATTCTTCCTCCGTAGAGCTCAACCTTCTCTGATCCTTTGTAGGAAAAATTGTCTTTATTTTTGAAATTCAGTTATTTAACCAGGACAAGTGTAAGTGCTGAATTCACTTTAATAATTGTGCTTGCTACAAGACAAAAACTTTTGACCTGCAAATTCAGATCTTCAGTAGTTTTCTATCGTGTCTAACTTTTATTTCAATTTTCATATACTTCTCTCCCCTTTTCATTTGTCTTTTAAACCTGGGAGAGAGATTCAATCTTTTCTTTTACATGACTAATTCAGTTTTCTACAGAAGTAATTCTATTCTTTACTGATTATGATTTAACTAACTTTTAGTTATGGTTATAGTTTCTTCATATTTTTTCCCTACCTACCTAGTTCCCTTTCTTCCTTAGTTTGAGATTTTCATCTAATTTTTCTTCTTTGTCTCAGAGACTATGTTTTATTGTATTTTATTGTGGAATACAAAGCAGATGTTATGTAGACTTTATTTTTGCTTTGATGTAGTATTTTTTTTTTTTCAGATGGGTGTTCTTTCTCTATTTCTTGATTTCAGTGTTTACTGATATTAAATTTGCAGAATGCTTTTTAAAAATAGATTCTATATTGTTTATCCATTCCTGAACATGAAGACATTGATCTAGGCCTAGTATTAAATCCAAAACAGGTGAGTAGGTTCTGTGTGGATCCTAGTTATTTACTTAAACCATGTAAGCATGCTGCTGCTGCTAAGTCGCTTCAGTCGTGTCCGACTTTGTGCGACCCCATAGATAGCAGCCCACCAGGTTCCCCCATCCCTGGGATTCTCCAGGGAAGAACAGTGGAGTGGTTTCCCATTTCCTTCTCCAATGCATGAAAGTCAAAAGTAAAAGTGAAGTCACTCAGTTGTGTCCAACTCTTAGCGACCCCATGGACTGCAGCCTACCAGGTTCCTCCATCCATGGTATTTTCCAGGCAAGAGTACTGGAGTGGGGTGCCATTGCCTTCTCCGCATGTAAGAGTATTCTCTGCAATATTTAAGTTGGAGGCCCAGCTGGTATAAGTTTCCATGAGTAGTTCAGTGATTCCCCTAGATCCTTGGGAATGGGGTAAGATTTAGGGCTGTAGGCAGATCTGAAGGAACCCACTTTATTTTGAACCATTTCTTCCCTGTTTTGGGTGAGAAAGTGCAGCCAGCACTTTCTATTTTACCACTTTTCCCAATTATCACTCCCTATATTTTCTGTGTCTGTTTCTGGTCTCTTTACTGCTGTTCAATGACTGTAAAGGACTCTACCACATTCAGTAGATGCCAGTCATCTGGGTTTTTCCTTCAGTGGAGTCATAATTATCCTTAACTTCCCCCAAAATCTGCTTGGAAAGCTTTCTGTCCGTAGTGCTGGAGCAGCTCCTAATGGAAGTTCCCCATTCTCCTTTCTCCTTTCACCTTCAAAACCTTCCTCCACTACTCAGGGCTATGGGTGGGTCCTATCCATTTATTTAATAAGTATCTGTTAAGTGTAATTGCTGTTGAATTGTTTTCCTAGTTTTAAGTAGAAAGACCTCTCCTACCAATTAAAAAAGATCATAGAGAATTCCTAAAAATACAGCTTTTGTAAAATGATACTTCTGATACTGCATCAAACAACTTTAATGAAGACATTGCTGAGGGAAATCTGGCATTCTCATTCTGCAGCAGCAAATTTCAGTAGAACAACATGTACAGCAGTCACTGTGCCAGGTCAACGGGTAGCCTCTGTGCCCTTAAAGGTAAAGCTACCAACATAAATGTCAAAAATAGAATATCAGGTTACAAGGCTTGAACAATTCTCAGAGCATTAGAAATGATTGAAGAGGCAATGTTAAAATTCTGATCATTTTCTGAGAAATCTCTTCTAGTTAGGTCATAACTGTATACTCCTCAGATGATAACAGAATTATCTCCCAAAGCCTTTTCAACAAAGATTCTACTCTGTGCCTCATCATTTATTGATTCACCTGAGCACCTCATGCCCAGACCAAGAAACTTCTTATGATAAGTATCACACAAATTCTTTACGTTAATCTTTATACTCCACAAAAGGCTGAGTATGTGAATCTCCAACTCTGAATTAACTGTCAAAGTGTGGCAGAGCTTCAGGATGCAAAAAGGATCAGTCAGCAACCGAGTTAAGAAACTCCTATAAATCATTAAGATAAAGACAAACAACCATAGAGAATAATAGGCAGAAGATATAAGCATAAATTTCACAGAAGAAATCCAAATGGCCAACAGGCATATAAAGAGATGCCCAAACTTACTGGTATTCAGGGAATGAAAATAACAAGATGATATTTCATAATCATAAAATTGGCAGAATATAAGAAGTTTGCTAATAACAAGTGTTAGTGGGGAAAAGGAGAACTCATAATCAGTGGTAGGGGTGCCAACTGGTATAAATACTTTGGAGAGTGATTTGGCGATATTTAGTTAACATGCCTGTAGCCTATTACCCTCCATTCCACTTCTGGGTTGATATCCTAGTGAAATTTTTACACATGTGCAACAGGGAAACATGCCAAAGAATGTTCTTTGAAGTAATGTTTTTAATAACAAAGAGTTGGAATTGACTCAAACGTTCATCTGTATGAGGATGGGGATTAATAAATTGTGATATATCGATAAAGATGGAATGTCGTGCAACAACTAAAATAAATGAGGAATATCTTCATATGTCAACATGGACAGATCTTAAAAACACTGCTGAATGAGAAGAAGCAAGTTACATTTTGATGCCATTTATTTAAATGAAAAAAATTGTGAGCATGGTAATGCTATACATCATTTCTGGATATACGGAGACATACGCACAGTAAAAGTTGAAAAGAACGGATTAGACAGACTCTATATTTAGGATGAGAGTTGCTTCTGAGACTGGAACAAGGTAAATATGTTTGGCATCTTCAGAGGAGGTGTCAACTTTCTCTGTAACATGTGTGTGTTTATTTCCTTAAATAAAAAAAATGATCTTGAGGTAACTATGGCAAAAATAAAAAAAAATAAAATAAAATAAAATTTACTGAGGTTTGATTTGTGACCCAAGATGCAGTCTGTTTTGGAGAATATTCCATTTGCACTTGAGAAGAAGGTGTAGTCTTCTGCATTTGGAGGGAATGTCTGGAAGATATCAGTGAGATTAATCACATCTAATGTTTCATTTAAGATTTGTGTTTCCTTGTTATTTTTGTTTGTTTGTTTTGTTTTGATGATCTGTCCATTGGTGTGAGTGGAGTGTTAAAGTCTCCTACTATTATTGTGTTACTGACAGTATCTCCATTTATGTCTGTTAGTATTTGTCTTATGTATTGAGGAGTCTTATGTATTGGGTGCAGAGATATTCACAATTGTTATGTCTTCCTCTTGGATTGATCCCTTGATCATTATATAGTGTCCTTCCTTATCTCTTATAATCTTCTTTATTTTAAGGTCTATTTTTTTCTGATATGAGAATTGTTACTCCAGCTTTCTTTTGCTTTTCATTTGCATGGNTTAGGTTGCCTATTTGATGTTTTTCTTGTTTCTTGAGGCACCATTGTATTGCTTTTTTTTAAATTATTTTTTTTAATTTTATTTATTTATTTATTTATTTTACTTTATTCTACTTTACAATACTGTATTGGTTTTACCATACATCGACATGAATCCACCACAGGTGTATATGAGCTCCCAGTCCTGTATCCCCCTCCCACCTCCCACCCCACATCATCTCTCCGGATCATCCCCGTGCACCAGCCCCAAGCATCCTGCATCCTGCATCGAACATAGACCGGCGCCTCGTTACTTACATGACAGTATACATGCTTCAATGCCATTCTCTCAAATCATCCCACCCTCTCCCTCTCCCTCAGAGGCCAAAAGTCCGTTCTATACGTCTGTGTCTCTTGTATTACTTTAAACCTTCCTCTTAGAACTGCTTTTGTTGCATACCATAGATTTTGAGTTGTCGTGTTTTCCTTGTCATTGGTTCCTAGGAAGTTTTTTATTTCCCTTTTGATTTCTTCAGTAGCCTGTTGGTTATTTAGGAACATATTGTTTAATCTCCATGTTTTTATGTTTTTTACGGCTTTTTTTCTTGTAAATGATATCTAGTTTCATAGTTGTGGTCAGAAAATATGCTTGATATAATTTCAACTTTTTAAAATTTACTGAGTTCAGTTCAGTCATGTCCTATTCTTTGTGACCCCATGAACCACAGGACACCAGGCCTCCCTGTCAATCCCCAACTCCCAGAGTCCACCCAAACACCTGTCCATTGTGTCAGGGATGCCATCCAACCATCTCATCCTCTATCGTCCCCTTCTCCTCCTGCCTTCAATCTTTCCCAGCATCAGAGTCGTTTCAAATGAGTCAGCTCTCTGCATCAGGTGGCCAATGTATTGGGCTTTCAGCTTCAACATCAGGCCTTCCAATGAACACCCAGGACTGATCTCCTTTAGGATGGACTGGTTGGATCTCCTTGCAGTCTAAGGGACTCTCAAGAGTCTTCTCCAACACCACAGTTCAAAAGCCTGAACTGACTGAATATTGATAACATATGTAAATATGAAATAAACTATGAACATTAAAAAAAAAAGGACTCTACCACATTCAGTAGATGCCAATCATCTGGGTTTTTCCTTCAGTGGAGTCATAATTATCCTTAACTTCCCCCAAAATCTGTTTGGAAAGCTTTCTGTCCATAGTGCTGGAGCAGCTCCTAATGGAAGTTCCCCATTCTCCTTTCTACTTTCACCTTCAAAACCTTCCTCCACTACTCAGGGCTATGGGTGGGTCCTATCCATTTATTTAATAAGTATCTGTTAAGTGTAATTGCTGTTGAATCGTTTTCCTAGTTTTAAGTAGAAAGACCTCTCCTACCAATTAAAAAAGATCATAGAGAATTCCTAAAAATACAGCTTTTGTAAAATGATACTTCTGATACTGCATCAAACAACTTTAATGAAGACATTGCTGAGGGAAATCTGGCATTCTCATTCTGCAGCAGCAAATTTCAGTAGAATAACATGTACAGCAGTCACTGTGCCAGGTCAACGGGTAGCCTCTGTGCCCTTAAAGGTAAAGCTACCAACATAAATGTCAAAAATAGAATATCAGGTTACAAAGCTTGAACAATTCTCAGAGCATTAGAAATGATTGAAGAGGCAATGTTAAAATTCTGATCATTTTCTGAGAAATCTCTTCTAGTTAGGTCATAACTGTATACTCCTCAGATGATAACAGAATTATCTCCCAAAGCCTTTTCAACAAAGATTCTACTCTGTGCCTCATCATTTATTGATTCACCTGAGCACCTCATGCCCAGACCAAGAAACTTCTTATGATAAGTATCACACAAATTCTTTACGTTAATCTTTATACTCCACAAAAGGCTGAGTATGTGAATCTCCAACTCTGAA
Source organism: Neotragus pygmaeus (assembly GCA_006410875.1). Lineage (NCBI taxonomy): Eukaryota > Metazoa > Chordata > Mammalia > Artiodactyla > Bovidae > Neotragus > Neotragus pygmaeus. The sequence continues at coordinate 676,745 of SJYV01042817.1, read as the reverse complement.
TTAACTGTCAAAGTGTGGCAGAGCTTCAGGATGCAAAAAGGATCAGTCAGCAACTGAGTTAAGAAACTCCTATAAATCATTAAGATAAAGACAAACAACCATAGAGAATAATAGGCAGAAGATATAAGCATAAATTTCACAGAAGAAATCCAAATGGCCAACAGGCATATAAAGAGATGCCCAAACTTACTGGTATTCAGGGAATGAAAATAACCAGATGATATTTCATAATCATAAAATTGGCAGAATATAAGAAGTTTGCTAATAACAAGTGTTAGTGGGGAAAAGGAGAACTCATAATCAGTGGTAGGGGTGCCAACTGGTATAAATACTTTGGAGAGTGATTTGGCGATATTTAGTTAACATGCCTGTAGCCTATTACCCTCCATTCCACTTCTGGGTTGATATCCTAGTGAAAGTTTTACACATGTGCAACAAGGAAACATGCCAAAGAATGTTCTTTGCAGTAATGTTTTTAATAACAAAGAGTTGGAATTGACTCAAACGTTCATCTGTAAGAGGATGGGGATTAATAAATTGTGATATATCAATAAAGATGGAATGTCGTGCAACAACTAAAATAAATGAGGAATATCTTCATATGTCAACATGGACAGATCTTAAAAACACTGCTGAATGAGAAGAAGCAAGTTACATTTTGATGCCATATTTAAATGAAAAAAATGGTGAGCATGGTAATGCTATACATCATTTCTGGATATACGGAGACATACGCACAGTAAAAGTTGAAAAGCACGGATTAGACAGACTCTATATTTAGGATGAGAGTTGCTTCTGAGACTGGAACAAGGTAAATATGTTTGGCATCTTCAGAGGAGGTGTCAACTTTCTCTGTAACATGTGTGTGTTTATTTCCTTAAATAAAAAAAATGATCTTGAAGTAACTATGGCAAAAATATTGCTCATTTTGAGTGGTGGATATGTCAGTACTTATTGTATTTAACCTTTATAAATGTTAATTAAAAAAAAAAATTCTGGAATTTACCCTCCAGGTCACTGGTCTTCTGTCACCAAGTCCCTTGAGGGGCTTTGGGTGCCAGAGCACCTGGAAGATGGGCTGGTGCTTCCCTCTCCTCTCTGTACCTTGGAAACTGTTTGGTTAGACCTTGATTCAGCCTACACATGGCTGCTCTGGTAACATTCTGCTCAGCAGCATATACCTTAAAAGACAGTATCAATCCAGCTTCAGCAGGAGAAACTATTATAGAATTAGGATCCATCTTCAGTAATTTATTATTTTTTATATTTTAGGGTAAATGTCAGAATACTCTTTAAATATAAAGCAATGCAAATGACATATTTATGTACTCAGACACTATTCCTATTTTCTCACCTGCCACTTTATCTGGTGTTCTCAGGAGTCCATAATTCTCAAAGTAGATTGTGATCTTCCTGTTTTAAAACTCAATGACATGGGAGATAGACACCTATTTCTCTGACTTTCCACATTTAACAATCCTCCTTTTGCATAGCTGAAGCAAAAAACTGAGGGTTATGAAAAATAAAAATCGAGGGGAAAGAATTACACTTCTCTGGATTTCACCAGAATGATTTGGCGTGTTTTGAAATGTTTTAAAGGAAACTGTCTTGCCTAGGGCTGGAGTGAGGCCTGAGAGTGGAGTGGATCAATACAGGAGCCATCCCAGCTTTGCCTGAAGAGCTGTGATAATTAGAGGAAATGGCTTATCGGGTCTTTTTACAATCTAGAAAAGAAACCATTTGTGGAATCAATGGATGCCTGGCAGAGCCCATCAACTGCGGTTCAGAGATGTATATCTTCATTGCTCCCAGATTCCTGAGCCAGATGGAACCTAAATTTCACAGCCCAGTGCATTATCCCAGGTAAAATGCATCCCTCTGGTTTATTAGGCATGGCTAGTATATGCAATGGAAGGCTAGACATTAATTTGTCTCTTAGGGAAACAAAAGCTGGTTTTACTTTTATTATCTGTACGGTTTAATAGATTCCTTATCAGAAAACTTCAAATCTATTACGACTCACTTGTAAGGATGAACAGAAAGAGTGAAAGCATTCGAAATACAGTCACTCTGTCAATAAAGTGTGCAGTTGCTTCTGTTGCTGGAATACTTTGGGATGTTCAAACAAACTCTAGCATGTGCAGTCAAAGAGAGAACTTTTTCCTGATTAGTGCTGTATAGGAAGTATAGAAAAGAGAGCAGAGAGTATGCTAGTAGCCATGTGCTACTGCCTAAGCAGAGCTGACATAAGACTCCCTTTCATTCTATAAATTATTTCTGGGCTACAATGTTTAAATAAGAACAAGATGGATAGTTCCTCAGGATTTCAGAGCTGGAACAGAGAACCTTTTAGAGGCAGGGTGGAACTGTGGAGGCAGTTACATTCCAAGGAAAAAGTCCTCAACCAGGGAGGTTTGGCTCAGAAGATAGTGGCCAGGCAGCTGAAGTCTGAAGGCTTGTACCTTTAACCAGGAAAGCCTGTTTATAGGTCCTTGAAAATTTTGGATCCTTGTGGTCTGGCCTGGCTAGGGAATTGCATCGTTGTATAAACAAGGAACATTGAGCTTGAACATTTTTCTTCTAAGTAATTCAAATAGATACCAAGATATTTATTAGGACTTTGGGGGCCACATAACTAATAGCCCACTTCCTTCTTGGAGTTCAGAACTCACTGAGAAATATATCACGGGAAATGAGATAGTCCGAGGTTAAAATGCCAGTTTTTACTGATGGAGTTGAGCTGGGACAGAGCATGGACCTGCAACCACTAACACTTTTTTCTCTGAATGAAAGAGGCCCTCCACTCAGTGAGGGTGGAGGGGGACAGTTGCCAGCCTCTTGTCAGGCAGACCCCTCAGCATATGCTCCCTATAAAGAAAATGCTGAGCCTCAGGCCCTCACTAACTTAACTGCTGGCAGGGGGAGGAGGGGAAAGAAGGTGGGGAGAAAGAGGAGAAGGAAGAAGGGGAAAAGGGAGGGAATGGCCCAAGTGTTTCTCCCACACTTTTCCTATTTAGCAAAATATTTCCCTCTATTGAAACACAAAAGATATTATATTATCTGTAATTTTTGACTTTTAGATTCTGCATCCTAGACAATGTGATGGATCTACTCATTTTAATCCACATCCTAGGGGTACAGTTTGTTTAATTTAAATAGAGATTCACTCTCCAGCTTCCTTGGTGGCTCAGATGGTGAAGAATCTGCCTGCAATGTAGGAGACCTGGGTTTGATTCCTGGGTTGGGAAGATCCCCTGGAGAAGGGCATGGCAACCCACTCCAGTATTCTTGCCTGGAGAATTCCACAGACAGAGGAGCCTAGTAGGCTACAGTCCATGGGGTCGCAGAGTTGGACACGACTAAGTGACTTTCACTCACTCACTAATACTCTTCAGCATTGCCAGAAGCACTCAAATCTCACCTCTGGCAAGTTATGAGTTAATAGTTGTTGAGAAGCAACAATACCAGTCCAACCCACTCATTACTTACAGATGCAGAGTCAGGGGCCTCACCAACTTACTCAAGATCAGAGCTAGCTGGCTGTGAGCTAGGAAGAAAATATAGGGCTCCTTCTTAATGGGCCAGTGGCCTTTTGGGTTGCTTATTACATAACAAATACAGTTCCAAGCACATGTTATCCTATTTAATTCTTACATTCACAGTGGGATTGGTCACATTATCATTTCCATTTAACAAATAAGAAAACTGATGTCTAAAGAAGGGCTTATCCAATGGCACTCAGCCAGTGAATGGCAGAGCTAGGACTCCAACCCAGACACTGGAGTCCAGAGTCCAGACTACTTGAGTGTCTGACAGAGTGAGAAAAGTTATTTTAGGAGAAGAACCTGCCTAACCCTCTCTTTCCACTACAAGGGAAACAGGTCCAGACAACAGGAAGAATGACTGCATTTACTTCACTGATGTAGCTGATCTTGCTCAAAGATTTTCTTGATAGTCTGTTTGTTGAGTACTTTCCAAAGAAGTGGATCAATTAGTCTTGTACCCATATTAGTATATAGAATTGCACATATGTACTCAATAAATAACACAATGGAGTCTATGACTTCTTCCACTATTAATGATTGGTATCAAGTATTTGGTGGATTCAGCTAATGTACTGCAGTTTCACTCACTGAGATGATTTTCAATTAAAAACTTATTAACCAAGTACTGAGATAGTAAGATGGACCAAATGCCAAAATACGGCATTCTTTAATTACATGAGAAGTCTTTGGAATCAAAGGCTATATAAAATATTTTGACCTCTCTATAATGAACAATTAATTGGTCCTATTGGATTCTAATTATTTACAAGAATGCTTGATCCCTGAAATACCAGAGGTGTAAAATACAGTTTTTTTTTTGTTAAATAAGATTACTACACATTTAATATTAATAGTAAGCAACAGAGGGGTCTTACAAAATTTTTGATGTGTCTATAGAGAGTCAGTGAAGTGGACTGTATTATTCATTTGACTCATCGGGATTATCAGGATATGTTGTATCTCATCTTATGCTTACTTGCCTCATCCATACACAAACAAAGGAGGCTTTGGGGAAGTTTAACAGGATTACTTACAGATAATTAAAGGAAAGAAAAATGGCCAGGGCATGGGATCTTGAACTACTGATTCTGGATCCACTATTCCAGAGGACTATGGTGGAAATTCACCAGTAGAGAACAAGAAAATTAGTTTGGAAAACAAATACTCTTCACTATACTGAGATTTTGGCCTCAAGTCCTACTGTTAAACTTGATCAACCCAGGTAGGCTAGGTCAAAGGACGGATTCTATTCACTACTCTTAGATTGGTAAAACAGCCTAGAACTAGGCAGGCAGAAGCTTCAGGTTTTCCTCAAAAATTCAAGGCCCTATTCCTAAATTTTACCATTTCCATGTGGAATTGATAGGTCTGAAGTGTACCTACCAGAGAGGCCTAGGGAAGCAAGGGTTTACCCACTGGTAGGCCCATGGACTGTAGCTGGCTCAAAGACATTTTATTTAGCTTCTCAACAGTGTTCAAAACTTTAATTTTAAAATAAAGAGATTTTTACATGAAACAATTAGATTTCCAGTTCTCTTAATAAGTTATCAGATCTAGGCCAGAATGGCCATCATCAAAAGTCTATAAAAAATAAATGCTGGACAGGGAGTGGAGAAAAGTGAACCCTCCTAACTTGTTGCTGGGAATATGAATTGGTGCAGCCACTATGGAGAAGAGTATGGAGGTTCCTTAAAAAAACTAAAACTAGAGCTGCTATATGATCTTGCAATCCCCCTCCTGGGCATATATCCAGAAGATGAAAACTAATTTGTAAAGATACATGCATCCCCATGTTCATGGCAGCATTATTTACAATAGCCAAAACATAAAAGAAATCTAAATGTCCATCCACAGATGAATAAAGAAGATGTGATATATATATATACATACAATGGAATATTACTCTGCTATAAAAAGGAATGAAGTAATGCCGTTTGCAGCAACATGGCTGGACCTAGAGATTATCAAACCAAGTGAAATAAGNCAGGCTCCTCCATCCATGGGATTTTCCAGGCAAGAGTACTGGAGTGGGGTGCCATTGCCTTCTCCAATAAGATACTATATTTGGCAACAAATAGGTACTCAATAAATATGTGTGAAAATATAACTCTGTGATAGACAGACTAATGGCCCCTAATGATGTTTGGGTCCTTATCCCTGGAACTTGTAGATATTTCACTATACATGGCAAAGGGAATTTTGAAATTGTGATAAAGTGAAGGATTTTTAGACAGAGAGACTATTTATTTTATTTTATATACCATAGTGTGTATACATTAATTCCAAACATCTTTATCCCTCTCCCTGGGCTATTCAGGTGGGACCAAAGTAACCACAGGCATCTTGTGGAAATGGAAGAGGCCACAAGAGTCAGAAAAGGAGATGTGATGATAGAAGCAGCTGTCATAGTGAAGTGATAGCTGCCTTTGAAAAATGGAGGGAGGAGGTGGGGGAGGGATAACTTAGAAGTTTGGGATTAATATATACACACTAGTGTATATCAGATAAAACAGATAATCAATAAGGACCTATTGTAAAGCACAGGGAACTCTACTCAATATTCTATAATGACCTATATGATAGGTTTTTCCAAAAGTCATGTACAGATGTGAGCATTGGACCATAAAGAAGACTGAGAGTTAAAGAATTGATGCTTTCAGATTGTGGTGCTAAAAAAGACTCTTGAGAGTCTCTTGGACTGCAAGGAGATCAAACCAGTCAATCCTAAAGGAAGTCAAGCCTAAATATTCATTGGAATATTCATTGAAACAGTATGAAAAGGCAAAATGATAGGATACTGAAAGAGGAACTCCCCAGGTCAGTAGGTGCCCAGTATNAGGCAAAGTAATGTCTCTGCGTTTTAATGTGCTATCTAGGTTAGTCATAACTTTTCTACCAAGGAGCAAGGGTCTTTTAATTTTATGGCTGCAGTCATCATCTGCAGTGATTTTGGAACCCAAGAAAATAAAGTCAGCCACTGTTTCTACTATTTCCCCATCTATTTGCCATGAAAGTATGCAACCAGACGGCATGGCCCTAGTCTGCTGAATGTTGAGTTTTAAGCCATATTTTTCACTCTCCTCTTTCAATTTCATCAAGAGGATCTTTAGTTCCTCTTCACTTTCTGCCATAAGGGTGGTGTCATCTGCATATCTGAGGTTATTGATATTTCTCCCAGCAATTTTGATTCCAGCTTGTGCTTCATCCAGTCCAGCATTTCTCATGATGTACTCTGCATATAAGTTAAATAAGCAGGGTGACAACATACAACCTTGACATATTCCTTTCCCAATTTGGAACCAGTCTGTTGTTCCATGTCCAGTTATAACGGTTGCTTTTTTATCTGCATACAGATTTCTCAGGAGGCAGGTCAGGTGGTCTGATATTCCCATTTAGAAGAATTTTCCACAGTTTGTTGTGATCCACACAGACAAAGGCTTTGGCGTATTCAATAAACCAGAAGTATGTGTTTTGTTGGAATTCTCTTGCTTTCTCTGTGATCCAGCAGATGGCAATTTGATCTCTGGTTCCTCTGCCTTTTCTAAATCCATCTTGAACATCTGGAAGTTCACAGTTCACATACTGTTGAAACCTGGCTTGGAGAATTTTGAGCATTAATTTACTAGCATGTGAGATGGGTACAATCGTTCAGTAGTTTGAACATTCTTTGGCCTTGCCTTTCTTTGGGATTGGAATGAAAACTGATCTTTCAGTCCTGTGGCCACTGCTGAGTTTCCAAGTTTGCAGGCATATTGAGTGCAGCACTTTCACAGCATTGTATTTAAGGCTTTGAAATAGCTCAGTTGGAATTCCATCACCTCCACTAGCTTTGTTCATAGTGATGCTTTCTAAGGCCCACTTGACTTCACATTCCAGGATGTCTGGCTCTAGGTGAGTGATCGCACCATCGTGGTTATCAGGGTCATGAAGATCTTTTTTGTATATTTCTTCTGTGTATTCTTGCCACCCCTTCTTAATATTTTCTACTTCTGTTAGGTCCAAACTATTTCTGTCCTGTGTTGTGCCCATCTTTGCATGAAATGTTCCCTTGTTATTATGATTTTCTTGAAGAGATCTCTAGTCTTTCCCATTCTGTTTTCCTGTATTTCTTTGCATTGGTCACTGAGGAAAGCTTTCTTATCTCTCCTTGCTATACTTTGGTACTCTGCATCCAAATGGATATATCTTTCCTTTTGTCCTTTGTCTTTAGATTCTCTTCTTTTCACAGCTATTTGTAAGGCCTTCTCAGATGGCCATTTTGCTTTTTCACATTTTTTTTGGGGGGGGGGATGGTCTTGATCCCCATCTCCTGTACAATGTAACAAACCTCCATGCATAGTTCATCAGGCTGTCTGTCTATTAGATGTAGTCCCTTAAATCTATTTATCACTTTCACTGTATAATTTTAAGGGATTTGATTTAGGTCATACCTGAATGGTCTAGTGATTTTCCCTATTTCCTTCAATTTAAATCTGAATTTGGCAATAAGGAGTTCATGATCTGAGCCACAGTCAGCTCCTGGTCTTATTTTTACTGACTGTATAGAGCTTCTCCAACTTTGGCTGCAAAGAACATAATCAATCTGATTTCAGTATTGACCATCTGGTGATGTCCATGTGTAGAGCTTTCTCTTGTGTTGTGGGAAGAAGGTGTTTGCTTGACCAGTGCATTCTCTTNTACTGACTGTATAGAGCTTCTCCAACTTTGGCTGCAAAGAACATAATCAATCTGATTTCAGTATTGACCATCTGGTGATGTCCATGTGTAGAGCTTTCTCTTGTGTTGTGGGAAGAAGGTGTTTGCTTGACCAGTGCATTCTCTTGGCAAAACTCTATTAACCTTTTCCCTGCTTCATGTTGTACACCAAGCCAAATTTGCCTGTTACTCCAGGCATCTCTTGACTTCCTACTTTTGCATTCCAGTCCCCTATGATAAATGGGACATCTTTTTTGGGTGTTAGTTCTAGATCTTGTAGGTCTTCATAGAACCATTCAACTTCACCTTCTTCAGCATTACTGGTTGAGGCATAGAGTTGGATTACTGTGATATTGAATGGTTTGCTTTGGAAAAGAACAGATATCATTTTTTTGTTTTTTATATTGTATCCAAGTACTGCATTTCAGACTCTTGTTGAATATGATGGTTACTCCATTTCTTCTAAAGGATTCATGCCCACAGTAGTAGATATAATGGTCATCTGAGTTAAATTCACCCATTCCAGGCTATTTTAGTTCACTGATTCCTAAAATGTCAATGCTCAATTTTGCCATCTCCTGTTTGACCACTTCCAATTTACCTTGATTCATGGACTTAACATTCAGGTTCCTATGCAATATTGCTCTTTATAGCACTGGATTTTACTTCCATCACCAGTCACATCCACAACTGGGTGTTTTGTTTTGTTTTGTTTTGTTGCTTTGGCGCCATCTCTTCATTCTTTCTTGATTTATTTCTCCACTCTTCTCCAGTAGCATATTGGGCATCTACTGACCTGGAGAATTCATCTTTCAGTGTCATATCTTTTTGCCTTTTCATATTGTTCACAGGGTTCTGAAGGCAAAAATACTGAAGTTGTGTGCCATTCCCATCTCCAGTGGACCACGTTTTGTCAGAACTCTCCACCATGATCCATCTGTCTTGGGCAGCCCATAGTTTCATTGAGTTAGACAAGGCTGTGATTTATGTGATCAGATTGTTTAGTTTTCTGGGGTTGTGGTTTTCATCAAGAGGCATGTGGAAGCTTCCTTGATGGCAGAGACTGACTGAGGGGGAAACTGGGTCTTGTTCTGATGGATGAGGCCATACACAGTAAATCTTTAATCCAATTTTNCAGTGTATCTCATGATGTACTCTGCATATAAGTTAAATAAGCAGGGTGACAATAGAAAGACAAATATCACTTTTATGTGGAATCAACTCCAGGCACAATAAAGGACAGAAATTGTATGGAACTAACAGAAGCAGAAGACATTAAGAAGAGATGGCAAGAATTCACAGAACTATACAAAAAAGATCTTCACAACCCAGCTAATCACAATGGTGTGATCATTCACCTAGAGCCAGACATCCTGGAATGCAAAGTCAAGTGGGCCTTAGGAAGCATCACTACAAACAAAGCTAGTGGAGGTGATGGAATTCCAATCGAGCTATTTCAAATCCTAAAAGATGATGCTGTGAAAGTGCTAGACTCGATGTGCCAGCAAATTTGGAAAACTCAGCAGTGGCCACAGGATTGGAAAAGGTCAGTTTTCATTTCAATCCCAAATAAAGGCAATACCAAAGAATGCTCAAACTACTGCATGATTGCACTCATCTCACATGCTAACAAAGTAATGCACAAGATTCTCCAAGCCAGGCTTCAACATTATGTGAAGAGAGAACTTCCAGATGTCCAAGCTGGATTTAGAAAAGGCAGAGGAACCAGAGATCAAATTGCCAACATCCAATGGATCATTGAGAAAGCAAGAGAGTTCCAAAAAATCATCTACTTCTGCTTTATTGACTACACCAAAGCCTTTGACTGTGTGGATCACAACAAACTGTGGAAAATTCTTAAAGACATGGGAATACCAGACCACCTTACCTGCCTCCTGAGAAATCTGTATAGAGGTCAAGAAGCAACAGTTAGAACTGGACATGGAATGACAGACTGGTTCCAAATTGGGAAAGGAGTACAGCAAATGTGTATACTGTCTCCTTGCTTATTTAATTAATATGCAGAGTACAACATGAGAAATGCTGGACTGGATGAAGCAGAAGCTGGAATCAAGATTGCTGGGAGAAATATCAATAACCTCAGATATGCAGATGACACCACCCTTATGGTGGAAAATGAAGAACTAAAAGCCTCTTGAGGAAAGTGAAGGAGGAGAGTGAAAAAGCTGGCTTCAAACTCAACATTCAGAAAACTAAGATCATGACATCTGGTCCCATCACTTCATGGCAAATAGATGGGGAAACAGTGGAAACAGTGAAAGACTTTATTTTGGGGGGCTCCAAAATCACTGCAGATGGCAACTGCAACCATGAAATTAAAAGATGCTTGCTTCTTGGAAGAAAAGTTATGACCAACCTAGATAGCATATTCAAAAGCAGAGACATTACTTTGCTAGCAAAGGTCCATCTAGTCAAAGCTATGGTTTTTCCATATCACATATGGATATGTGAGTTGGACTCTAAAGAAAGCTGAGCACTGAAGAAATAATGCTTTTAAACCTTGGTGTTAGAGAAGACTCTTGAGAGTCCTTTGGACAGAGATCCAACCAGTACATCCTAAAGGAGATCAGTCCTGAATATTTATTGGAAGGACTGATACTGAAGCTGAAACTCCAATACTTGTAGGCCACCTGATGCAAAGACCTGACTCATTTGAAAAGACCCTGATGCTGGGAAAGATTGAGGGCAGGAGGAGAAGGGGATGACAGAGGATGAGATGGTTGGATGGCATCACTAACTCAATGGACATGGGTTTGGGCAGATTCCGGCAGCTGGTGATGGACAGGGAGGCTTGGCATGCTGCAGTTCATGGGGTCGCAAAGAGTCAGACATGACTGAGTGACTCAACTGAACTGAAATATGGCAAAACTTTTTTCTACATCACAACAGTGGAAACAGTTTGATCCTTTTGGGTTTTTGCTTTCAGGATATGTTAGATGACATGAGATCAGTCTAGAGATTTACCATTTCTAAGTCAAGATCTTCTGAGTCTTCTACCTAATAACTGATGAATCAGGCAGTTCTCGATCCAGCTGATAGGAACACATACTACACTTGGCCCTGTGTGAGTCCAAAATGGTAGTCCTTTAATCCTTTTGGGTGATTCTTTCTCCATCCTCAGGTAGTGTCCTCATACATGTGCAGGCTAGTCTTGTGATGAGTATTTTAAGGGTTTTTATCTAGGTTATTCTTCCTGTACCTCTGCTTAGAAATTATAGTCAGTAAACTGGAAGAATTGTAGGACTCACTTCATGTGCTTCCTTCTCTGAGATCACTGTCTTTTGTTATCTGATGTTCACTGTCTACTTTTTGGTTGTTTGAGACAGGAGGATAGACACAGTCTCTATTGCTCCATTTTGTCTAGAAGTATATAGCTAAAAGTTTTCTTTTAATGGGTTGTGTCTGTTCAATTTAATTTGGTTGCACTGGGTCTTAGTTGCAGCATGTGGGCTTAGGTGCCCTGCAGCATGTGGGGTCTTAGTTCCCGGACCAGGGAGCAAACTCACATCCCCTGCTTTGCAAGATGGATTCTTAACCCCTGGACCACCAGGGAAATCTGAAGTGAGAAGTTTAATGACATTATTTTGTTGTATTATATTTGCTCCTATGGTTTTGTTCAGTTTTGTAGCTCAGTTGTGTCCAACTCTTTGCAGCCCCATGGACTGCAATGCGCCAGGCTTCCCTGTTCATCATCAACTCCTGGATCTTGCTCAAATTCATGTCCATTGAGTCAGTGATGCCATCCAAATGTCTCATCCTCTGTCACCCTCTTCTCCTCATGCTTTCAATCTTTCTCAGCATAAGAGTCTTTTCAAATGAGTCAGTTCTTCATATCAGGAGGCCAAAGTATTGGAGCTTCAGCTTTAGCATCAGTCTTTCCGATGAATATTCAGGACTGATTTCCTATAGGATGTACTGGTTGGATCTCCTTGCTGTCCAAAGGACTCTCAAGAGTCTTTTCCAATGCCACAGTTCAAATGCATCAGTTCTTTGGTGCTCAGCTTTCTTTACAGTTCAACTTTCACATCCATACATGACTACTGGGAAAACCATAGCTTTGATGAGATGGACCTTTGTTGGCAAAGTAATGTCTCTGCTTTTTAATATGCTGTCTAGGTTCCTATGGTTATCTTGTACTTATGCTCACTGATAATTATTTTTTATAGTTAATTTTCCTTTTAAAATAGTTGATGATAGTATGAAAAAGTGAGTCAATTTAAGAAAAATATTTAGAAAGACAGAGGATACACCCTGGGGAAAATCCCACATGATAATGAAGGTAGAAACTGAAGTGATAAAGCTTTAATCCAAGGAATCACAAGGATTGCTGGCAACCACCAGGAAATAGGAGACTGGAATGGAACAGATTCTCCTTCAGAATCTCCAGAAGGAGCCAACCTTGTTGATACCTTGATTTCAGACCTCTGGCCTCCTAGAGAGTGAGAGAATGAACTTCTGTTTCAAGCACTGCCCTCCCACCGCCCACCTCCAGTTTGTGGTAATATGTTATAGCTGCCCTAGGGAATAAATAGGCAGTTTATTTTTTTCTTACAAGTTTGTAGGAATTTATTAAAAAGAAGAAAAACATTTAGTGAATAACAAAAGTGATAAAAACATATGACAAGCAATATGATGGTGATAAACAAATGAGGGAAATTTGGGACCATAATGTCTGAGCATATCTGTAAGAGATAAATAATGCTGGACATTGTAGCCTATTAATCAAGACCTGGCTGAGAAATCTTGACCCAGATGTCTATCAAGCTCAAATCCATCAGAGATTATGGGTGGTACTGAGGACCATAAATGTCCTCATTTCACAAGATGACCAGATTTCATGGGGCATTCCAGGATAAAAGGAGAAAATGTTCAGTGGCCAGGTGATACACATTGTCTTTTTTTTAATGATGTTAACTCATTGCCCTCTCATGTAGTGGGGCAGGTTATGGTATTGTGTTGAGAGAGAATGTGGAATTTGGGAGGAGCTGTATACTACTGGGATGAAAGAAGTTTTCTTTGTTTTTCCTTTCTACGTTTTGGTTAAAAAGTGGAGGAAAGTTGGAGATATCACCTAATCTGTCTCTGTCTCTGTCTCTGGCTTTGTCTCAATAAGGTTAATAAAAATCTATCAAGTTATTGCTATCTTGCCTATCTTTTTCTATGGCTGATCTTTGCACTTGTAACATGGTCATCTTCTCCACTCTCTGAGAAATGGCTGCTGTCTGATCTAAGATTTGAAGAATGAATAGGAGTTGTCTAGGAGAAGAGTTCTTCCATGCTAGTAAGGTTATGTTCAAAATCCTCCAAGTTAGACTTCACCATTACATGAACCAAGAACTTACAGATGTTCAAGTTGGGTTTATAAAAGGCAGAGGAACCAGAGATCAAATTGCCAATATTCACTGGATCATAGAGAAAGCAAGGGAATTCCAGAAAAACATCTACCTCTGTTTCACTGACTACGCTAAAGTCTTTGACTTTGTGGATCATAAAAAACTGTGGAAAACTTAAAGAGGTGGGAATATCAGACCATCTTACCTGTGTCCTGAGAAATGTGTGTGAGGGCCAAGAAGCAACAGTTAGAACCCTGTATGGAACAAGTAAATGACTGGTTCAGGATTGAGAAAGGGGTATGACAAGGCTGTTTATAGTCACCCTGTTTATTTAACTTATATGCAGAGCACATCATGCAAAATGCCAGGCTGGATGAGTTACCAGCCAGACTCATAATTGCTGGGAGAAATATCAACAACCTCTGATACATGGATTATACCATTCTAATGGCAGAAAGTGAAGAGGAACTAAAGAGCCTCTTGATGAGGGTGAAGGAGGAGAATGAAAAAGCTGGCTTAAAACTCAGTATTAAAAAACTAAGATCATGGAGACCAGTCCCATCACTTTATGGCAAACAGAAGGGGAAAAGGTGGAAGCAGTGACAGATTTCCTCTTCTTGGGCTCAAAAATCATGAGGACGGTGACTATAGCCATGAATTTAGAAGATAACTGCTTCTTGGTAGGAAAGCTATGAAAAACCTAGACAGAGTGTTAAAAAGCAAAAACATCACTTTGCTGACAAAGGTCCATATAGTCAAGGCTACTGTCTTTCCATCACAGATGTGAGAGCCTGACAATAAAAAAGGCAGAGAGCCAAAAAATTGATGGTTTCTATCTGTGGTGCTGGAGAAGACTATGGAAAGTTCCTTAGACAGCAAGGAGATCAAATCAGTCAATCTAAAATGAAATCAACACTGAATATTCTTTGGAAGGACTGATGCTGATGCTGAAGCTGAAGCTTCACTACTTTGGCTACCTGATGCAAAGAGCCGACTCACAAGAAAAGACTCTGATTCTGGGAAAGATTGAGGGAAGAAAGAGAAGAGGGCAACAGAGGATGAGATGTTTGGATGACATCACTGATTCAATGGGTACGACCTTGGGCAAACTCTGGGAGATGATGAGGGACAGGGAAGCTGGGCGCGCTGCAGCCCATGGAGTCATAAAGGGTCAGACATGACTTGGTGACTGAACAATAACAACAGGAGAAGTATTAAGGGGCTCAGAGTGAATGCTCACCTCTTCCACAGGGTTTTTTGGATTTTTACCATTTTATGCAACTGTGTGTGTGTGTGTGTGTNAACTCACATCCCCTGCTTTGCAAGATGGATTCTTAACCCCTGGACCACCAGGGAAATCTGAAGTGAGAAGTTTAATGACATTATTTTGTTGTATTATATTTGCTCCTATGGTTTTGTTCAGTTTTGTAGCTCAGTTGTGTCCAACTCTTTGCAGCCCCATGGACTGCAATGCGCCAGGCTTCCCTGTTCATCATCAACTCCTGGATCTTGCTCAAATTCATGTCCATTGAGTCAGTGATGCCATCCAAATGTCTCATCCTCTGTCACCCTCTTCTCCTCATGCTTTCAATCTTTCTCAGCATAAGAGTCTTTTCAAATGAGTCAGTTCTTCATATCAGGAGGCCAAAGTATTGGAGCTTCAGCTTTAGCATCAGTCTTTCCGATGAATATTCAGGACTGATTTCCTATAGGATGTACTGGTTGGATCTCCTTGCTGTCCAAAGGACTCTCAAGAGTCTTTTCCAATGCCACAGTTCAAATGCATCAGTTCTTTGGTGCTCAGCTTTCTTTACAGTTCAACTTTCACATCCATACATGACTACTGGGAAAACCATAGCTTTGATGAGATGGACCTTTGTTGGCAAAGTAATGTCTCTGCTTTTTAATATGCTGTCTAGGTTCCTATGGTTATCTTGTACTTATGCTCACTGATAATTATTTTTTATAGTTAATTTTCCTTTTAAAATAGTTGATGATAGTATGAAAAAGTGAGTCAATTTAAGAAAAATATTTAGAAAGACAGAGGATACACCCTGGGGAAAATCCCACATGATAATGAAGGTAGAAACTGAAGTGATAAAGCTTTAATCCAAGGAATCACAAGGATTGCTGGCAACCACCAGGAAATAGGAGACTGGAATGGAACAGATTCTCCTTCAGAATCTCCAGAAGGAGCCAACCTTGTTGATACCTTGATTTCAGACCTCTGGCCTCCTAAAGAGTGAGAGAATGAACTTCTGTTTCAAGCACTGCCCTCCCACCGCCCACCTCCAGTTTGTGGTAATATGTTATAGCTGCCCTAGGGAATAAATAGGCAGTTTATTTTTTTCTTACAAGTTTGTAGGAATTTATTAAAAAGAAGAAAAACATTTAGTGAATAACAAAAGTGATAAAAACATATGACAAGCAATATGATGGTGATAAACAAATGAGGGAAATTTGGGACCATAATGTCTGAGCATATCTGTAAGAGATAAATAATGCTGGACATTGTAGCCTATTAATCAAGACCTGGCTGAGAAATCTTGACCCAGATGTCTATCAAGCTCAAATCCATCAGAGATTATGGGTGGTACTGAGGACCATAAATGTCCTCATTTCACAAGATGACCAGATTTCATGGGGCATTCCAGGATAAAAGGAGAAAATGTTCAGTGGCCAGGTGATACACGTTGTCTTTTTTTTAATGATGTTAACTCATTGCCCTCTCATGTAGTGGGGCAGGTTATGGTATTGTGTTGAGAGAGAATGTGGAATTTGGGAGGAGCTGTATACTACTGGGATGAAAGAAGTTTTCTTTGTTTTTCCTTTCTACGTTTTGGTTAAAAAGTGGAGGAAAGTTGGAGATATCACCTAATCTGTCTCTGTCTCTGTCTCTGGCTTTGTCTCAATAAGGTTAATAAAAATCTATCAAGTTATTGCTATCTTGCCTATCTTTTTCTATGGCTGATCTTTGCACTTGTAACATGGTCATCTTCTCCACTCTCTGAGAAATGGCTGCTGTCTGATCTAAGATTTGAAGAATGAATAGGAGTTGTCTAGGAGAAGAGTTCTTCCATGCTAGTAAGGTTATGTTCAAAATCCTCCAAGTTAGACTTCACCATTACATGAACCAAGAACTTACAGATGTTCAAGTTGGGTTTATAAAAGGCAGAGGAACCAGAGATCAAATTGCCAATATTCACTGGATCATAGAGAAAGCAAGGGAATTCCAGAAAAACATCTACCTCTGTTTCACTGACTACGCTAAAGTCTTTGACTTTGTGGATCATAAAAAACTGTGGAAAACTTAAAGAGGTGGGAATATCAGACCATCTTACCTGTGTCCTGAGAAATGTGTGTGAGGGCCAAGAAGCAACAGTTAGAACCCTGTATGGAACAAGTAAATGACTGGTTCAGGATTGAGAAAGGGGTATGACAAGGCTGTTTATAGTCACCCTGTTTATTTAACTTATATGCAGAGCACATCATGCAAAATGCCAGGCTGGATGAGTTACCAGCCAGACTCATAATTGCTGGGAGGAATATCAACAACCTCTGATACATGGATTATACCATTCTAATGGCAGAAAGTGAAGAGGAACTAAAGAGCCTCTTGATGAGGGTGAAGGAGGAGAATGAAAAAGCTGGCTTAAAACTCAGTATTAAAAAACTAAGATCATGGAGACCAGTCCCATCACTTTATGGCAAACAGAAGGGGAAAAGGTGGAAGCAGTGACAGATTTCCTCTTCTTGGGCTCAAAAATCATGAGGACGGTGACTATAGCCATGAATTTAGAAGATAACTGCTTCTTGGTAGGAAAGCTATGAAAAACCTAGACAGAGTGTTAAAAAGCAAAAACATCACTTTGCTGACAAAGGTCCATATAGTCAAGGCTACTGTCTTTCCATCACAGATGTGAGAGCCTGACAATAAAAAAGGCAGAGAGCCAAAAAATTGATGGTTTCTATCTGTGGTGCTGGAGAAGACTATGGAAAGTTCCTTAGACAGCAAGGAGATCAAATCAGTCAATCTAAAATGAAATCAACACTGAATATTCTTTGGAAGGACTGATGCTGATGCTGAAGCTGAAGCTTCACTACTTTGGCTACCTGATGCAAAGAGCCGACTCACAAGAAAAGACTCTGATTCTGGGAAAGATTGAGGGAAGAAAGAGAAGAGGGCAACAGAGGATGAGATGTTTGGATGACATCACTGATTCAATGGGTACGACCTTGGGCAAACTCTGGGAGATGATGAGGGACAGGGAAGCTGGGCGCGCTGCAGCCCATGGAGTCATAAAGGGTCAGACATGACTTGGTGACTGAACAATAACAACAGGAGAAGAATTAAGGGGCTCAGAGTGAATGCTCACCTCTTCCACAGGGTTTTTTGGATTTTTACCATTTTATGCAACTGTGTGTGTGTGTGTGTGTGTGTGTGTGTTAATTATTTAGGCATGTCTGACTCTTTGAGATCCCATGGACTATAGCTCCTCAGGCCTTTCTGTCCATGGAATTCTCCATGCAAGAATAATGGTGTGGGTAGTCATTCCCTTCTCCAGGGGATCTTCCCAACCCAGGGATCAAACCCAGGTCTCCTGAATTACAGGCAGATTCTTTAGTGTCTGAGCCACCAAGGAAGCAGCCCTTATGCAACTATAGAGATTCCATAAAACTCAATATTGCCAAATCCAATATATCCTACTTGCAAATTTTTCTCATGTTGAAAGGGCTACCATTACTGTAGTACCTAGCCAAAAAATATGTGTTTATAACTGAGTTATTTCTATGCTTATCTGTTATATTTCTTAAAAAGAAGGGTCCTTTCTATATCAAATTTTATAGGAAAATAAAACTTCTGGAGTAATTTTCCCCACGAGAGTTGAAATTTCTTTCAAAATTTAAGGTGGAGTTCACTCCTGATGCTCTAAAGTCCTTGTATAGCAGAACTACATGTGCTTTACTCCACAGAACACCATTCATTTCTGAGAAGACCCAAGGAAACAGGAAGGAGCTAGGAGTGCCTCCTTAGTACTAGGGGAAGTAGAGGAAGTGGATAAAGGTACACATATCTGACTGAGTTGAAACATGCAAGGCTCCACATGGTTTGGTGTCTACCTTTCTGAATTCACCTCTCCCATCCTCTCTCACCCCTATTGCATGCCATCCTTATATACTTACTAACCATTCGAGCTTCCTTTCTCCTCCTCAAACAGGCCAGCGCCTCCTGCTTTGGCCCATTTGCTCTACTCTCTGCCTGGCAGGGTCTTCCCCAGGTCATCATATAGCCAGCTTCTCTTCATCCTTCAGTGCAGGATCAAATACTGCCTCTTCAGAGAGGCCTTCCCTGTGCATTTGAGGACCTGTTCTGTTTTGCTAGTTTATCTCTTTTTCTCTCTAGAATGTAAGCCCAATGAGGGCAGGGGCATCCCCTCTACTATACTTACTTGTAACCCCGGTGCTAGCACAGTGACTACCATATAATATGTGCTCAATGACTATTCTGGAATAAGTGAAGCAATATCAAGTACCATGCTAAGTAATGGTCAATTTATAGATTAAATAATTCTAAAAAATGGGAGGAGCTATCTGATTTAACAAGATACACAAAAAGAAACAGTTGATTGACTTTTAACTTTGTAGGATGATGACAAGTCTCACCAAATAAAAACAGAACTATACACTCATTTAAATGGGTGACGTACATCAGCTTTTGTTGGCACAAATGCTGTCACAAACTTGGCAAATAAATCAGCTGTGACCCTTTAGAGACTGGTTCCCCTAATTGATGGAAACAAAAATTGCCATTCTCGTTTGATTGGGAGGCTAAGTATGTGGAGAAGACCTAAATTTACTTCTAGCCTTGATATAAACTCATCTGTTTGCCATTTGTCTGGTACAATTGAAATACCATTCTCACAGCCAGCCTGCCCTGTAATGATTTATCATACTTGCTGTTCCTGATGTTGTCAGAACTACATCTCCAAAATAATATGCCAATACCAACTTCTGCTGAAGTCAATAATTATGCAGGTTTATCAGCCTAGAAGGTCAACATATATTATAGAGTAGGCAGTTCTGGCTGATTAGAAATCTCAAACACTGATAGCAGCTTGAACATTATTGCTTAAAACACAACAAAAAAACCCAGCAGCTCTCTCTCCTGTGATTTATTCCTTTAGGATATAGTCAGAAAGAAGCTTGCATCAGATTGTCCAGAATCTCAGGCTTGCAGCATCAAGTATTTGCCTGCTTGTACTTGGATCTTTCATCAGGAAACAGAGAAACACAGCCTGGTAGCAAAACAGGAAAGGCAAAGAAAAGAAAGAAGCTTTCTTTCGAGGTCTGAGAACTAATGGTTAAGACCACGGTTTGGAAGGCTGAGGAGACACAGAATCTGGGTTTGAATCTGGGACTGATTACCATTTACTTGTTATGGGACCCAAGGTAGGTTTTTGGCCCCTTTGCCCAGCCTCAGTTTTCTGTCTGTAAAATAAGACAAATAATATTTACCTCCCAGGTTATTCTCAGGATTAAATAGTATAAAGAACGAGTAACTCTTTAAACTAAAAATTTACTGTGGAAATACCAGGTATAAATTACATTCGTAGGTGTTTCTTTTTAATTTTTAAAATGGACTTGTGAAAAATGGTAGAAACTTTTGGATATCAAAGGCCACTGTACTCTTTGAAATGCCCTGAATATTGGGAAGACAATATTGTGGCAGGAAAAGTTCAGGTCTCCAAAAGACATGGGTTTGAATCATGTCTTCACTACTTCCTAATGAGGTGGTACTCATCAGTAAAAGGATTACTGCAAAATTAATTGACATAAATGAGTTAAGCTACACAGTTATTGGGATTATCTGTTCTTAGCCAGAGAAAAATAGTTTCATGGATAACATTAGTCTCTCATGCACAGAATCACTAAGGATCTGAAATCATCTGAATTTTATGGAAGAAATGGAATACTCACAAGTAAAGATACCCTCATAGGATTTAAGATAATTTCAAGTGTAATTTAAGGTCTCTCTATATTACGGAAGTCTCATTACCCACAGCTATCAAGCTTAAACCTAATTCTTTGCACCAGCTGTTATCACCCAACACATATTATCACCAAGCAAAATCTTATTTATTTTCTTTATGGAGAAGCAGGCTCTTCTGTGTCATCTGTCATCTGTGTGGCCTTTGCAGCCCAAATATGTTGAAAATAAAATGGCTTGAGGTCCCTTTTCAGCAGAGCTAACACAATCACCCATTTCCTAAGCTCACAACTGCTCAAATGGTTCAGCCCCTCTTTTCCTTGGAACATCAGACAGCTATTAAATTTTCACCCAGCAATCAGCCTCCTGTATCTTCCCCTGAGGACTAGTATGGGAAATTTTCTCCCCTCCTAGTGAATGGTGCTGGGTTCATTATTAAATTCTGTCTGGTGAATGAGGAAATTAAGGAGACACGAGGTGATTTCAAAAGGACATGTTCCCCATTCTTTTTGGCAGGGCCTAGGGGGAGAACAATGAGATTGTTTTAGAATTTTGTTTTACAAAGAGACAATTAGTGGTGTCTACAGAAGTATACATATTTTAAAGAAATCAACTTACAGTAATTCAAATGACTTAAGTAATTAGGAAGTCAGCTTTGTCAATAGTGAAAATATCAGCTGACACCATAAGGACCTGGGGTTTATATCAGGGGATGAATGCAGGGAACTAGAAGTTAAATACTAGGTAGATGGAGCCACATGCACCTATAAGATATGACCACTCTGTGTCCAATCTTGCAGGAGCCAAAGCATATTTTCTGCAGGGCCACGAACAGGCACCAAGCAGAACATTTAGCATTTAAAAATCACATAAGCTTCAAAACATCCAAGACATTATTACTGCATTTTACAGAACAAAAATGGAATTGACCGACTTAAAGTAGTTCCCTGTCAACAGTGAGGAAGTGGTGGGGCTGGAATTCAACCCAGGTCTGTGTTCTTTAGAGTTATTGCCTGAGGCTTCCCTAGGATTGTCCTCTTTTTGCAACCCTACCCACCCTTATGAGGTTCAGCCTGAGTGTTATCTTTTGTAGGAATGAAATATTTATCAAACAAATCTCAGATAACTCTCCTTCTTTTAAATAATTCACCCAACATTCATCTCTATTTCCATAGGACCTGTCTTGTATTTAGATCTCTAATAATCTTTCTGATGTATTATCTTAATTGGTTTCACACTTTACTACATAAATTTAACCATCCACACACCCTTTAACTTCTTCAACATCCCTTGATGAATATATATTGACCACCCATAGCCTCTAGGCACTGAATTAGGTATTTGGAAAAGGTGATAAAATAGACATGGTTCCTGCCCTTGTCAAGCTTGCAGTCTAGAAGGAGACAACAGACACAAATTAATCAAATAATCACATACACATATAACTACAAATTGAGACGAGTGCTATAAAGAAAGGCAGAAAGTTGTGAATAATGGGTGGTTCTGGCATGTCTGAGGAAATTGAGAAGACCCCTCTGGGGAAGTGCTCTGTGAGCTGAGAGCTGGGGGATGAGTAAACAACCAAAAAGTAAGAGCTATCGCTTACTGAGAGTTTACTATGTGCCGAGCTTTGTTCTAAGACTTTTCATGTAATAGCTCATTGACTTCTCAGTATAACCTTAGCTATTATTTCCTAGAACCAGTATCTTTAATCACTACGCTACTGCTTTCTGTGTCAGAGAACAGAGGGAAACATTCCAGAGAGCTCAAGTAAGAGCTGCACAGAAGTTGGAGGCTGATGCACAGAAAGCAGAAGAGAGTGCTGTGTAATGAAACCCCAGAGGCAGGGAAGGCTAATGCTGAGGTCTTTGGCCTTCTACAAGTTTTGAGAATGTTTGTTTCTTAAGCTAGAAAAGTGACATATTAGATTTCAGTGTTCAAAGATCGGTTTGGCTGCTGTTTAGACTGTCGAATGCAGGGGGGCAGAGTGGTGTAAGAAACCCACTGGGGAAAAAAAAAAGAAACCCACTGGGAGACCACTACTGTCCTCCAGATCAGAGCTTGGACCAGAGTGGGAGCCCTGGAGATGGAGACAAATGGATGGATTCAAATTTAAATGAGTAGTTCTGTATGCAATTCCAGTTACATGCACAAAATTCCAATAGATTCATTTGATAAAATATAGTCTTTAAATGTATATTTACTCAAAGTTGCTTTAGTCTATGTCTCTAAGATCCAAAGTGTTATGGATTTCACTTTTAATTTTCAGTCCTCCTAGTGGGGATAGCTTGCGACACGGTATTTCTTTTAATTAGATTCTCCAGGGGTTTCAGGGCTTGTTTTTGTTGAGTAGCTAAGTCATGCCCAAGTCTTTTGTGACCCCATGGACTGTAGTCTGCCAGGGTCCTCTGTCCATAGGATTCTCCAGGCAAAAATACTGGAGTGGGTGGCCATTTCCTTCTCCAAGGGAGCTTCCCTACCCAGGGATCGAACCAATGTCTCCTGCATTGGCAGGTGGATTCTTTACCACTGAGCCACTAGGGAAGCCCTTCAGGGGTTGCACATATAATTAACCAGCAGGTAGCAGTACTAAGGTCCTTGGAAAACTGGTGGATGTGATTTGACATTGACAACCAAACCTGAGAAAACCTAAATTCAGTAAACCCATGACTTTTTTTGATTCAGTGCTTCAGTCTGTAGATTAAAAACAAACTGCCATCACTCCCATAAACTCTGAGTGGTGATTCAAAGGGCAATTTCAGGAGATTTTTAATAAATAGAAAGTAAAAGTTCTACTGTGATTGCTTGCCCAAAACTTATGAAAACCACATAGACTTAATATTTATTAAGCTACTCCTGAGATTTTTAAACTAAATGGAAAAGTGTTAAGGGCCAAAAATTCTTGTTTGCAAGTATTACAGAAATTCAGGATTTAAAAAAATCAGATAAAGGAGAAAAATCTCCATGATTTATACTTACAGTGTGGGTACTCTTACACATATACCAGATGAAGTAGACAATCGAGACATTCTTCTACTTAATTAATACCCTCCAAACTGTCGAATCAGATATTTGAGGTAAAATTTGCTTTTGATTTTTGGAAATTTGTCTTGTTTTGTTTAGATTCATGGAGGCTGTGTGAATTTGAGTGATTGAGCAAAGGTATCTTAAATCTGTTCAGAGTGACTGAATTGTTTGGGGGCTGAAAGAATATTATTAATACAACATGGAAGCTGGAAATGGTGTTGCTGGATTTCTACAAGTGCAAATACAAGGTATGGGGAATTTACATAGGACTGGAGGGTCCTTATTTACCTGGATCCTAAAGCCATGGCAGGTGTGACCACAGTTCTGAAGAGTGTTGCAGATCTGCAGCTTGCCAGGAGGGCAGAGTTTCTCTTAGGTCTCCAGGAAGAGCAAAACTCCATGTTCAACAATGTGTTTATGTGTATAACTATATCTGGGAATGACCAATGGGACACATTCCCAGAGGCCAATGCCATGAGCTCCATTCTGGGGCTAGAGGACAAAAAAATTCAAGGAGCTTTGGAAAGTGGTGAAAGTGATGGAAAGTGGTGAGACTTATCTGTAGTCATTTGGCTTGGACCTTAACTCTCAGATGTGTATTTCAAGTGGGTTTGCTTATATTCTCCTCTTCCCTTTCTCTCCCTTCTTCCCTCAATCTACATTTATGAAATGCTTCTGTGAACAATATTATAGTAGTCACTGCTGAGAGAACCAAGGCAATAAGCCAGCTAACCCAAGCCAAAATCAAAACAAAACTGTTCCTAGAAAAAAGAAGAGTATAATTTTTGAGCCAGACTTCATAATGTCAAGCCAAAATTCACATAACTGGACTAATTGTGGTTTATTTTGTCTATTTGACTTAATTAGCTGACTAATGTCCTTATTTCTAATTATATCTGGAAGAATGGAACCCCAAACTGTAAGATATTTGTGCCCTGGGTGATTTAGGACAAGTTGTTTTACCTCTCTGATTCTCAATGATAACATTTTTCTCAAAAGTATATATATTTTTATATATATTATAAAAGCTTCCTCAAGTTAAAAAAAAATATATAAATGTGTTTTGAAATGAAACCTGGAAATTCTTGGCATATACAGAGCTCTCAGGAAGAACTTGTTACTGCTTTTATTAAGGTGAGACATGAAATAGAACTCAGGAGGATGCAAGGGAAGGTGGGAGGACTTCCAAGGGACCAGCATTTATTAAACATCTACTATTTTTCAGTTTATTCACCAAGAAGGTGTGTCTTCTCACTGTGTATATTGGCCATAACACATGTACTTTTCTTGGGCCCCAGTGAGTTTACAGTCCCTATAACCAGAGAAATGGGGTTGCAATGAGTACCCTACTTGTAACATGTTTTTCCTAGTTACTGACAGTCCTTAGATAAAGCATTAAATCTCCCTGACCCATAGAATGAGGAAGTGATTCCTTTTAAAATTCTTTTCCAACACTGATCTCATCAAGTAGAATGTCTAAATTTGGAGTTGTTAAATCTTTAACACATCTTTTACATGTCATAATTTCCATCCTTAACTAAAAAGAGCAGGTCACAAGCTCAAAACCTTAGTCAGACATTGTCTAGTTAAATTTTTAACACTTCTTTTTATAGCAATTTTATATAATTAAAATAATAATATGAAACTTTTCCTTTAAATATCATTGACTAAAACAGGGAGGTGATTTAAAAGAATAGTGAGAATTAACCAACTACAATAAAAATATATGAGGATATACAGCAGAAAAATAACACAACATTGTAAAGCAACTATACCTCAACTAAAATATATATTTAAAATATATAGAAAATATATGTTTATATATATTTGTAAAATATATTTATAAAATTTATATATTTATACATACATATGTGAAAGTGAAAGTGTTAGTCGCTCAGTGGTGTCTGACTCTTTGTGACCCTATGGACATATAGCGCACCAAACTCCTCTGTCCTTGGAATTCTCCAGGCAAGAGTACTAGAGTGGGTTTCCATTCTCTTCTTCAGGGAATCTCTGCGACCTATGGATTGAACCTTGGTCTCGTGCATTGCAGGCGGATTCTTTACCATCTGATTCACTAAGGAAGTCTTTATGTTGTATTTAAAATATAGCAATTGCCATGTTCTTGACGGATCCATACAGTCATGTCTATTACCTCTTTATTTTCTTGGGGTAGAAAGCCTTATATGACTCAAAATAAGGCTAGAAGATGATAAGCCCAAATAGAACAGCCAGGGTTCCCTTTTAGCAAGAGTAAGTGTAATGATCTCATTCCACAGATAGAGAAACAGGTTCAAAAGAGTGAAATAACACCCTAGTCAGTTAAAGAGTTAGTAGAGATGAAGCCATAGCCCAAACTTAGATCACATATCATTCATTTCTCACAATGTTCCAATTGGATGGAACAGTGTTTTTGTTTTTTATTCAAGGTCTATATACATCCTGGAGTGTGAAGTCAAGTGGACCTTAGGAAGTATCGCTATGAACAAAGCTAGTGGAAGTGATGGAATGCCAGTTGAGCTATTTCAAATCCTAAAAGATGATGCTGTGAAAGTGCTGCATTCAATATGCCAGCAAATTTGGAAGACACAGCAGTGGCCACAGGACTGGAAAAGGCCAGTTTTCATTCCAATCCCAAAGAAAGGCAATGCCAAAGAATGTACAAACTATGGCACAATTGCACTCATCTCACACATTAGCAAAGTATTGCTCAAAATTCTCCAAGTGAGGCTTCAACAGTACATGAACTGAGAACTTACAGATGTTCAAGCTGAATTTAGAAAAGGCAGAAGACCTAGAGATCAAATTACCAACATCTGTTGGATCAAAGAAAAAGCAAGAGAGTTCCAGAAAAACATCTGCTTTATTGACTACGCCAAAGCCTTTGACTGTGTGGATCACAACAAACTGTGGAAAATTCTTAAAGAGATGGGAATACCAGACCACCTTACCTGCCTCCTGAGAAATCTGTATGCAGGTCAAGAAGCAACAGTTAGAACCAAACATGGAACAATGGACTGGTTCCAAATTGGGAAAGGAGCACATCAAGGCTATATATTGTCACCCTGTTTATTTAATTCAAATGCAGAGTACATCATGTGAAATGTAGGGCTGGATGAAGCACAAGCAGGAATCAAGATTGCCAGGAGAAATATCAATAACCTCAAATATGCAAATGGCACCACTGTTATGGCAGAAAGTGAATAAGAACTAAAAAGGCTCTTGATGAAAGTGAAAGAGGAGTGCAAAAGCTGGCTTAAAACTCAACATTCAAAAAACTAAGATTTGGCATCTGGTCCCATCACTTCATGGCAAATAGGTGGGGAAACAATGGCAACAGTGATAAACTTTATTTTCTTGGGCTCCAAAATCACTGCAGATGGTGACTGCAGCCAGGAAATTAAAAGACACTTGCTCCTTGGAAGAAAAGCCATGACCAACCTAGACAAAATATAAAAAGCAGAGACATTGCTTTGCTGACAAACGTCCTTCTAGTCAAAGCTATGGTTTTTCTAGTAGTCATGTATGGACATGCAAGTTGGACCATAAAGAAAGCTGAGTGCCAAAGAATGGATGCTTTTGAACTGCAGCATTGGAAGAGACTCTTGAGAGCCCCTTGGACTGCAAGGAGATCAAACTAGTCAATTCTAAATGAAATCAGTCCTGAATATTCATTGGAAGGACTGATGCTGAAGTTGAAACTCCAATACTTGGCCACCTGATGCAAAGAACTGACTCATTGGAAAAGACCCTGATGTTGGAAAAGATTGAAGGTGAGAGGAGAAGGGGGCGACAGAGGATGAGATGGTTGGATGGCATTACTGATGTGATGGACATGAGTTTGAGTAGTCTCCAGGAGTTGGTGATGGGCAGGGAAGCCTGGCGTGCTGCGCTGCATGGGGTTGCAAAGAATCTGACATGATTGAGTGACTAAACTGAACTGATATACATAAGACTCAAAGGTTCTGGCCCCTTTTCTTGGAATTTGGAAACACATTTATCTGCAAACAATTGTTTAGACATTCAATGCAAGTCTAGATTTATTTTTGTTTCTTGATGCAATAAACTGTTGATGATGACCTAGCAGAGAGCTTGGACCCTTTTGGTATTTCCCACATACACACAATTCCACTTATTATTTTTTTTTTTTTTTTTACTGACTGATCCATCCATTTGACTACATTTATGAAATGTATGCTTTGTGTTTGGCATTGGCCTTCCTCCTCTGCATCTATGTAGAAATGAATTTGGAGTTATCCTCAACTCACCAGTGTTACTATTTTCCTGCATCAGGTGTGTTTCATACTCTACCATATGTTAAATGTGTTTCCAACATATCTGATCATTTATTATATCAATATGGCAGAAGTTCTCCCCAGGGCAGTTGAATGAAGATGACTTAAGAAACAAATGGTTTGATAAGAGAAATGAGTTCTAGAAACCATTTCTTTCTTCCTTTTATTCCCATTTAAAAGGAATAAAGTGAGAGAGAAATACACAGGCAAAAGAAATAATTTCTTCAGCATACTGATGGCCTCCAAAAGATCTTCATAAATATCGACATGCATACACACACTCTCTTTCTCAACTACCTCTTCCAGCATAGAGTTTAGAACACTCAGAATATACAGATGGTATGCTATAGATGAAGCACCAGAATCTGAAGAAATTAGTAAAAGTTTTAGGGGAAACACTGACAGAAATAACCCACCCTGGTGGTTGGGCAGGCCAGGCAAGATAGTAGCCACTTTTATGAATTATCTTAGAACAGGAGGTTCTGGTAAGAACACAGAACTAACAAACTACCATCAAACAGAAGAACTCAGGAAAGGTCAAAAAGCAGAGAGGAGATGCCAGCCCATACTTCTTGCCCACCTCCCAGAATCCTTCTCACCAGAATCGACCTTTGCTGAGTGATGCACGCACCACCAGGAAGGAACCTGAGTCAGAATTACTGACCAGAGACAAGCCAGAAACTAACCCAGTTCCCATAAAACCAGAGCCTGCAAGCCACGTGCAGAGCAGTTCTCCTGGGTTCCCTTACTCTGCTGCTCTCCACTCTGGTATCCCTCCCCAGTAAAGTTTCTCGCTTTGTTAGCATACGTGTCTCCTTGGACAACTCATTCCCAAGTGTTAGACAAGACCCTACTCTTGGGGCCTGGAAGGGACCTTCCTTTCTGCAACAAAATGAGCTTCCTTCTATTTTGCGTCAGGGCTCCTCAATATAATTTTTTCTTATAGTTTCTATCTAGAAAGTCAATTCAACTTCCTGTCTTGTTTACTCTAAATGAGCTTTTCAGTACCTCCATAGTCTTGCCTTTTCAGTTCTTTATCATTCTTGGTTTGAATGTAAACCTTCACCTATACTTGTTTGTCTTTTCAAGAGTGGCTTGCAAGCCCGTTGTTTTGATGAGCCTTGGATTCTCATTATTCTGTTCTTTCAAATCAAAGGCTGATTTTTTTAAAAAATAAAATTCCCCCCGGCCCCACCCCGATAACTCCTTGCTTTCTTTGTCCTGAAATACCAAACAGATCTCTAATTCTGTAACATAGGTTTTTTTTAAGGCAACATTTACACACTATGCTGGCCATTCAGGAGAACATATTACAAATTGTACATGCCCTTTTACTTATTCCCTGGATGAATTTAATGCATTATTCACCAACTAATCTATTTAAGTAACATGTTTACTAAATGCCTACTCTGTTTGAGACAGTATGCTAAGGTTCGGAGACAATGATGAACAAAGGTATACACTGTATCTGACTCTCTGTTTAACAGAAGAGGGTGACTGTACAATCAAATACCAATAATCTTCAGGTATACGAAATCAAATATCTTTGCTTTCCTCTGCTACAAAACCACAATGTGGCTGTTGATAACCAAATAGAACCCTGTGGGGCTCCTGGGCACCAAAGCTCCTGTGTCCCCTTCTCTGAGTTCCAAAGAACAGGTTCAAACAGTGGCTAATCCAAGGAAGGGAGGGGATGGAGAGGGAAGCGAGGAGCAGTCAAGAAACAATAGGACCTAACAGTATAGTCTAAGGGTCCTGGTTCCCCTTTCAAGTGATGTACAAAACATTATCTTTGAGCTTTTCTGGAGAACTAAAACCTCCACCAAATGGATGACTTAAAGCACTCTTTATTCCAGAGGTCACAGTTTGCCTATCATCACCTGATACTAGATCAGCTCTGGATCGAAGAAATGTGAGTCCTATGTACCCTGATCCTTATCAGCAACTTCTACCACTAGACTGAAAGAACTCCTCACAGGAATCCCTAGATGGGGACACACAGTGTTAAGGGCATTAGCCCACTGTGGCCCCCTTTGCCTGGCAAAGCAATATTCTTTTCTACTTCACCTAAAATTTTGTCCCCAAGATTTAATTTGGTGTCCAGAGACCAGATTCAGCTTCACTATTATATAAAGTTTGTAGCTGTGGATGTAATGAAGTAATATTTAGTAAATCTCTGAATGAATAAATAAAGGAATACAGTGTTAGAGAAGAAAAGTCACTGGAAAAGTTCAGTTAATATGATCTAGAATTAGGGATTTTGGTAAATATACAGGTGAGAAATAAGCACTCAGTAAAGAAAGAGCAAGACTAAGAAGACCTAGAACTGATGTTTTCAAAACAACTGAGGGGCCCAGAGGTAAAAAACAAATATATTTACAAACTTGTGGACCTCTTTGTTGTTGTTCAGTCGCTCAGCTGTGTCTGACTCTGCGACCCCATGGCCTGCAGCCTGCCAGGTCTCCATGTCCCACCCCATCTCCCGGAGCTTGTTCAGACTCATGTCCATCGAGTCATATTCTGGAGTCAGTGTGGACCTCCAGCACCAGGTTAATTAAACTGCTCACTGGACAGGAAGTTACCTTCAGAACAAAAAGAAACAGGAAATAATGCTTTATATTCTGCATTAAATGCTTTAAATCTGCTTTGTTGATTTAGAGCATTTAACTCCTCAAGACGTGATGTAAGTTGGAAAATATAAATTAGTCTATATATGAGCCATGTGATCAATGGAGCCAAATCAACTTGGTCACTCACAATATTAGGTTCTTTTTAGAACTAGTAGCTTTAAAAAAATGCAGAGCTACTTTACAGTTAAAGATCTTCTCATCTACAACCTTGCTGTGAGGCTTAAATTTTTAAAAGTCTTAAAATAAAATCTTTCACACATAGAGAATGTATTAGAAAGTGGGCACTGAAGAGTTTTGAATTCATCACTTGAATTCCAGTTCTATCCTTTTAGCTTCATAATTTACGCTAAAGCCTCATGGGATGTAAACTGATGGCATAGTTCATGTCTGAGTAAGATACAGTTAATGCTTGGCTGGCATTGCACAAAGAGTCCTCCAATTCAGTGACCTAAAGAGACCTTGGCTGCCATTTCAAAAGGTATAGATAAGGATTTCCACCCAGAATAGAGTGGTTTATGACAACTTAACACTCCCACCTGAGTGAAATATTAAAAAGTTAGATAAAATTTATTTTTAATAAACCTTGTTTCAAGGCATCAGAGACCTGCAAAAACAACAAGAATGAGATGAAACTAAAATTGCAGGCTTAGCCAGATCTGGGTGTGACCAAGAGGCTAAACAGCCTAACTGGGCTCCAGCAAAGGTCCCTGCTGGGAGGGAGAAAACAGCAGATTGTGGCAGTTACGCAGCCCTGAGGTGACCAAAACTGGTGATGTGAATGGCCTCCACACACAGCTATTGTCCAATGCAAGACATCTGCTTAATTCTTATATATATATACATACATATATATGTGTGTGTGTGTGTGTGTGTGTGTATATATATTTATTTATTTATTTATTTATTTATTTATTTTTTGGTCACACCACTCAGCAGTTCCCTGACCAGGGACTGAACACAGGTCCTTGGCAGTGAAAGTGTAGAGTCCTAACCACCAGACTACCAGGGAATTCACTAACATTTGCTGAATTCTGAAGCTGAGCAGCATAAGACTTAGAAAATAGATTGAAAAATATCTGAAAAGAAGAGAATTTTCCTGAAGTTCATGGTTCTGAGGAGCCTATGACTTGCTAGGGGAGGAACTCTGGTTAACAAAGCCCTGGAGGCAGTGGTGAGCTGGCCTGTCTGGGAGCACTCGCCAATTCCAGGTGTGGCCAGAACTGAGAACCCAGCCTGGTCTAGCAGAGGACCACTGCGAGGGACAAGAAACCTCAAATGTTGGTTTCCATGGGAGTCTGGAAGGAGAGTTGAAGAGCCTCAACCAAACAGCTGGTTTCCTCTCAAGAAATGTGTAGAATTCTAAAGCTTCTTCTAAAGCTTCATGGAGCAAGAGACTAAGAATAGAACTTTCTACATTTTGTTAGTACTGAGCACTGAGGATCTGCCAGGAGTGGAGTCCTGGTTAACACGGCAGGCTCTCATTTGAAAGAAAGGTCACATCCTGGGAAAAGACAGCAAACCTGAGAGACAGCCAGCTCAGTCACAAGCCTGGGGAAGATTTTTCCTTCACCCCAACCTACCCACTCAGCAGAAGAAAGGTTTGGCTTTCTGGTGGAAGGTAACATTATCTAGAACTGCAATACATTTTTATAACTGATCTGTCATTCAATCAAAATGCAAAGACCACTGAGGTCAGAAGATGCTCAAACTCTCTCTAAAAATAGTCTAGCCAGTCAACATCTTGAACACCTTAATTTCACAAACGAATGCCTTTCTAGCATCCATTATTGCTATTACCCAGTCGCTAGGTTGTGTCTGATTCTTTTGCGACCCCATGGACTGTAGCCTGCCAGGCTCCTCTGTCCATGGGATTTTCCAGGCAAGAATACTGGNTTTCACAAACGAATGCCTTTCTAGCATCCATTATTGCTATTACCCAGTCGCTAGGTTGTGTCTGATTCTTTTGCGACCCCATGGACTGTAGCCTGCCAGGCTCCTCTGTCCATGGGATTTTCCAGGCAAGAATACTGGAGCCGGTTGCCATTTTCTCCTCCAGGAGATCTTTTCAACCCAGGGATTGAATCCTCCTCTCCTGCATTGACAGGCAGGTTCTTTACCACACAGCCATCTGTGAAGCTAGCATCCACTATGCTAACAAGAAAAAGCTACAGTCACTAAGCTAAAGTGAACTGAAACTCCTGCAGCAGCACTTCCAGGTGGTCCTAATGCTTAAATGCTGGCTGGCAATCCTGCAGTGTGCATTTCTGATTAAGATGTGGATGAATGTGTATTATCTACAATATATTGTCAATGAAGTGTTTTTAAAGTAAATTATAAATTACATAACAGACTAAAAGCCCCTTAAAATCAGGAAACTTTTAAATTCAGCATCATATGCCCAGCTCATTCAGAGCTTAGAGCATATCAGGGATCAATGATACAGGCTGAGTGGATTCATATGAAAAGTTGTAAATGATGCATGACTCTAGATAACATGGTGAAGAGAGTCAAAATAAGGGTTTGTTAGCTACTTTGCCCCTTTTCTCCCTAACTCATGATTGTGAAGCCTCTATCATATGCTTTTTTCTCTCTTGGTTCTCATTCCCTGTCTTAGATTGTTATGCTTTTCAGTGAGTTCAGTTCAGTCACTCAGGCTTGTCTGACTCTATGTGACCNTGTTTGTTAGCTACTTTGCCCCTTTTCTCCCTAACTCATGATTGTGAAGCCTCTATCATATGCTTTTTTCTCTCTTGGTTCTCATTCCCTGTCTTAGATTGTTATGCTTTTCAGTGAGTTCAGTTCAGTCACTCAGGCTTGTCTGACTCTATGTGATCTCATGAACCGCAGCACGCGAGGCCTCCCTGTCCATCACCAACTCCTAGAGTTTACTCAAATTCATGCCCATTGAGTCTGTGATGCCATCCAACCATCTCATCTTCTGTCCCCTTCTCCTCCCGCCTTCAGTCTTTCCCAGCATCAGGGTCTTTTCAATTGAGTCAGTTCTTTGTATCAGGTGGCCAAAGTATTGGAGTCTCAGTTTCAACATTAGTCCTTCTGATGAACACCCAGGACTGATCTCCTTTAGGATGGACTGGTTGGATCTCCTTGTAGTTCAAGGGATTTTCANTGCTGTCACTTCAGTCGTGTCCAACTCTCTGCGACCCCATAGACAGCAGCCCACCAGTCTCCCCCGTCCCTGGATTCTCCAGGCAAGAACACTGGAGTGGGTTGCCATTTCCTTCTCCAATGCATGAAAGTGAAAAGTGAAAGTGAAATCGCTCAGTCGTGTCCAACTCAGTGACCCCATGGACTGCAGCCTACAGGCTTCTCCATCCATGGGATTTTCCAGGCAAGAGTACTGGAGTGGGGTGCTGTCACCTTCTCCATACTGAAGTTGAAGCTCCAATACTTTGGCCACCTGATGCGAAAAGATGACAAAATGGAAAAGACCCTGGAAAAAATTGAGGGCAGAGAGAGAAGGGGCGCTGACAGAAGATGAGATGGTTGGATGGCATCATTGACCCAATGAACATGAGTTTGAGCAAGCTCTGGGAGATAGTGAAGGACAGGGAAGCCATAGGGCCCCAGAGAGTCAGACATAACTGAGTGACTGAACAGCAACAAGGATGTGGAACTGAGAAATCCTTAGGAGTTCTGGTGTTGCTGACTGGGGAACCATTTTGAGGATGCAATTTGGCACTACTTTGTCAAACGAATTGTGTATAATTTTATGACCAACAACGCTGCTCCAAGTGTATATACAATAAATTATCACATAGATCCTTAGAGGGCTACATAGGAGGATGTGAACTATAATTTTATCTGTGGTGGCAAGAAGCTGGAAGCAATATGGCCAGCCACAATTGAGAAAGCAGGCAGATACCATGTGATGGATGAGACCATGTGGCTGTTAAAGGAAAAGAATTAGATGTAGATACAGTAACATGGAGGACCAAAAACACAATGATTATGAAAGAAGAAATAGAATGTGTTAAAATGCAGTATCATTTATATAAATCCAAAACACATACACACAAATATAATTATATTCATTTTGCATCCAAAGAAAACAACCCACTTCAAATGCATTCAATTAGACTGACTGGGGAGAGCAGTATGGAAGTGGAAAATGGAGGTGAATGAGAATAAATCAATATAACAAGGCAGGAGCCTGGTCCCATGGATCTATGATGATGCCATGCCACAAACCAAGGATTATTATTAATGCAAGCAAGTCTCTGTTTCTGAAAGTCACAGTAAACAAAAACAAAACAAATTGCTTGGGTGCTACTTTCACCCTTTTTCCATATCAGGCTCTCAAACCCAGGACATCCTTTCTGTCTGCAGTGACCACTCCTTTAGCCCTGAATAACACTGAACTTTTCCTAGACTGCTAGAAAAGAGTTGATGGAGTCCTATTTTTCCTTTCAATCCCATTGGTGAATTGTCCATAATATTGTGATTCTCAGCATACTTGCCTCTATGCAATGTAAATCTTTTACAGCCTACTTATAGTTGGGTTCTGTGATTCTAAGTCCCACAAGTGGAGGTGTCTATGACAAAATGCCCATATTAAATGATACATTTTTGCTGCCCTCTCCGCTGCCCCCCACCTTTGTTTTTTTGCTAAGGGATGAAAAATGTGGAGCTGGTTAGGTAGAATTTCTGGCTGGCAGAGATATTTCTACATAAAAAAAGTATAGTTAGAAGATAATCTCAGGAAGAGGGAAGATGGGTCTGATGACAGAAGGAGGTTCTTTATTCAACATTTATAGAAAGAATACTACTTGCAATGAAGATACAGAGTGAACACACTGACAGGTTCCCTCTGTTTTGGAGCCTGTATTCCAGCAGGGAAGAATTGATGAGCAAAGATCATTTCAGCAGTATTAATTGCTCTGAAGAGAATACAGAGAGTAATGAAATAGACAATGATGGTAAAGGACTTCAGACGAACTTAAGTTGAGGAGTGAACAAATGCCTCCACATTTTTAAAGGTTGCTTTGGCTTTTGTCTGGGTAATGTATTGAGCAGGGATAAGAACAGAAGCAGAGAGACTCTCCTATCAGGAGGCTACCTCAGTAGACCTTAGGAAGAGGTGGTCATGACTTGGACCAAAGTGGTGGGGATGTGGATGAAAGAGGCAGGTAGAGAGATGAGTTGGCTGAAACAGGAAAATCAGGCATAAAGGTGACCATAACAAAAGGTAACAGAATGGGAGTTTACAGTAGAATGAACACTTGGAGATCATTCTGGTCCAACCCCTTATTTTCTACAGATGAGGAAATCACATCCCAAGAGGGTGAAGTGATCACATCATCATCTCAGAAGCAGGACTAGTCTCTGAGCCTCCTGGCCCCAACCCAGCACTCCTTCTACACACCATGCTGGCCAAACTAGCATGGAAGGAGGATGGAGGAGCAAGCATGTTGGGAAGGATAGGGCAAGAAAAGTGAGAGTGATGATGAGGGAGAAAAGAGAGGGGAAGGGGCAGAAAAGGGTCAAGACGGAAGGTGATCAAGATGGAGAGAAGAAAATGACAGTGGGTGAATTAAAGCAGGGGTCCCCAGCCTCCAGAATCTAATGCCTGATGATCTGAGGTGGAACTGATGCAACAATAATAGAAATAAAGTGCATAATAAATGTAATGTACTTGAATCATCCCAGAACGATTCTCTGATCCCAGTCTGTGGAAAAACTGTCTTCCATGAAACCAGTCCCTGGTGCCAAAAAGATTGGGGACCACTGAATTAGAGCTAGGGGCAGGCAGGGGAAGGGAGTGAGGGGGGGGAGGGGACCTTGTTGCTAGGATTACTAGGGGTGATGGTTTCCAGCTGGGATTTGGCTTAATAGACCATCACCTGGCTCATCACAGGTGTCAGGGCACCAGTGGCAGCAGTTGGAGCAGCCGCCTGTGCCACAGGAACAACGGCAAAGGAAGTACAGATGGGCAGGAAGTTGCCCTGGGTCAGAGCCAGGCTCGCCAGGATCACACTGCTCTCACCCACCTCGTGGGACATGCAGAGTCTTCCCAGGGCAGTCCAGAGACCAGGCTATTTATCCTTCACCATTACCATCACTCAACACTGTCATGGTACTACCATTCCTCTGGGCCAGACAATATGTGTAGGCTTTACATACAGTTGTCTCTTTCATCCTCACAAATACTCTGGAGGCAGGTATTAGTTCTCTGAGTTTGCAGATAACAGAAACTAGGCTTAAGTAACTTGCATGACACCATCTCAGAACCAGGCAGTGGCAGAAAGGTCCTGCTATCTAACTTGAAGTGTTGGACAGACTTTGCAAGAGGTATCACTGCTTTTTCCCTTTCCACAGATGGAGGACCCTTGGCCTGGGAAGACACGACTGAAGGGACCAGATGAACCTTTACTCTTCCAACCTCCCATCTGATCCCCCCAAATACCCCCTGCCCTGGATGAATATTCAGTTCCAGTTACATAGGCAACTTACAGGATACAAACTGAAACTTCTTTTGGAGTTTTTACACTGTATCATTGTTTAAAATGTACAATTACTAACCTCCTTTTCCTTTAAGGTTTTTTCAAATGTCAGCCTTTCTGTGAAGGTTTCATTTCTCTCCAGGCAAAACAAATCACTCCCTCCTTGGTGCCCTCATAGTCCTGCATTTTGCTTTGAGGCACTTGTTTCTCTCCTTCAAAACAGCATGGACTTCTTGAGGAAAGGAACTGTATTTTAATCATTTCTATATCCTTGGCACCTTGCTCACACAGTTCCTGGCAGAGTGGAAATGGTCAATAAATTTTGAGTAGACTGAAAGCAAAAAATGGAAATGGAAATTTTTTGGTGCTGTTATAAATCAACCNTCTTGAGGAAAGGAACTGTATTTTAATCATTTCTATATCCTTGGCACCTTGCTCACACAGTTCCTGGCAGAGTGGAAATGGTCAATAAATTTTGAGTAGACTGAAAGCAAAAAATGGAAATGGAAATTTTTTGGTGCTGTTATAAATCAACCGTTTCCAATTTTGCTTCCTTAATTCAGAAACTCATATGAAAGAAGACATTGTCATCCGTATCTTCTCTTTTGGTAAAATGTTAAATAGCACATGGATTTCTTTTGGGAGAATAACTAACAAAAAAATGTTATAAAGATATGAGTTATAAAACTGACCATTTGTTATTTCCAAATTGTCATTTGTAAGGAAAAAACAAGTATATATGAGTGTGTGTTTGTGTGTGTCTATGTGTACAGTGTTATTAGCTCTGTTGGGTCCGACTCTTTGTGACACCATGTATTGTAGTGTGTCAGGCTCCTTTGTCCACAGGATTTCCCAGGCAAGAGTACTGGAGTGGGTTGCCATTCCCTTCTCCAGGAGATCTTCCTGACCGAGGGATTGAAACCTGGTCTCCCACATTGCATGCAGATTCTTTCACCATCTGAGCCATGAGGAAATGTGAATTTATATATATACACACACACATAAATTTAAGCTTTTATTTCAGACTTCTGTTCCACAAGCAATAGAAATAAGATGACCAACCATAACACTGAAGAATAAGCAATAGATACAACTCATTTTTGAGGCAAATATCACGATACTGACACATTTTTACATGTTGCTATGAATCACAACAAACTGTGGAAAAATTCTGAAAGAGATGGGAATACCAGACCACCTGACCTGCCTCTTAAGAAACCTATATGCAGGCCAGGAAGCAAGAGTTAGAACTGGACATGGAACAACAGACTGGTTCCAAATAGGAAAAGGAGTACGTCAAGGCTGTATATTGTCACCCTGC
>SJYV01042817.1:607289-637949 GCA_006410875.1 Neotragus pygmaeus | reverse complement strand
CCGTATGTGAATAAGACTGATAGAGTTGTCAATATCATATAATTTACATTGTAACTTGAGGCAGAGCAGCAAAGATAATTACAGGTATAAGTATTTCCCATCCCATCTGAAACAAAAAACCAAAGAAATTACAATGGCATGCAAAACCTTACATCATCTGGACATCACCCCAAACCCCTATTATCACCTCCTTGGTTTCCCTTTCTGGCTCACCCTCTCCTAGCCTCACTGACCTTCTGCTAGTCCTTAAACATTCCATAATAAATTAAGAAAAAGAATTCAGGATCTCTGCACTTGATGATCCTCATGTAGCATCCTTGTAGATTCTCCAGGCAAGAATACTGTAATGGGTTGCCATTTCCTTTTCCAAGAGATCTTCCCAACCCAGGGATTCAACCCAGGTCTTCCACATTGTAGGCAGACACTTTACTGTCTGAACCACCAGGGAAGCCTAAAATGAAGTTGCTCAGTCGTGTCCGACTCTTTGTGACCCCATGAATAGAGTAGCCTGCACCGGGCTACTCTGTGCATGAGATTTTCCAGGCAAGAATACTGGAGTGGGTTGCCATTTCCTTCTCCAGAGAATCTTCCAGACCCAGAGATCAAACCCAGGTTTCCCACATTGTAGACAGACGCTTTACCGTCTGAGCCACCAAGGAAGCCAAGGAAGCCTTCCTCCTGTATCTACATTGCTTATTCTTCACCTTCAGAAACTCAGACTTCTCAGTGAAGTCTTCTTGGACCACGCTCTGAAATTGTAACCTCATTGTCAAGATGGCACTGCATATTCCACTTCTTTGCTTTTTTTCTCCCTAGTTCTTATTACTGTATGACAGACTTCGTTTTTTTTTTTCACTATCTCCTTCTAGAATATAAGCTCCATGAAGATCACAGCTATATCCCCAAGGGTCTACAACAAGCTTATAGTAGGAGGAAGCAGTAAATAAGAGAGACTATGGGAATAACTAAAGAGAGTGAACAAGAATTCTGTTTTGAATGTGTTAAGATATTAGATATTTGAGATGTCACGTAAACCATAGGATATTTAAATCTTGAGTTGAATTACAAGATTAAGGTTGAACATTTAGTTTATAGTTTTATATATATTATAAAATATTCCTAATTTTAGTTTATAGTTTTATATAGAATGTAGAAGAAAATCTCAAATAACTTGAATCTGAATATCCTAGGATCCTAAACTAGCAGGAATTTTTCTGTGACTTTTCATCAAAACAAATTCTTAGTACATCCTGGAAAATTGATAGCCACCTAACCTAGAAACAAAAAAACTAGTGTTTGGAATGATAGCCATGGTAGTAAATCCAAATGTCCTCAGTAATTTAAAAGTCAGTTCAATTTGTGCAATATAAAGTTAGGTACTTTAGAAATATTATTAGCCAACAGTGAAATTTTGCCAACCTTGTCAGGTAAGTCAGATAATTAGCTCTTCTCTCGAGGTAACTGAGGTCTTGCTACTGTTTTGTTTTGTTTTGTTTCCAGAACCTAAATTGATCCTAACAAACATGTATTGACTCTTGATGATTACATGTCTATAAAATGCAGTTTTTTATACATGAGATATCTCATTCAGTCTTCTTGAGACAGAGACAGGAAAATAGTCTCATTCACAGTCTACAAAGGGGAAGAAACTGGGAGAGAAGTCAGATTAAATTCCCCAATATCCACACAGCTCTAAGTAGTGAAGCTAAGACTTAAACTCAAGTTTTCTGATGCCCTAGCAGGTGAACTGCCTTCTTAGTGATGGGTCTTTGTGAAATGTATCTCATAGTATTGTTTCTACCTCCTTGGGTTGAATTATTTTACTGGTGTTGACTTCCCCTAAAATTTAGGCAACTTTTAGTTGTGCAGCAACTCCACCAGGTTTCCTCTTGGTATTGTCTCAAAATTTTCCTGATTCTCACTCAGAATATTTCATAAGACTAGCTCTTATAAAAGACTTCCTCTTTGTTCCAATTGTCTGCTTTTAATTAGCTATGTAGAATCAAAGAGTGCTAAAGCTGGAAAGGCCCTTAGGAATCACATATAGGGTAATTTATTATTTCACATGCAAAATAAATAATAAATAGGCACATAGGGATTGAGTGGTCATTCATAGATTTATAGTTACAGAACCTGTCTTTCCTATGACATCACACTTAATCTTTCATAATAAAGAAGGGCTAAAATATGCCACATACATCTAGGGATCTCACCTATTTCAGTTTTATTCACATTGTCTATGCACTAAAACAAGTGCTTCTATTAGCCTAATTCTATGACTTTTCAGTGAAAAACAATAAGATCAGATTTGTGTCAATGTTATTTGTGCTTCAGAAAGAANTGACTGAACTGAACTGAACTGATGAGTAACGTTATTGCAAATTCACTTTATTTATGATTTGGCCTTTGTAGCTCCTGTTTTATTTTTAATTGAAACTTCATAGCATCATTCTTACTGACATATACTGAAGACAAAAATATACTATATTTTCTTCATCTATCCTTTTTTTATTTGTTACTAAAAATATAGACATGGGCCAAAAAGGAAATAGCAGGAAGCATATTGAAATCATGACTTAAACATATGACAATAATCTATAATCACTATACTTGTCAATGAATCCTCCATGGTGGGAGCTCGCCATGATGTACACAGCAGAGAGAGAACAGACTGAGAGCTGAGTCTACCTCATTTCCCTGCTCAAGATATTGGAATACAAATATTCAAGGATGATCTCCTTATAAGACCAACTTTTAATATTTCCAAATTACACTTAAAAACACTTAAAATATTAACAAATATTAGTTTACTTAACTATTATTATTAGTAGTAGTATAACCCAAGTCATTTGGTCTCACCTACATGAGGCTACATATGGGATCATATATATGAAACTTACAATGTCTTTCAGACTCTGACTTGCCTGTCCCCACTAAAAGACATCCTCCTCAAGTGGTGCTTCCTCTATTCCTACAAATCCCTCTGGTTAGCCATTACCATATGGCATCCACCAAGTATTCTCTTTATCTAGCATCCATTTTGTTGATGCTTATGATCTGCTTTTAAACTTTTCTGAAGATTCCTCAGTTTTGCAACATAGATAGGGGCAAAAATATAAATGTTTTAACTGTCTGCTCCTGATTCCAAAGCTGGCTATTTGCAGCATGCCAGCATGGGGCAGGTTCCAAGAACAGAGGGTGACTTGGAACAATACTATATTAGTTTTCCATGGCTAACAGAACAAATTATCACAAACTTAATGGTTTAAGCCAACATGATTTATCATCTTACATTTCTTGAGGTTAGAAGTTCAACAGGAGCCTTACTGGGCCAAAACCAAAGTGTTGGCAGGATTATATTTTTTTTCCCTAGAAGGTCTATAGAATACTCCATTTTCTTGCTTTTTTCTGCATCTAGATGTTTTGTGCATTTCTTGGTTCATAGCCTCATCCTCCACCTTCAATCCAACAACATTTCATCTCTCTGTTCATTCTTCTGTATTTACATTTCCTTCTAGCTCTCTTCATTCACTTTTAACAATGCTTGATTACATTAGGTCCACCCAGTCTAAAATGATCCCGCTCTCAAAAGCACTGGATTTATCATCTTAATCACGTCTACAACCTCAATTCTCCTCTGAGACATAACCTAACATAGTCACATAGGTTCTAAGGATTATGATATGGATATCTTTGAGGGAGGAGGCATTATTTTGCCTACCAAGTATACTTTGTCAGTTTGACTCCAAAGTGAGATTCTTT
Source organism: Neotragus pygmaeus (assembly GCA_006410875.1). Taxonomy (NCBI): domain Eukaryota; kingdom Metazoa; phylum Chordata; class Mammalia; order Artiodactyla; family Bovidae; genus Neotragus; species Neotragus pygmaeus. The sequence goes on along the minus strand of SJYV01042817.1, from coordinate 634,187 downwards.
TTCATATCCAAATTTTCTTGTGTCATTAATTAACAAAATTCTAGTATAATAAGGTCAAAGGAAAAAACTTCTAATACATAAAAGTCAATAATATCTCTATATATTAGTGACACACAATTGGAAAATTTGAACTCAGCATAATATTATTTGCAACAGTCTTTAGGAACATAAAATACTCAGGCCTTGCAGTACAGAATGAAGCAGGGCAAAGGATAACAAGAAAAAGAAAAGGACAACAGAGTTTTGCCAAGAGAATGTACTGGTCATAACAAACACTCTGCCAACAACACAGGAGACAACTCTACACATGGACATTACCAGATGATCAATACCAAAATCAGAGTGATTATATTTTGCAGCTGAAGATGGAGAAGCTCTATGCAGTCAGCAAAAATAAGACCTGGAGCTGACTGTGGCTTAGATCATGAACTCCTTATTGTCAAATTCAGACTTAAATGGAAGAAAGTAGGGAAAATCACTAGACCATTCAGGTATGACCTAAATCAAATCCTTTACGATTATACAGTGGAAGTGACATATACATTCAAGAGATTAGATGTAACAGACAGAGTGCCTGAAGAACTATGGATGGAGGTTCATGACATTGTACAGGAGGTGGTGATTAAGATCATCCTCAAGAAAAAGAAAAGCAAAAAGACCAAATGGTTGTCTGAGGAGGCATTACAAATAGCTGTGAATAGAAAAGATACTAGAGGCAAAGGAGAAAAGGAAAGATATACTGATTTGAATGCAGAGTTCCAAAGAATAGCAAGGAAAGATAAGAAAGCCTTCCTCAGTNAAATTAAAAAAATAAATAAATAAACTTTTTTTAAATGAGAGAAGCAAAAAAAAAAACAAAAATTACTGAAGACCTCAATGAACTTCAATTTTTGAGTTATGTCAGTGTATAATAAACATATTAGGCAATTTTAAAGTGTAATATCTTAAACAGGACCACAAATTTTTTCTGTTCCTTCAAACGATAGAATTCACTTCCCAACTTTGAAATTTTGCTTGCCTTTTGACAGACTGTTTCCAAATAGGAAAAGGAGTACGTCAAGGCTGTATATTGTCACCCTGCTTATTTAACTTATATGCAGAGTACATCATGAGAAACACTGGGCTGGAAGAAACACAAGCTGGAATCAAGATTGCTGGGAGAAATATCANAAGATTGACCAATATCAAGGTAACTGTTATTTATCAAAGTCAGGCCAAAGTCCAACCCAAGCTACCAAATCTGAGTAAAATCCCCAGATCTGCTACCAAGTAGCCATGTGACTCAAGAATGAATGTCTGAAATTCAGATCTCTTACCTGAAAAAGTGAGGGAAAATAATATCCATTTTTTAGAGATACTTAGAGGAGTAATAATAATTTTTAAAGTGTTTACCAAATTTCTTGACACAAATAGTTCTCAATGATCATTTTCTTTCCTCTTTCCTCCCTCTCCTCTGTACCTAGTTGTGTGCTGTGTTGCCCTTAGTCTCTCAGATGTGTCTGAATCTTTGTGACCCCATGGATTGTAGTCCACGAGACTCCTCTGTCCATGAGGATTCTGCAGGCAAGAACACTGGAGTGGGTTGCCATACCTTCCTCCAGGGGATCTTCCCAACCCAGGGACTGAATCCATGTCTCCCACATTGCAGGTTTCTTTACCTGCAATGGTAAAGAATTCTTTACCTTCTGAGTCACCAGGGAATCCCATGAATACTAGAGTGCGTATGACTAGCCAATCTCTTCTCCAGGAGAACTTCTTGACCCAGGAATTGAACTGGGGTCTCTTGCAAAGCAGGCACATTCTTTACCAGTTGAACTACCAGGGAAGCCCAAAGCTGACCTCTCCTTAAATGTATACTCTTAACATGGGCATTAGTTAGAACTTTTGTTGCAAGTAACAGAATTCTATTCAGATTGAGGTAAGTAAAAATGGGGTATCTGCTATAAGGATAGAGAAGATTATCATAAAGACCCAAAAGTCAAGAACTCAGCCAGGCTTCAGGAAATCACCAGAACCAGAAACCATAAAGACCCCTCTTTCCCTTCTCTGCTTATCTCTCCGCATTAGCTTTTCTGTCAGGCTCTTTCTTCTTCTTGATACACATGATAATAGAAGATGGGGATTCCAGAATTAATGACAGATTTCTTCCATTTACTGGCCCAGACTCAACCATATTTTCTAATCTAAATCCTAAACTTTTGGGAAAGAGAATCTGGCTGGCTGGTGGCAGAGAGGGCTATGAGAATCATAAAATATAAATTGCCTGCCAGGGACCCACCATTTAAGCTTAAATGAACAGTTATAGGGGGTCCTTGCAAATTGGGTAGAGACAACTTAAAAATCTACTACAATATGCTGTCAACTTGCTAGTAGATAATCTGAGATGAATCCCCATCATGTTTGAAAGTTTCCAGTTTAACATATAGCTTAGAGAGGTATTGCCATAATGGCAATACCTTGTCTATCAGTGTGGGTATGTTGACAGTTTAGATTTTTATCTATTTTCAAAGCTCCCTGTTGATTTTTTTAAAACACCCAGAGTCAGGGTCATAGAACAAATTTTCTCAAATCTCTTTCCTTAACTCAAGTCATGAGGAGGGTGAGATTGGATACTCTTACTCTTAAAACCTGGGGTTATGGAAAAACTGTTCTTAAAAGAATCATCTTATTTTAGATAGGCTTGGCTCTAAAATAAAAGGCCCCTTTCATGGGGTTGTTTTGGAAAGCTGCCAAGAAATATACAGTATCAGGAAAAATACTGGCTTAATGTTTTTCAACATTATTCATCAGTTATTCCCAGAGTCCAGTTATTAAAACTCTCCAGCTCAGCAGTCTGGTTTTCTGCTTGTAGACATAACTGCCTTTTAATGAATGAATTACAGGTGAGCTAACCATAGGAAAAAAAAATGTTTTTGGTAGGCCCTGGCATGGTCTATTATTGGCGAGACCAATTGCCTCTTCAAGTTTTAGATTTCATAATTATCTTATTAAAACCATTGATTTTAGTGGAAAATTAAACGAACAACATGNCTGCCTTTTAATGAATGAATTACAGGTGAGCTAACCATAGGAAAAAAAAATGTTTTTGGTAGGCCCTGGCATGGTCTATTATTGGCGAGACCAATTGCCTCTTCAAGTTTTAGATTTCATAATTATCTTATTAAAACCATTGATTTTAGTGGAAAATTAAACGAACAACATGCTTTTCTAATGGATGTAAGCTTATCCTATGCAAATATCAAGAGTCATGCATTGCTCCAAGTATGGGCCCCCCTTAACACAAGTCTCCTTTACCCCAGATAACATCAGCTCTTATTTGAAGTTTTGCTAATAATAAACAGAAAATACTGTTCAGAAGTTTCATGCTCAATTCTGAGGCAGCCCATTCTTTCCATAGTTTCTGCATGTTTAATTCTAAACTGATTAAGCTGAAAATTATGAGGGTTTCCCAGGTGGCACTAGTGGTAAAGAACGTGACTGCTAATGCAGGAGACATAAGAGATGTGGGTTCAATCCCTAGGTTGGGAAGATCCCCTGGAGAAGGGCATGGCAACCCACTCCAGTACTCTTGCCTGGAGAATCCCATGGACAGAGGAGCCTGGCGGGCTATGGTCCATAGGTTTGCAGAGTCAGATGTGACTTAGAATGCATGCATGGCACAGGTATTCCCCCACTTATGAATGTTGACATTAGTGCAGTCTAGCTGGAAGCCCAGAATTTTCATGTGGAGGCATGAGGATGATGAGTTGATTGTGAAGTGGAGTTAATTCAAGGAAACAGGAAACATGCCCTTGCCTTTTCTCAGTAGAGTGGAGTGAAAAGTCCATGTCTGAGCTTGTGTATCTCTTTTTTTCCAAATAGGATCAACCCACCATGCTCTACAATCCTTTCTATTAACTCCTTGTTCTGAGAAGATCTAGAGCCCTAACAAAGAGGGCTGTGACTTCAAGCACAACCACACTAAGCTGAAGTTATAATACTGACAGCAGGTAAGCACAGAGCCCTCTTCCTAACTAACTAATGGGAAAAAGAGCAGTTAAAATGTTGTGTAGAATAATATGACAGTCAGTATACATCACCTTTTTCTCTCTACTATGTCAGCCTTTATTTTTAGGAATTAAACCTTTAGAAATGTGTCCTAAAAAAATGTTTGCTTGATTATATCAGAGTTTTTATTGTGACAGTTTTTAAAAGGAAGAAAACTTAAGAACAAAGCTAAGTGTCCATAACTGGGGCAACAGTTAGATAAATTATGGTACATCCATAGGATGGAATACTAAGTGGTCAGCAAAAGTAATTTAGTACAGACATATACAAGGACATGAGAAAATGTCCATAATATTTGGCTAAATGGAAAAATCAAAACAGTACATATATTTATGATTTAATTTTTATAAAACAGTACATTACTATGGACTTGTGTGTGTAATTTTTACACACCCAAAGAGCCAATGGATACACAACAAATTGCTAACAGCAAAATCTTGGTCTATAATGAATGGAAAAGAACGTACACTTTTAACTCTGTACACTTTGATATTCTTGAATTTCCTACCACTAGAAGACATTATTTTATAATTAGTAAACAAACACGATAGGCTATAGAATTTCAGTTGAGGATGATGAACGATTTCTGGAGATAAGAGGCACTGATGGTTGTACAACAACAATGCGAATGTGGGAATGCCACTGAAATGGATACTTAAAAGTGGTTGAAATAGTAGATTTTATATTATGCATATTTTACTACAAAAAAAAGATGGTGTCCTTTATAAGGGCACCTCCATTATATAAGTAATGGGCAGTGGTGGCCTCAAAGATGAGTCACGTGCTCTCAGGTAAGTTCAGGTAAGTGAGCCTGGACCTACTTGTAAAGTGTGGTGATGCCAATGAATTAGATTGTGTACCTGGAGTTACACACGATGTCCTTGAGCAGCCAGGATAATATAAAAGTCACCTTCCACTGTCAGCATGACAGGAGGGCTCCCTTTGGTAAGTAGATATTTAGGGGCAGGTTCTTCATGATATTTCTTATGTATATCATCATAACCACAGCTCCCACCCCCTTCTCCACTTTAGTAATGACTGTTTTTTCTCTTAAACATGAGCCTACCAATAATAATGTAATATGTTACACCTTTGTATACAGTTGCCTAACCTCATTTTATCTTATTAGATCTGTACTGGAATTCCTTAAGAATCCATATTAAATGTCCTGATCATTTAATTGTATGAAATTATACCTTTTAAGCTTACATAGTATCTATAAGGTAGAAAGAAACGAGGGCCCAAGGCCAATCTATAAGACAAAGAGTGTCTTTAAGTTAAGTGAACCAGTCAGTAAACATTTATTCATCACCTACTGTATGAGTTAGATAGGATATACCAAGGAGCATAACACAAATGTCTAAGCTTAAGAGGCTTATACTATATAAAGGAAATATCAAGTATACAAGCATTGGATTGCACTGAACTGAATTTGATTAGATTGGGTGGAACTGGATTTTTTAAATTTGACACAACAAACATTTAACACCCATAAAAATGTTGCACTGAGCAAGGTAGCATAGGTTTGAAGAGGAGAATAAGAACACTATAAAACATGGATCCTCTCAGATTCACAACTGAGGAGAGAGCAGGAAATGAAGTAAGTGAAATGCAAGACATAATGTACAAATGGTACAACAAAGTTATAAATCCAAATTGTGACAAGGATAATCATTCTTTATGTGGAGACCAGAGTAGATGGTGGGAACAGACCCAGGGTGGAGGGTGGGTGGTATTCAGGCTGAAGGAACAGATTGAGCAAAGGCTTGGAGGGGAAAATGTGCCAGAGTGTTCAGGGAACAGAGTAGTTCAATTCATCTAGAGCATAGCGAGCAGGATAGGGGACAAGGCTCTCTGCATGAGATAAATTAGGGAAGGGAGATCAGGGCCAGAGCCTCAAGGCACTAGTGAGGAATCACACATTCCAGGGGCCGCAGAGGCTGACGGGAACTTAGTGTTCACCTAATAAAGCTTTTATCCACAGGAAGCCATCACCTCTCACCCAGGTTACTGTATTAGCTTTTAACTGTACTTTCCATTCTCACTCTGGTACCCTCTAATCCATTCCCCATACAGCAATCAGTGTGGTCTTTTTGAGACTGCAAATCAAGTCATATCACACTTCTGCCCTGGATTTCTCCTTTGTTTATAAGTTCAAAATGTTACCATAACCTCGAGGTCCTGCAGGGTAGAAGTTCCAGCTCCCTGACCTTGTGTGTGCATGCTCAGTTCTTATCTTTCTCATAATGCCTCAGTCTCCCTCAGCGGCTCCTTCCTGATCCTTACTGCTCTGCAGTGTCTCTGTGCCAAGTGGGATGATGGAAAAATACCAAGTGGCTAACACACAGCTATGGAATAAAGTAGGACATGCAGGCAGGTATGAATGCATGCATGAGTGAATGAATGAATGAATGACATCAACAAAATTCATCTCAAGTACCATTCACCCTTACCACTTACATCTATTGGGCAAGAACTCCCAATTCTGCCTAGAGAGCAAAAGACGAATAGGCATAGGTGGAGAAAGATTCTGGGGAAGGTCAGGAGAGGTTTAGAGCAAGAACAAGGCCATTGCTAAATTGACCTTCCACTAGTCCATTTTGGATAAGAGATGTCAGAAAGGTGGATACAGCCTGAGAGCATAGCCCAGGCTGACTAGGATCCAAGGGAGTGTGAGAGACATATATTCACAAGACTGCAATCAGAGAAGGAAATGTCAAGATCACAGCAGAGAAGTCCTGCTCCAGGTGGCTGCAATAGAGAAGAAAGTTGTAAAGAATCAAGGTCAAGAAATTGTTGGACAGAGAGCTGTCACCAGGGCTAACAGCTCACCTATTTTTGGTACATATAACTGCAATCCCACACTTATTTATTGACTTATTTGCTGTTGTCTATTTCTTTTTTACCACCCCAACTAGATTATAGTCCTCTCAAAGGCAAGGACCAGGCATGTTTAAGTGTGATATCTAGTGTCTAGCATAATCAGAGATGCTTATTGAATATCTGGAGGGTAAATGAATAATTGAAGGGTTAGGGTTGCTGACTGTACCTCACTCTCATTCATCCTTTTATATTTGAAATTTATAGAAGTTATATGGCATGAGTGGAAAATATTTGAGAATTGTATAGATATAATTTCACCATGTTATCAAACTGGATTATACATAATTGTTTGTATTATTATTTGTTTAAATTGTTCTTTCTTTTTTTTTTTTAACTGTAAAAACAGGTTCATAGTTTATTATTAGAGGCACAGTACAACAAGTGGAAGAGCATACAGAGAAGCAGTTTAAAACAGAAGCCAAGGCAGAGACACGTGGCTGGAGAGAAAGGGTATGCAGGGTCTCCCTTGCCTCAAGGAGGGGAAATAAGTGACCTGTTGATCTTTTACTCAATAGAGTTTAGCCCCTCTCTGTCTCTGACATGCTGTTTGTTATCTTTAAGTGTCCACAGAAGAAAATGTCCAGTTCTTGTTATTTTCATCCCAAAGTGGGAACAGGAGGTTGATTGTAAATATCTAGCCTAGAGACCATTTGCCTCCTTACTCAAGAAATGTAAATAGGAGGTTAGATGTGAATGTCAAGACCAGAGCTCATCTACCTCCTGCCTCACCTGGGTATGCCATGAGACACGATCATAGCAGTATTGTTTGTAATGATCCCAAGATCCCTTGGAAAAGGAAATGGCAACCAGCTCCAGTATTCTTGCCTAGAGAATCTCATGGACAGAGGAGCCTGGCGGGCTATGGTCTAAATTGTTCTTTCTACTCTGAAAGTGCACAGTCCTTGAGGGCAAGAGTCAAATTCTATATAGCGCTTCATTTCTATCCTCAGAGCACCCAGAAAGTGATAGGAAAATGGTATGCAGATGCATAGCAGCCTTGAGGGGAGGCTTTACAGTTAAACAGACTTTTGTATTTAAACAAAACTGCTTCCACCAGTGATCTTTATGTCTTCATCTAAGTTTCCGTGTCAACAAAACAGGGATAAAAACCAGGCTATGGCTCCCAGGGTTGATGTAACACTTAAATGAGATAACTATATAATCATACTAGTGCCAAGTATATAGCATTCCATGCATGGTAGCTAAAGATAAAATTAATTTTTACCTGCTGTTTAGACTGCGGGAGCTGCAGATGCATTTAGGGTTTGTCATTACTTGCGTCAATGATACACTCGTGCTCCTCTTGGTAAGCTGGTTGAAAGGAACATTTCCTTTCCTGCTTTGCCCTAGCAGAAATGATTCCAGCCCAGCATCATTCTTCCCCAGGACCAGTTTGGTCTGCCTACTCTGGCAGAGGCTGGGGGTGGTGCCCATGACCTCAGGGGCTGATCTGAGTGTTCACAGCTCCATGCTGCCCTCTGGTGGTGGTATTTCGGGCTGCCCCCTGTCTGCATCGGACTTTCTCAGTGCTCTGCTGACAGAAAGGTACAAAGATAAACTACAGAAAGAGCACCAATAAGGAAACTCCCGGAAGACTACAGGGTGGTAATGGGGCGGGGGGCGGCTGGGGGGCTGTGCACTGTCCCAGCTGTTCTATTTGCCTCAGTTCCTCTTAACACCATCTCTACTCAGGTTACTATAAGGATGTCTAGTCTCAGTTCAGTTCAGTCGCTCTGTCATATCTGACTCTTTTCTACCCCATGGACTGCAGCTCACCAGGCCTCCCTGTCCATAACCAACTCCTGGAGTTTACTCAAACATGTCCATTGAGTCGGTGATGCCATCCAACCATTTCATCCTCTGTCGCCCCCTTCTCCTTCTGCCTTCAATCATTCCCAGCATCAGGGTCTTTTCAATTGAGTCAGTTCTTTGTCAGGTGGCCAAAGTATTGGAGTTTGAGCTTCAACATCAGTCCTTCCAATGAACAATCAGGACTGATCAACTAGGATGGACTGGTTGGATCTCCCTGCAGTCCAGGGAACTCTCAAGAGTCTTCTCCAACACCAAGTTCAAACCCATCAATTCGTTGGCACTCAGGTTTCTTTAGAGTCCAACTCTCACATCCATACATGACTACTGGAAAAAAACCACAGCTTTGACTAGATGAACCTTTGTTGGCAAAGTAATGTCTCCGCTTTTTAATATGCTGTCTAGATTGGTCATAGCTTTTCTTCCAAGGAGCAAGCGTCTTTTAATTTCAGGCTACAGTCACCATCTGAACTGATTTTGGAGCCCCCCAAAATAAAGTCTCTCACTGTTTCCACTGTTTTCCCATCNTTCTATGGTTGCATAAGATTCCACTGTGTATGTATGAGTTTGTGAGTGTATGTATATGCATGTATACACACACACACACACACACACACATACACACACGCCTATTTTCTTTATTTGTTTATTCATTGGCAGACACAGTTGTTTCCATATCTTGGCTATTGTGAATAATACTGCAATGAATATGGCAGTGCAGATATCTCTTCAAAACACTGATTTCTTTTGCTTTGGATATAACTCAGAAGTGGTATTGCTGGATAATATACTAGTTATATTTTTAAAGAGCCTTCATATTGTTTTCCATAGTGACTGTGCTAATTTATATTACCGCCAACATTCTACAAATGTTCTGTTCTCTCTACATCCTCATCAACACTTGTTATCTCTTGTCTTTTTGATGGCAGCCATCCTAATAGTGTGAGGTAACACCTCATTGTGGCTTTGATTTGCATTTCCTTGATTATGATATTGAACACTTTTCTGTATACCCATTGGCCAGTTGTATGTCCTCTTTGGGAAAAAAAATCTATTCAGATCCTTTGCCCATTTTAAAAATTGGGTTACTTTTTGCCATTGAGTTGTATGAGTTCCCTTATCAGATACATGATCTACAATTATTTTCTCCATAGGTTTCCCTTTCATTCTGTTGACTTTCTTTTGCTGCACAGAAAAGTTTTAGTTTGATTTATTCGCATTTGTTTACTTTTGCTTTTGTTGTCTGTACTTTTGGTGTCATATACAAAAAAATTATTGCCAAATCTATTGTCAAGAAGGCTTTTCCTTGTTTTCTTCCAGGAATTTCAAGGTTTCAGGTCTTACAGAGTATCACTGAGTGTAGCTAGGTGTGGAGGAGCCACTTCCAAGATGGGTCTTTACTCACATGAGTGGAGTTGCTATGCTCCTTGGTGTTTCTGCTTCTCTTCATGTGTTTCATTTTGCTTTCTGATTGTCCTGGAACTCTCCATGATACTTAGGCCTCTCACAAAACAGTAATTTTAGAACTGATGGATTTATCACCTTGTATCAACTTCTCCTAGAGAGACTGTTTCAAGAACAAATGTTCTAAGAGACCCTGAAGAAGCTGCAAGGATTCACTGAACCTCACCTTGTTAGTTCCAGAATGTCAGTTCTGTTACATTTTGCTGGTCAAATAAATTCAAAGGGTTGAGGAAAGAATATTTTCACCTTTAGACCATAGAATGGCATGGAATAGAAGAATATAGAAAATTATTTTATTTTTATATAGAAAAATCAAAATATTGATGGTGCCCCTCTTGGAGGCAAGTTATTATAGACTCTCTCCTAAGAGCATCCCCAAGTTATCAGCTTCCACCCAAATAAATATTATGACTCTTTCCCTTTCCTTTGAGAGTACAGCCTAGAATAAAGGCCTCTTAGTGGAAACAATAAATGGTCAATAATATTTAATAATCACTTGCTACATGCCAGAGCCTGAAGTAAGTGTTATATATGTATGATTTAATTTTATGCTTACAACTTCTAAGATAAGTCAGATCAGTCAAAATATTAGGGAAGTTAATTTACTCTTTGACTAACAGTAAGCAGAGACTCTAAAGATTTGAACTCAGGTCTTCTGAACCCCAAAATTTGTACCTTAGTCAGCACACAAATCAGGCTAGAGTTTATGCAGAAGGTGAAATCACAGTTGGTATTAGACAAGTTGGCAGGGAAATTTGAATAAGTGAGCAGGGCAGAGACAAAGAGGCAACAATATGAGTGCGGATAGAGATGTGGGAACTGGCCTATTGGATCATCAAAAAGTATGACTAGAATTGGATAGATTGGCAAGAGAAAAATTCTGGTGGCCATGAAACCTCAGCAGAGGAGCCTGATCCATTGAAACAGGAGTCAGGCAGCCCACTCATTCCAGAGGAAGTTTTTATACCTAACTTAAGACTTCAATTAATAGTGTTCATTTCTTTTATTAATAACAAGCTTCAACTACTGGGCATATATTTGGAGAAAACCATAATCCAAAAAGATGCATGCACCCCAATGTTCACTGCAGTGTTACTTACAATAACTAAGAGATCAAGGAAGTAACCTAAAGGTCCGTTGACAAATGAACGGATAAAGAAGGTGTGGTATAATATACAATGAAGTATTGCTCAGAAATGAAAATGAATGAAATAATGCCATTTGCAGCAACATGGACAGACCTAGAGATTATCATACTAAGTGAAGGAAGCCAGACAAAGGCAGATATTATGTGATATTTCTTACAAATGACACAGATGAACTTATTTACAAAACAGAAATAGACCTATAGACCTAGAAAACAAAATTCCAGTTACCAAAGGGTAAAGGGGAGGGATAAATTAGGAGTTCAGGGTTAACATATACACACGACCATATATAAAAGAGGTGACCGACAAGGACTTAGTGTATAGCACAGGGAACTATACTCAGTATTTTATAATAAACTATAAAGGAAAAGAATCTGAAAAATAATATATATTCTTTTGTATCTATCTAAAACAACGGAATCATTTTGCTGTACACCTGAAACCAACACAAGAATGTAAATCAACTATACTTCAATTTAAAAAAAAACAAAGAGTGATACTGGGAAAATANAAGAATCTGAAAAATAATATATATTCTTTTGTATCTATCTAAAACAACTGAATCATTTTGCTGTACACCTGAAACCAACACAAGAATGTAAATCAACTATACTTCAATTTAAAAAAAAACAAAGAGTGATACTGGGAAAATACTTAAAGTTTCAGAATTTGGTTCAACTATCTCAATTCCTAGCTATAACTCATATTAAGAGTGAATAAAAGTTCACACAAATCAATGAGTAGGGTCAAACAGTGGCCCCATTTCCACTCCGGAGAAGATTTCCCTTGTGTGTGAAAAAACTCTGTTCCTCCTTTTTCTTAGAATTAACAATATTTGGGAAAGGAAAGAGAGTTGTTAGCTGGTACAGCAATTTCTAAATCAATACCTTGACTTTGACCCAACTGTAATAACTTATGAGCTTTTGTAAAAGTTTAAGATGAAGCTGTCTGAAACATGACTTAACAACATAAAAGTTTCACACCTTTAGTAAAGAACCATGGTAAACAGAACACTGGCTTCACAGCCAAACTTAACTGGGTCTGTTTCTAGCTCCACCAGTTACTAGCTAGGTAAATTTGGATGAATTACTTACCTCTTGGAGCCTTACTTGACATGTAAAAACTGGAAGAAGCACAATATTCCAAGGAAGCAGTGAAGATTCAGTGTGATAATACACAGGGTCTGGCTTATAGAAAATACTCAGTGCACATTACTTTTCCATTTTAGGTGTTAGGTTCACTGATACTTGGCCTGACTTCAGGTCTAATGCCTGCTCCACTGCTTAAGGGTAGGAATGGGAATGCTGCAGTGGATGCTATGATTATAGTCCTGAGACTTAGAGTTGTCCAAAAATCCAGTCTTTTCACTGAACAGAAATGGCAGTGAAGGAGGAATTTAAGTCAAAATCTTCCCCTCTACTGCATTAAACTAATGATTGAAGGTATAACAGTACCTCCCTCATGGGGCTATTTTGAAGGCTAAATTACATAAATCATACAACAATGGTAGGTACAAGTAAAATTGTAATACAGTAAACTGTCCATGTATTATTTATTATATTTATGCATTCAAATATTCATTAACTGGCACTTGTTTGGTGAACACTGTCCTTGGAGTTTCTTCAGAACAGATGGGCCTATGCAAAGAAGATTGACTCTTGGCAGACACACAAGACTTGCTAGCTGCCATTTCAGCACTTGAATAAAAGTACTGACAAGATGCATACTGTCTACACTGTGGTTGAAGCAAACCCAGCGAGTGTGATGTTTCTGAATACCTATATCAATATTTTAAGTTACTAGGAGGCCACTCCAAACCAGAGAGGATGATTATTCAGAATGTCCAAAACATGACATAGTCAGGGGACAGTCTCACTGAGGCTGAGAGAAAAAGTAAAATGATGAAGTCAAGTCAGTCATGTCAGATGTTATGTAAATGAAAGAAGTGAGAAACAAAGATGTATAGAAGCAAAGCACAAGCTGGGGGAGATCAGAATGAAGACCATGGTCAATATGGGTATCTGCGGATGACTTTTACATGATCATGGCAGCATATGTGAGAGTGAGTCTTTTGTCTCAAAATGATAGGGTAGGGTATTCAAAATGATATTTATACATTTCCAAAAAGTTTGGGCCTTCCATCATTTGGAATGAGGCCCAAGTTCAAGTCTTGGAGGCTGTAAAAATAGACATTTCAAGAAGTAATTGATGATCAAGGCATTTTTATTTTGAACTGCCTCTGTAGAACAAAGAGAGTCTAAACTTGCTGACTTTGAAAGCATATGAGTGGTTAGTTATGATTTATGCTAAGAAGCAAACCAAATATGGCACTGGATGATTTAATTTAGATGCTAATTACATCTAAAGGCATGTGTGTTTTCACTGACATGCCTCAAGCTCTTTATTTCCTGACAGACTGTAAATGGACAAATAAGGTGGATATATTGCAAGATACTGAGGATGTACAAGAGCAACATGGTTGGTTTGCTTTCTTGCACCTGGCTCTGTTGATTCTGCATATTAAACAATAAAAGGAAAAGGTGAAAATGATTAACTTTGAAATAATCTTGAGTTAAATGCTTTTTGCAAGAAAAAAGAAAGGAGTCTTACTTCAGAAGCTTTACTAATACAGCAAAAACGAAGGCTTCACCTCGAAACTGAGGAAAACCAATGCCAAATTTTTAGTTAAACAAGTACTGATAGAGTTAAGTAAGAAGATAAATAAGTGTTCAAGCCAGTCACTGTAGAGAAAAGAAAAATCCAAACCAGGTGCATGGCACTGAGCAGGCAAATCTACCATTTTGTTGTCTAAGTTTTTGGCTTGTCAACTGATTAAGGTCAGTCCCTTCAAATATGAGAAAATGTACAGGACATAACATGTTGCTCACCACCACCCCCTGCCCAAAGTCCCATCTGGCTTCATTTACCATCTTATTTAGTCTTGATTCCATCATCCATCATTATAATAACTCGTTTACAAATCCACTTAGCTTGACTGTCCATCATTCCCTTTTCCATCTTCTGCTGGAAAAACATCAGACCAGATGAACATCATCTGCCTTCTTTAAGATTACGGTTGAGCAGATGAATGTTACCAGATAAATTCACAAAGGGGGCTATTTTCACTTTTATTCCTATTGTATCTCCATGAGGTATTCAATGCATTCCAGTAAACCTACTGTTTCTCTAGTAGGCTGGGTTTCTCTTTTTCTCAAGAGACCTTCTATCTCCTCATTCTTCCTACATTCTTTCCTCCATTAATGATGAGCTCCCCTCCTCATCAAGAAATCTGAAGTTACCAGGGAAAAACTCCTTGTCTGTTAACAACCAAAGGACCAAACTAATCTATACTTACAATCTTGAATTTTCTCCTACCCCCGCAATGAAAGTCAGTATCTTCTTCATAAAGCCAGCCCCTCCTCTGTGCTCCAGATTTCATCCCCTTTCCTTCCATTTGTCTCTCTCTTTTCTTTGTACTGGTTCATTTCCCTCAGCAAACATGCTCAAAGACCTCTCATCACAAAACCAACAAGTCACAAAACCAAAACTTTCCCTGAACCCCACATATTCTAGTCATAACCCCATTTCTCCATTCCCTTCTATATGGAACTTCCCCAAAGAGTTGTTTGCATATTCTGAGTCCATTTTCTAACCTTCAACTCACTCTTATTTATTAACAAGCTGACTTCTTCCCAGCTACCCCACTGAAACTGCTCTTGTTAAGGTTTCCAGTAACTTCCATTTTGTTACTTCATTTAGCACCTCATTAGCACAAATTCAGGTATGATCAGAAAGGAGGTTGTAATCAATAACAAAAGACTCCTTCCCCTTAGGAAATTCCAAGGGTTTTAGGAGCCCTGTGCCAGAGACCAGGGACAAATACCAAGTACTTATGTTTTTATTATAACACAGTAGCAAAATACTTTCAGAATATGCATAGCCTATATTGCTAAAGACTGGAGGAAATAACTTCTAGACCAGGTGATATGAGAGTTTTATCCTACAGCCAAGATGAAAGTACAGATGTTCCTGGATGTCTTGATGCATGCTATCTGCTAGCTTAGATTTCAATAATAAACAACATGAATTGCTTTTTTTGGCATGTCACTAACTTAAATATAACTAAAGAAGATATATTTTTGAGAGTAGATGACTTCTATAATTCACACAACATTTTAGGAAGAAAATATTTAAGTGTATTCACTCATAGAGTGGCTCCTCTTGAGACAGGAAGGAAGGAGGCAGGGCACAGTCAATAAAAGAATCACACAATCATTAAGAATAACAGGATACCTAGAACCTACTAGGTCCAAAATGGCAGATGACTCAACTTCCAGTAGATCTTGATGCTCATTACATATTCATCATAATATAACAGCATGTGAGATGACATACTCACAGATGCCATGACAGTTCTGAGGCCAACCCTAAAAGGCCAAAAAGTGAGTGGTGCCCCAGTTCCTAGAAATATCTAATCCTTCTCCAAGACAGTTAGAATATTTTTCCCACTCATTAGCCTATGAAATAACCCAGTCTATAAAAAGCTAACCACCCCCACACCTTGGAGCCCACTGTTGCCTTCTGAGATGGACTGCATTCTGTCTTTGCAGCGTGTATCTTTCAAAATAAACTCGCTTTCACTCTATTACGGCTCACTTTGAATTTCTTTCCTGCAGGAAGTCAAAGACCTTCACTTTGCAGCCCATCCTAGGGACTTACTGAGGCATGATCATCCTTTCATACCCCATTTCCCACTGACTAGAAAATTTATTTAAGTTTCTGGGATAATGTTACATAGATAATACTAAAATTGAAATTCATTCATCACATCACTCATAAGTAAGCTAATACAATCAAGAAGTCAAAAGCACAAAAGGCTATAATGATGTGATTAACTTTAAAAACTAAATTAAAAAACTTTCAAAAATCAACTTTTAAATTACAGTAGACTCTATGCCTGCTTTTGTAAAAGTGGACTTTCAAAAGGGAAATTCTTATTTTGGATAGAGCATTTGGAAAATAGATATTTGGAAATATTTCTGTTACTTTCTGATTCTGTATGTGCAAACTCTCATATCTGTACACTTAAAAAAATTATCAGCATATATTTTCTATTTTAGAACACCCTCAAAAGATGTCCTTTTCATTATAGGTGACTGGAATGCTAAAGTAGGAAGTCAAGAAACACCTAGAGTAGCAGGCAAATTTGGCCTTGGAATGCGGAATGAAGCAGGGCAAAGACTAATAGAGTTTTGCCAAGAAAANCTTTCCCATTCTGTTCTTTTCCTCTATTTCTTTGCATTGATCGCTGAAGAAGTCTTTCTTATCTCTTCTTGCTATTCTTTGGAACTCTGCATTCAGATGTTTATATCTTTCCTTTTCTCTTTTGCTTTTCACTTCTCTTCTTTTCACAGCTATTTGTTAGGCCTACCCAGACAGCCATTTTGCTTTTTTGCATTTCTTTTCCATGGGGATGGTCTTGATCTCTGTCTCCTGTACAGTGTCACAAACTTCATTCCATAGTTCATCAGGCACTCTATCTATCAGATCTAGGCCCTTAAATCTATTTCTCACTTCCACTGTATAATCATAAGGGATTTGATGTAGGTCATACCTGAATGGTCTTCCCTATTTTCTTCAATTTAAGTCTGAATTTGGTAATAAGGAGTTCATGATCTGAGCCACAGTCAGCTGCTGGTCTTGTTTTTGCTGACTGTATAGAGCTTCTCCATCTCTGGCTGCATAGAATATAATCAATCTGATTTTGGTGTTGACCATCTGGTGATGTCCATGTGTAGAGTCTTCTCTTGTGTGTTGCAGTGGCCAGGAGGAAACACCCTGTGTCCGAGGTCAGTGGCAGCTGGGAGGAGACACCCCGCATCTGAGTCAGGGGTGGCCAGGAGGAGATACCCTGCATCCAAGATCAGGGGCGGCCGGGAGAAGCCACTTCACGTCCTAGGCCAGGGGCAGTGACCCTGAGGAGCCTCCTGGGGGCCCAAGGCCAGGGGCAGCAGCTGGGAGGAGCCACTCACACCGGAGGTCAGGGCCTGTGGCCGGGAGGAGCAACCCGAGGAGCGGAGGCTGCGCAGGCACAGGAGGGTCTAGAGGAGCTATCCCACGGTGAAGGTCAGGAAAGTCGGCAGTAGGGAGATACCCCTCCTCCAAGGTAAGGAGCAGCAGCTGTGCTTTGCTGGAACAGCCGTGAAGAGATACCCCACGCACAAGATAAGAGAAACCCAAGTAAGACGGTAGGTGTTGCAAGAGGGCTTTAGAGGACAGACACACTAAAACCATACTCACAGAAACTAGTCAATCTAATCACACTAGGACCACAGCCTTGTCTAACTCAATGAAACCAAGCCATGCCTGCGGGGCAACCCAAGATGGGCGGGTCATGGTGGAGAGGTCTGACAGAATGTGGTCCACTGGAGAAGAGAATGGCAAACCACTTCAGTATTCTTTCCTTGAGAACCCCATGAACAGTATGAAAAGGCAAAATGATAGGATACCAAAAGAGGAACTCCCCAGGTCATTAGGTGCCCAATATGCTACTGGAGATCAGTGGAGAAATAGCTCCAGAAAGAATGCAGGGAAGGCGCCAAAGCAAAAACAATACCCAGTTGTGGATGTGACAGGTGATGGAAGTCCGATACAGTCCGATGCTGTAAAGAGCAATATTGCATAGGAACCTGGAATGTCAGATCCATGAATCGAGGCAAATTGGAAGTGATCAAACAAGAGAGGGCAAGAGTGAAAATCGACATTTTAGTAATCAGTGAGCTAAAATGGACTGGAATGGGTGAATTTAACTTAGATACTGTGGGCAGGGATCCCTTAGAAGAAATGGAGTAGCTATCATAGTCAACAAAGGAGACCAAAATGCAGTACTTTGGTGCAGTCTCAGAAACGACAGAATGATCTCTCTTTATTTCCAAGAGAAACCATTCAATATCACAATAATCCAAGTCTGTACCCTGACCAGTAATGCTGAAGAGCTGAAGTTGAATGATTCTATGAAGACCTAAAAGACCTTCTAGAAATAACACCTAAAAAAAGATGTCCTTTTTATCACAGGGGACTGGAATGCAAAAATAGGAAGTTAAGAAATACCTGGAGTCACAGGCAAATTTGGCTTTGGAGAACAAAACAAAGCAGGTCAAGGGCTAACAGAGTTTTGCCAAGAGAATGCACTGGTGGTCGGGAACATCCTCTTCCAACAACACAAGAGAAGACCCAGGAGACCCATGTTCGACCCCTGGGTTGGGAAGATCTGGAGAAGGAAATGGCAACCTATTCCAGTAGTCCTGCCTGGAAAATCCCATGGATGGAGGAGTGTGGACATGACCAGATGGTCAATACTGAAATCTGATCATATTCTTTGCAGCCAAAAATGGAGATGCTCCATACAGCCAGCAAAAACAAGACCAGGAGCTGACTGTGGATCAGATCATGAACTCCTTATTGTCAAATTCAGACTTAAATTGAAGAAAGTAGGGAAAACCACTAGTCCATTGGACCACTAGTCCAAAACCACTAGACCATTCAGGTATGACCTAAATCAAATCCCTTACAATTATACAGTGGAAGTGACAAAGAGATTCATGGGTTTAGATCTGATAGACTGCCTGAAGAACTATGGAAGGAGGTTCATGATATTGTACAGGAGGCAGTGATCAAGATCATCCCCCCAAAAAAAGAAATGCAAAAATGCAAAATGGTTGTCTGAGGAGGCCTTACAAATAGCTGAGAAAAGAAGAGAAGCTAAAGACACAGGAGAAAAGGAAAGATATTCCCATTTGAATGCAGAGTTCCAAAGAATAGTAAGGAGAGATAAGAAAGCCTACCTCAGTGATCAATGCAAAGAAATAGAGGAAAACAGTAGAACGGGAAAGACTAGAGATCTCTTCAAGAAAATGGGAGATACCAAGGGACCATTTCAAGCAAAGATGGACACAATTAAGGACAGAAATGGTATGGACCTAACAGAAGCGGAAGATATTAAGAGGTGGCAAGAATACACAAAAAACTATATAAAAAAGATCTTGATGATCCAGATAATCACAATGGTGTGATCACTTGCCTAGAGCCAGACATCCTGGAATGCGAAGTCAAGTGGGCCTTAAAAGCATCACTATGAACAAAGCTAGTGGAGGTGATGGAATTCCAGTTGAACTATTTCAAATCCTAAAAGATGATGCTGTGAAGGTGTTGTTCTTAATATGCCAGCAAATTTGGAAAACTCAGCAGTGGTCACAGGACTGGAAAAGGTCAGTTTTCATTCCAATCCCAAAGAAAGGCAATGCCAAAGAGTGTTCAAACTACTGTACAACTGCACTCATCTTACACTCTAGTAAAGGAATGCTCAAAATTCTCCAAGCCAGGCTTCAACAGGACGTGAACCATGAACTTCCAGATGTTTAAGTTAGATTCAGAAAAGCCAGAGGAACCAGAGATCAAATTGTTAACATCTGTTGGATCATCAACAAAGCAAGAGAGTTCCAGAAAAATGTCTACTTCTGCTGTATTGACTATGCCAAAGCCTTTGATTGTGTGGATCACAATAAACTGTGGAAAATTCTTGAAAGATGGGAATACCAGACCACTTTACCTGCCTCCTGAGAAATCTGTATGTGGATCAAGAAGGAAGAGTTAGAACTGGACATGGAACAACAAACTGGTTCCAAATAAGTATGTAAAGGCTTTGATTATAATCCTGCTTATTTAACTTACATGCAGAGATCCTCATGCTAAATGACAGGCTGGATGTAGCACAAGCTGGAATCTAGGTTGCTGGGAGAAATATCAATAACCTCAGATATGCAGATGACACCACCCTTATGGCAGAAAGTGAAGAAGAACTAAAGAGCCTTCTGATGAATGTGAAAGAGGAGAGTGAAAAAGTTGGCTTAAAACTCAACATTCAAAAAACTAAGATCATGGCATCTTGTCCCTTCACGTAGTGGCAAATAGATGGGTAAGCAATGGAAACAGTGAGAGACTTTATTTTCTTGGGCTCCAAAATTAGTTCAGATGGTGACTACAGCCATGAAATTAAAAGACACTTGCTTCTTGAAAGAAAAGTTATGACCAACCTAGACAGCATATTAAAAATCAGAGACATTACTTTGCCAACAAAGGTCTGTCTAGTCAAGGCTATGGTTTTTAAATCCAGTTGTGATGTATAGATGTGAGAGTTGGACTATAAAGAAAGCTGAGTGACGAAGAATTGATGGTTTTGAACTGTGGTGTTGGAGAAGACTCCTGAGAGTCCTTTGGACTGCAAGGAGATCCAACCAGTCCATCCTAAAGAAAATCCATCCCAAATATTCATTGGAAGGACTGATGCTGAAGCTGAAACTCGAATTCTTTGGCCACCTGATGCAAAGAACTAACTCATTGGAAAAGACGCTGATGCTGGGAAAGATTGAAGGCAGGAGGAGAAGGGGACGACAGAGGATGAGATGGTTGGATGGCACCACTGACTCAATGGAGATGAGTTTGATCAAGTCCCAGGAATTGGTGATGGACAGGGAAGCCTGGCGTGTTGGAGTCCATGGGGTCACCAAGGGTAGGACATGACTGAACACCTGAACTGAACTGAAGGAAACTGTGCCAAATACAATGCAAAGTATAAAGTAAATTGTGGCAAGTACTTGAGGTATACTTTTTCAAAACTTGCCTTGTAATTTGTTTAAATTAAACCACAATTTAAAATAACCCAGTCTAATCTCTGACAATTTCCTCTGCAATCCCACCACTCTAATAAGAAATATACAACCTTCATTTTTCCTCCCCGAATTTCATAAAGTATCCTTTCTCTAGAACTTCTTGCAGAAACCATCCTCAAAAGAGCAAACCTTGCCCCCCACCCATCCCATTTCCGTTCTGAAAATGTTTCATGCTTTGAGCTTTTTTTAAATTGGTCTGTCCTCACAGGTATTTTCCTGCAACTGGACTCCCTCTGAGGTGCCATTAAACTCTAGGAGCAGAGCCTGTAATAATGTCCTCCCTGGAGGAATTATAATAAAATCTGATTGTTGATAGTCTTCTTTATGTTGATAGAGATTTATGGTGTTAAATCTTCCTTCTATGGATACACAAAACACTCCTTCCAGAGTTAATTCTATTATTTCTCCTAAATCTTCTCTTCTCTGGGATGCTTAGTTTAAGTATCCTCTTATTCACTAAATATTCACTACCAGATGCTCTGTTAGTCTATTAAAGCTGGCATAACAAAATATCACAGAATTATGTTGTCAAACAACAGAATTAACTTTTTCCCAGTTCTGAGGCTGGAGGTCCAAGTTCAAGGTGCTGGCAGGGTTGGTTTCCCTGAGGTTTCTCTTCCTGGTTTACATATAGCTGCCTTCATGCTCTGCTCTTACATGGCCTTTCTTTGTGTGTCCATGCTCCTTGTGTCTCTTCCTCTTCTTATAAGGACATCAGTTCTACTGGATTAAGGCCATGTCTTTATGACCTCATTTAACCTTAGTTACCTCCTTCAAGGCCATATCATCAAATACAGTCACACTGAGGGTTAGGGCTTCAAATATAAATTTGGAGGGAATACCATCCAATCTATAAGAAACGCTTACACAAAAGATCAGAAAAACAAATCTCTGGTACCAAGGATAGATGACATGGTTTCAAATCTTTTAAAATGTCTTTAACAGATATGGAAGTTAGAAAATAATCCAATAATAGATATGGAACCTGATCAACATGGAGGGAGACTATGTCTTCTCTCTTTTTGGAATTTATGCTCCTATTTATTTGGCCAAAGGTAAGATTCACTCTTGTGATCTGTGGATTTTTTCTTTTTTTCTTTTTACAAAAAATAACACCACTTTCGTATATTTCTCTACAATCACTGTACCTTTGCTATTGTTATTCAGTGGCTCAGTAGTGTCTGACTCTGTAAGACTCCATGGGCTGCAGCATACCAGACTTCCCTGTCCTTCAACATCTCATGGAGCATGCTCAAACTCATGTCCATTGAGTCAGTGATGTCATCCAACCATCTCGTCCTCTGTTGTCCCCTTCTCCTCTTTCCTTCAATCTTTCCCAGCATCAAGGTTTTTTTCCAGTGAGTCCACTTTTCACATCAGGTGACCAAAGTATTGGAGATTCAGCTTCAGCAGCATCAATTGATCCAGTGAATATTCAGGGCCGGTTTCCTTTAGGATTGACTGGTTTGATCTCCTTGCAGTCCAAGAGACTCTCAAGAGTCTTCTCCAACATCACAGTTCAAAAGCATCAGTTTTTTGGTACTCACCCTTCTTTATGGCCCAACTCTCACATCCATATATGAGTACTGAAAAAACCATAGCTTTGACTATACAGACCTTTGTCGGCAAAGTGATACCTCTGCTTTTGAACACACTGTCTAGGTTTGTCATTGCTTTTTCTCCAGGGAGTAAGCATCTTTTAATTTTGTGGCTACAGTCACCATCTGCAGTGATTTTTGAGCCCAATAAAATCTCTCACTGTTTCCATTGTTTCCCCATGTATTTGCCATGAAGTGAGGGGATGGCATGATCTTAAGATCTTTGAATATTGAATTTTATGCCAACATTTTCACTCTCCCCTTTCACCTTCAAGAGGCTTTTTAGTTCTTCTTCACTTTCTGTCATAAGGGTGGTGTAATCTGCATATCTGAGGTTGTTGATATTTCTCCCTGGCAATCTTGATTCCTGCTTGTGCTTCATCCAGCCTGACATTTTACATGATGTACTCTGCATATAAGTTAAACAAGCAGAGTGACAATATACAGCCTTGACGTACTCCTTTCCCAGTTTGGAACCAGCCTGTTGTCCATTTCTGGTTCTGTTGTTTCTTGACCTGAATACTTGTTTCACATGAGGCAGGTAAGGTGGTCTGGTATTCCCATCTCTTTAAGAATTTTCCACATTTTGTTGTGATCCACACAGACAAAGGCTTTAGGTAGTCAGTGAAGCAACAAAGTATCTTTGTTGGAGTCTGGATTATTCTTCCATTTCCAAATTACATTAAAAGCTGGTTGGAATAGAAGGTCAGTCAGTCAGTCAGTTCAGTTGCTCAGTTGTGTCCAACTCTTTGTGACCCCATGAATCGCAGCACGCCAGGCCTCCCTGTTCATCACCAACTCCTGGAGTTCACTCAGACTCACGTCCATTGAGTCAGTGATACCATCCAGCCATCTCATCCTCTGTCATCCCCTTCTCCTCATGCCCCTAATCCTTCCCAGCATCAGAGTCTTTTCCAATGAGTCAACTCTTCACATGAGGTGGCCAAAGTACTGGAGTTTCAGGTTTAGCATCATTCCTTCCAAAGAAATCCCAGGGCTGATCTCCTTCAGAATGGACTGGTTGGATCTCCTTGCAGTCCAAGGGACTCTTAAGAGTCTTCTCCAACACCACAGTTCAAAAGCGTCAATTCTTTGGTGCTCATCTTTCTTCATAGTCCAACTCTCCCATCCATACACAACCACTGGAAAAACCATAGCCTTGACTAGATGGAATAGAAGGTAATGTCTTATAAGTCTTGCACACCTATATTGTGATAAATGCTGTGGCCTATATATAAGAAGTGGTATTGGCTGACCAAGACTGACTTCATGAGCATAGGATCTATGCCCTTGGTTTACTGCCTGATTGTGGCCATCTGAAATTTTTGAACAAAAGGATTGACATTTTCATTTCTCACTAGACCCCACAAATTGTGTAACTGACTTTCAGAGGTAAAACATTTATGAACATTTATGAAAGATCAACTGGATAGAAGTTAGAAGACCTGGGTTTGCTTCCAGATTCTGCCACTAACTAGCTAAATGTTCATTTATCTACCTGCTTAAAAGACCCTCTCTTTTGACTCAAAAGTTATGCAACCCTCTATGTAACCAAAAGGTTACTATAGTTACTCAAAAGTTATGCAACCCTCTGTAGTAACCTTTTGGTTACTATAGAGGACATCTACTGTTTTTGCCTGCCAGGCATCCAACCACTCAATTTTCTTCCAGACCTATTCCTCCTCCCATTCTCTCCATGCGATTAGTAGGCTCAAGAGGATGGCCCTACTTTTCCCCCAACTCCTGGTCCAGAGTGACCTGGTGGCTCAGAACTGGTCAATCAGCTTGTTTTATTCCCTGAAACAATCTGGAACTGGGCTTGAAATGGGTCTACAGCCCAACTAGGCCAATGGGATTTGACTATAGGACTTTTGGGGAGGGTATTCTCTTTGGCGCTGCTGATAGGACATGGTGGAGTTGGAGGTTCTGGTAACCACCTGGCTTCCATGAAGGAAACCTACCTGAGGACACAGCCAACCCAGAGGAAGTTCAGCCAAGAGATGAAGAGTGTGAGACCAATACCTGAGGACACGGTATGAGCCCTGGGCAAGCAGCTGTGTCTGCAACCTGGACACAAAGATTGTGAGAGTTGATCAGGCCCTGAGGCTACTGATTTGGGTGTCTGTCCCTTGTGATAACAAGGATTATTTACCACTAGATCCCAGGTCCATGGCAGGGTGCTGCCATGTAATAGACACGAAGCTAATGAATGCAGGAGTGCTTTGTCATGGGAGTCACTACAAGAGCAAATCTAAGTGATACAAGAAGAATAATTTCTTAAAATTATATATAAATGATTTTATTTGTTTACAGACCTATTTTAGGGCCCCAGAGGTCAATAAGAACTAGGAAACATGGCACACTGGAAAATCACTAGGCAGAGAATCAATTTTAATAACTGCCAAATCATCTTAATGGAGCTAATGAAAACAATCTATGACAAATTTACAGGAAATAGCTTCAAAAATTCATACTCCCTTTTAAGTCTGGGAATTCAGCTTTAGTGTGAGGATGTGTCCTACTTATTAAACATATCCTTGAGTAATACATGATGAACAAGGAAGTAGTCTTTGCTAAATAAACAATCAGAGGTAGACGAAACCTGAAATAATCTGTCTATACTTTACCTGCTCTGTCATCACAGATGTTGATTGGTAGTGGAATAGCTTGAGTTATTTATCTTTAAAATATTATTACTTCTTGGATATTGTTTATTTTAAATTGTTCTTTGGTCACAGCAGAGAAGTAAGTTTGAAGGCTTCCTTTGGGGCAAGAGCCCACAGCTTTCCCAGTGAAGAGGCAGATGGCTGTATGAAAGAGGCAGAGTCTGCTTCAGAATGAAAGAAACAAGTTAACTGCTATAGCCATAGAATAGTGGAAATGGACAGCTCAGAGACTCTTTGTCCTTAGAGGCATTCTAACTGAGGATGTGTGATCTCTGTACAGAACTTTGGAGAAAGGTGATAGGTAGCTGGTTATTGGTTAGGTTTCTAACTCTGCAAATCTTAGGAGAAGTCACAAGAAATTCTTTTTTAAATTGAAGTATAATTGATGTACTGTGTCATGTTAGTTTCAGGTGTATAGCAAACTGATTCAGTTATCATATATATATGTCTCTGTGTGTGTATATATATATACACACACGTATACAGAAAAGGCAATGACACCCCACTCCAGTACTCTTGCCTGGAAAATCCCATGGACGGAGGAGCCTGGTAGGCTACAGTCCATGGGTTCACAAACAGTTGGACATGACTGAGCAACTTCACTTTCACTTTCATGCATTGGAGAAGGAAATGGCAACCCACTATAGATGTATCTATAGATGTGTATATGTATATATATGTATGTATGTATACCTTCCCTCTTGAACCTCCCTTATTCCTGACATAAGCTTTTATCTCTATAAACTTCCCTCTTAGAACTGCTTTTGCCACATCCCATAAGTTTTGAATCATTGTGTTTTCCTTTTCATTTGTTGGGAAAGGGGGAGGATGGGATTAATATATACATACTACTATATATAAAATAGATAACCAACAAGGACTTACTGTATAGCATAGGAAACTATATTCAGTATTTTGTAATATCATATAAAGGAAAATAATCTGAAAAAGAATATATATACATCTATATATGTATATTGGAGAAGGCAATGGCACCCTACTCCAGTACTCTTGCCTGGAGAATCCCATGGATGGAGGAGCCTGGTAGGTTGCAGACCATGGGGTCATGAAGAGTCGAAAACCACTGAGCGAATTCACTTTCACTTTTCATTTTCATGCATTGGAGAAGGAAACGGCAACCCACTCCAGTGTTCTTGCCTGGAGAATCCCAGGGATGGGGGAGCCTGGTGGGCTGTGGTCTATGGGGTCACACAGAGTCAGACACGACTAAACAACTTAGCAGCAGCAGCAGCATATATGTATATATACATATATATGTGTGTGTGTGTGTGTGTGTATCCCCTTATATATAAGAATATATAAATATATATTAAATATTTTAAATATATATATTTAGATATACTTGTAACTGATCCATATTGTGCAGCCAAAAATTATAGAGTACCTGAAAATTATAGATTATAAAGCAATTATCTTCCAACTAAAAATAAAAACAAATAAAAATCTCAAATAAACAACCTAACCTTACACCTAAAGTAACTGGAGAAAGAAGAAAAAACAAAAACTAAATTAGTAGAAGGAAATAAATTATAAA
>SJYV01042817.1:572036-607183 GCA_006410875.1 Neotragus pygmaeus | reverse complement strand
AAAAAAAAATGAAAAAAAAAAAAAAAAAAAAGAACCAGAAAAAATCAATGAAACTAAAAGCTGGTTCTTTGAAAAGATATACAATATTGATAAACTTTTAACCTGATTCATATAAGAAAAAAAAGAGAGGGCCCAAATCTATACAATTAGAAATTAACAGAAGAATTAAAAAGAAGTTACAACTGACACCACAAAAATACAAAGAATCATAAGAGACTAGTACACGTAACTGTATGCTAACAAAAGGAACAACACAGAAGAAATGGACAAATTCTTACAATCTCTCAACACTGAATCAGGAAGAAATACAAAATATTAATAAGAACAGACTGTTCACAAGCACTGAAATTGAACCTGTGATTTCAGTTCAGTTCAGTTCAGTCATTCAGTCGTGTCCAACTCTTCGTGACCCCATGAACCGCAGCACATCAGGCCTCCCTATCCATCACTAACTGTTGGAGTCTACCCAAACTCATGTCCATTGAATCGGTGATGCCATATAATTATCTCATCCTCTGTCGTCCCCTTCTCTTCCTGCCCTCAATCTTTCCCAGCATCAGGGTCTTTTCAAATGNTCCACATCTCCTAACCTCTGTAGGCCAGCCTTGCACAGACTCACTGACTCAACCCCCCTGTTGATGAAAATGTGAGTTGTTGCATCAAAGTAGCTCCCGTGGATGTACCAAACCACTCACTTCTGGGGAGATGCCCAAAAGAAATGATATCAGTATCTCTAAGAAATATCATTATTGGTGATATTATTATCATCAATATTCCCATGTCACTGTAGGGTTCCTAACAGTAACTAAAATATGGAAACAATGTAATGTCCTTCAGCAGATATACAATGGAATACTACTCAATTTGCAAAAAAAAAAAAAAAAAAAATCCTTCCACTTGTGGCAACATGGATAAGTCTAGTGAACATTATGTTCAGTAATATCAGACAGGGACAGAAAGACAAATAAACTGCATGAACTCACTTATTTGTGGAATCTAAAATTTTAATTGACAGAAAGTGAGAGTAGAATTGTAGTTGCCAGGGGTTGGGGATTAGAACATGAGAAGACATTAGTCAAAGGCTACAAAGTTGTATGGGATGAATAAGTCACGGAGATCTAATATGCAGCATGGTTGTTACACCTCATAATATTGTACTGCACACTTGACATTTTTTAAGAAGCTAGATCTTATATGTTCTTATTATAAAACTAAACTATATAAGGAAATGGGTATGTTAATTAATTTGATTGTGTTAATAGTTACACAATATGTAAAGTGTTAGTTGCTCAGTCATGTTTGACTCTTTGAAACTCCATGGACTGTAGGCCATGCTCACCAGGGCCCTCTACCCTTAATTCTCCAGGCAAGAATACTGGATGGATAACTATATCCTTCTCCAGGGGATCTTTCTGAGCCAGGGATTAAACCTGGATCTCCTGCATTACTGGAAGATTCTTTAACATCTGAGCCACCAGGGAAGCCACACAATATGTATGCACATATCAACATGACATGTTGTACATTTTAAATATATACAGTTTTTATTTGACAAAAATAAATAAAGACCGTAAAAAGGAGTCTTCATCCAACCACACTAACTCATGTTATATTACCAACTATTTTTTTATGCACAAAAGAGCATCAATTACCAAAATATGTTAGAAATGTTGTTGTTGTTGTTAGGGATATAAGGTTCACATGTGTAAACTGCTTGAAAATATGTGCAGTTACTGTCTCACAGTAAAATATATGAACAGAAGATATTTTAGAGATTTCTGGTCTCATGTCAATGTCATAAAAAGTAAAGATAAAAGCAGAACTATACAGGGTACTACTTGACAAGATATGTTGTGAATTTAGCTAGGTTTCTATTAATTATCACATTTTGGCTGTTAAAGATTTGTGAACTTGGGCCATGTTACTTAGATTTACTGTACTTCAGTTTTCTCACATGTAAAAGATAAATAATGATGTTATCCTATGTGAGATGCTGCAAGAATAAAACTGGTGGTTTAGATGATAAAGAATCTCCCTGCCACAAGGGAGACCCACATTCAATTCCTGGATCAGAAAGATCCCCTGGAAAGGGAATGGCAACCTACACCGGTATTCTTGCCTGGAGAATTGCATGGACAGAGAAGCCTAGCAGGTTACAGTCTGTGGTGTTGCAAAGAGTAGGACACAACTGAAGCGACTAACACAACAAAAGCAAAGTATAATGAAAACACATTTCATGTTATGCTATTGAATTTTGAAACATTTTAACAAGATAAGAGATTGAATTAATCAAATGAAATTTGGTTTTACATTTTATTTTGATCAGACATCAGATGTAATGAACCGATTTAGGTTCAGCAAATTTTGAGTAAGAGAAATGTGAAATACAAAGGGCTTTATAATTTTTGTGTGTGCATTTTTATTTTATATAAGATATTGAATTTCAATGCTAATAAATTATTTGCCCCAGTCTTAAATCCAATAACTGAAGGAATAGACACTGATACTGAATCTTATTAGTCTTTCAAGTATTACATAATATTGAGTTGGCCAAATTCCATATGTGGAATTTGAATGAACTTTATGGCCAACCCAATATATTAAATATATTCCAATATATTGGAACAAAGACAGGCAAAAGGCATCATGGTGATCACAGATACACTGATGTTATTAAACAAAGAAAGAACACCAAAAAATCATGATTTCAGAGTTAACACGTTTTCACCTACTGCTTTTGATATACTATGGACATCTATACCCTCTTTTCAAAACAATAGTGACCAAAGAAAAAAGAAAATGTAGTGGCTCAGACAGTAAAGCATCTGCCTGCAATGCGGGATTCACAGGTTCAATCCCTGGGTTGAGAAGATCCATGGAGAAAGAAATGGCAACCCACTGCAATATTCTTGCCTGGAAAATTCCGTGGATTGAGGAGTCATGTGGGCTAGGGTGCATGGGGTCGCAAAGAGTCAGACACAATTGAGCAACTTTGTTTTGCTTTGCTTCACCTTACATCAGTTCAGTTCAGTCGCTCAGTTGTGTCCAACTCTTTGCAGCCCCATGAATCGCAGCACACCAGGCCTCCCTGTCCATCATCAACTCCCGGAGTTCACGCAGACTCATGTCCATCGAGTCAGTGATGCCATCCAGCCATCTCATCCTCGGTCGTCCCCTTCTCCTCCTGCCCCCAATCCCTCCCAGCATCAAAGTCTTTTCCAATGAGTCAACTCTTCACATGAGGTGGCCAAAGTACTGGAGTTTCAGCTTTAGCATCATTCCTTCCAAAGAACACCCAGGGCTGATCTCCTTTAGGATGGACTGGTTGGATCTCCTTGCAGTCCAAGGGACTCTCCAGAGTCTTCTCTAGCACCACACTTCAAAAGCATCAATTCTTCAGCGCTCAGCCTTCTTCACAGTCCAACTCTCACATCCATACATGACCACAGGAAAAACCATAGCCTTGACTAGATGGACCTTAGTCAGCAAACTAATGTCTCTGCTTTNGTCCCCTTCTCCTCCTGCCCCCAATCCCTCCCAGGATCAAAGTCTTTTCCAATGAGTCAACTCTTCACATGAGGTGGCCAAAGTACTGGAGTTTCAGCTTTAGCATCATTCCTTCCAAAGAAATCCCAGGGCTGATCTCCTTCAGAATGGACTGGTTGGATCTCCTTGCAGTCCAAGGGACTCTCAAGACACTATAGAGGACTAAAAATAACTGTTCACATGTACAGTTCTGGCAAATTATGAACAATGGGATGTAAAAAGACCAAAAATCCAACTGCCATTTCTGAGGAGCCAGGACCAAAATCGGAATACTGTGCATGCCCCCGTGCATTCAACACCACTGAAGGGATGGGCAAAGCATGTAAGCCACTCCTCCAGCCCATCGCCTGGACTCACCTCTATCCCCTCCTATCTAAGGAACCAGCTAGTCCCCTTTTCCCTGGTAGCTCAGACAGTAAAGAATTTGCCCTCAATGTGGGAGACCTGGGTTCAATATCTGGGTTGGGAAGATCCATTGGAGAAGAGAATGGCTACCCACTCCAATATTCTGGCCAGGAGAATTCCATGGACAGAGGAGCCTGGCAGGCTATAGTCCAGAGGGCCGTAAAGAGTCAGACAGGACTGAGCGACTTTCACTGCACTGAACTGCAGCCTCACCTTGGAGAGCAAGCAAGTGAACCTTCTTGTTTTTGCTCCCTTCTGCTGCAGCAGGAGTCCCAGTAAAGCCTTTTCCAAATCTCTTGTCGGGTCTTTGTATCAATTTCTGTTGATTAAGGAGGCCAAGAATGCTGGCTGGAAACATACATACAAGGGAGGGAGGGACCCACTAGAGCTTGGGTACTAGCAAGGGGGAATATTGTATGCTACACCAAAAGCTGCCTGCTGCGGAATCTATCTAATGAGGGGATGGAACAGTGCAGGGAGACTGCTACTTAATTCATATGAATTAAATCTGTCCCCCAAACAGTATCTCTAATTCAACTCCTCTTTCAGAGAGTGAAATACCCATATTCTGCAGAGGTCAGGAATGTGGTGTCATTGGCTGTGCAGGGTGTAGCTTGAGATATAGGGGTAAAATGCATCTTACACAGATTTCAAAACAATCCTCCACTTCATTGTTTCAACAGTGATCCTAACCTCTAATTTACTTCATCCTTCAACTCTTGGGTCTTTCCAGGGTTCAGAAACACAAGATGGCTTGCCTAATTCCATTACCTATTCAGATTTCCTGTATAAGATATGTCAGTTTTCTCTCATCCAACTGCTTTATATTTGTATACATGTAATCCCATTCATGGGGAAACAGTGGAAACAGTGTCAGACTTTATTTTTTGGGGCTCCAAAGTCACTGCAGATGGTGACTGCAGCCATGAAATTAAAGGACGCTTACTCCTTGGAAGAAAAGTTACGACCAACCTAGATAGCATATTCAAAAGCAGAGACACTACTTTGCTGACTAAGGTCCATCTAGTCAAGGCTATGGTTTTTCCAGTAGTCATGTATGGATGTGAGAGTTGGACTGTGAAGAAGGCTGAGCACTGAAGAACAGATGCTTTTGAACTGTGGTGTTGGAGAAGACTCTTGAGAGCCCCTTGGACTGCAAGGAGATCCAACCAGTCCATTCTGAAGGAGATCAGCCCTGGGATTTCTTTNGTGAGAGTTGGACTGTGAAGAAGGCTGAGCACTGAAGAACTGATGCTTTTGAACTGTGGTGTTGGAGAAGACTCTTGAGAGTTCTTGGACCACAAGGAGATCCAACTAGTCCATTCTGAAGGAGATCAACCCTGGGATTTCTTTGGAAGGAATGATGCTGAAGCTGAAATTCCAGTACTTGGGCCACCTCATGTGAAGAGTTGACTCATTGGGAAAGACTTTGATGTTGGGAGGGATTGGGGGCATGAGGAGAAGGGGATGACAGAGGATGAGATGGCTGCATGGCGTCACTGACTTGATGGACGTGAATCTGAATGAACTCTGGGAGATGGTGATAGACAGGGAGGCCTGGTGTGCTGTGATTCATGGGGTCGCAAAGAGTCAGACACGACTGAGAGACTGAACTGAACTGAACTGATGGGACTGGATGCCATGATCTTAGTCCCTAACCTGTGATTTAAAAACTCCCAACAAAGAAAAGTGCAAGACCAGATGGCTTCACAGGAAATTTTGATACCCTGAGTTTGTAGTTGAATATACAGTCCTCATCCTGGTGACAACCAGAAGAGAGGAGAAGTCTGACCCATCAGCAGCTCCCTCCCAGAGACTCCTGTTATCTGTGTATCTGCCCAACAACAGGTCCATGTCAGCTCACCTCTTCCTCACCAGCACCTAGTAGAGCTCTTGGCACCAAGTGAGCACATAATAACTACTTGTTCAATGATCCAACAAACTGGATAATTGAACACACACTTCAGAAGTCATGAGTTCAGTTTTTCCTGCATTTTTTTTTGTTCTATACCTTTGTCAATTAAAAATTAATCATGTAACTCCCTGTGGCATATCAGATTTTCACCTTGTACCGTATTATTTCACATCTTATATATTTATGTCTTACCTTCTAAGATGATGGATCATGAATCTCTGAAGCAGGTCTTATACTCCTTTATATACCTCTCAGTATTCAAACATTCAAAACAAGTTAACGTTGTTCATGCAGATCACAAACAGTTGGTGAAAACACTTTCCCCTTTATGAAGGTCCCAAAGCCTTGATGGAGATAATACTTAACTCCTCCTCTAAAGCCCAGGGTAACAAAAATTCCCAAATTCAATGATCTTCTATGCTGTATCTCAGTGCACAGAATCACTGCCATTATGGCCCACTTTAAAATCAATGCACTTGCAGAGGGGTTAGCAGATCACTGGAGGTAAAAGTAACATTGAGGAACCTATGGATGGTGTAAGTCAACTTCCTCATGTTGGCCATGTGTTCCAAGACCAACTCCTAAAGTGAAAAGGTTTGGTTAAACTCACTTGAGCAACTGTAGGAACTCAGAGATCCTGATTTTTGGAACTCTGCTCCTTGTGAACACTATGATCTCCTGGATGAAAGACATTGTTTCAGTAATGCTGCTGCTGCTGCTAAGTCACTTCAGTTGTGTCCGACTCTGTGCGACCCCATAGACGGCAGCCCACCAGGCTCCCCCATCCCTGGGATTCTCCAGGCAAGAATACTGGAGTGGGTTGCCATTTCCTTCTCCAATGCATGAAAGTGAAAAGTGAAAGTGAAGTCTCTCAGCTGTGTCCGACTCTTAGCGACCCCATGGACTACAACCTACCAGGTTCCTCCGTCCATGGGATTTCCCAGGCAAGAGTACTGGAGTGGGGTGCCATTGCCTTCTCCGGTTTCAGTAATGACTTTACTTTTTATGAACTAGATTTAAAATTGTCAAACAGTCCTCTTTCAATGCCCCCATCAGGAAACACAAAAGAAGAGGGATTGCTTTGAGTACAAAATGCTCAGGGGAATTATGCTTCCTCATCTGCACAAAACAAAGAGATGAAAGTTTAGAT
Source organism: Neotragus pygmaeus (assembly GCA_006410875.1). Classification (NCBI taxonomy): domain Eukaryota; kingdom Metazoa; phylum Chordata; class Mammalia; order Artiodactyla; family Bovidae; genus Neotragus; species Neotragus pygmaeus. Next base: position 600,167 of record SJYV01042817.1, on the reverse strand, counting down.
GTCAGGACTTATACCACACAAGCCCTTTCTGAAGGAACTGAAAGATTTCATTATGCTCTATGGAAGTTAGTGATTACGTTTCAAAAAGAAAATAAAAATGAGAATATTTCCCCTGGAATTCAAGGACTCCAGCTAAGTTTACCCTTTAATGCTAAACTCCTGATATTAGATTATAAACTCAGTACAGTTCAGAACACCATTTGCCAGCTGGATCCCAGAGGTTCCTGGAGTCTCTACTCAGCATTTGGAATTCATCCTTCAGTTTCTGCCTTGAATCATAATTAGTGCTATAGTTTATTAGCTCCTTGAGGGCAGCAGCTGTGCTTTATTCTGACTGGCTTCCTAAATGTGTAAATAACCTCAGGTCTCTTCTTGTATTGACAACCCTTTAACGACTTTACAGTGAACTTAAAATAAATTCAAGTTCCTAACCATGGCCTACAAGGCGCTGAAATAATCTAGCCCAGCCATCCCTCTGGCTTAACCTTACCTGGTCCTCTCTTTATTTACTCAGCTCCAGTCATTCTGACCATCTTCCTCATCCTTGAAAGTGCCTGGCTTGTTCACTGTCCATGGATGCTGCTCCTGTTCTGTGGATCTGCATGCTGGGGATGCTTTGTTCCAATATATTCAAATAATGACTCCTTCTCACTATTACTGTCTCAGTTCAAAGATTTCCTCTGAGAAGACCTCTGAGAGGTCTTCAAATCTCACTTTAGCACCTCCACTTTATTATACTTGTTTGTTTTTTTCTTAAGGACAATTCACAATTGTTTGCTGATGACACTGACTATTGTACTTCAAATATAGAAGTCTGTCAGGTAAAGTCATCCTTTGCCAAGAGTTAAAGGTGGCCCATGAAGAATAACTTGAACATCATCTTCAAGCTGAGGTGGCTCTGTCTCTCACTCAAATATAATAGAAGTTCGTCAGGTGAAACCATTTGTTGCTAGCGGCTAGGGACGGTCCATGAAGAGCAACACACAGCTAGGTGTATTTTATTTCTTCTACAGTGTATTTCAATAATCGAAGTTATCTAGTATGTTTCTGTTTTTATTTGGACCTTGTCCATCTTGCTCCTGCAGAACGTAAGCTCTCAGAAAACAAGAAATCTCATCTTATTCACTGCTATATTCCTAGCTCCTAGAACAAAGTCCAGCATACAGTAGGTGTTCAATAAACAGTCATTTAATGTACCTCCTGCAGTGCTTCATCCCGTAGTGTCATATGCAGATATGCTGAGATCATATGGGAAAGAGAGAGGATGGGAAAGAGTTAAGATTCTAAAACCACGATGGAATGCAACACATGGCTGATAGAAAGACAGGTTATTTAAACAGTTACCTGTCCTTAAGCACAGATAATGGTCTTAAGAACAAATATCTGGTCCTTAAACAACACTGCTATTTTGAAAATGATGGTCAAAAAATTATATGCAGAGCTTGAAGTAGTTCCTTTTTGAAAGATGCTTTTTCCTTTATATTTAGATGTTTCATGGTATGAGATAGGAAGAGCACATGGCTAATTAGAAATAGGAAATATTTATATCATGTGGGCCAATTTGAATTGCTAGACAATAGCTCTCAAGGACTAAGGTTGAGGTACCATAAGAATGAATCCAAATTTACAATGTCTGCTCTGCTGTTGGAGAAATGGTTAAGTGAATGACACTGAATTCCAAGGCTTTCCTGTTCTGATGGACTGCTTTTGTCACACAAAAAAAGAATAGAAAGAAAAGAAAAATGCTATACATAGGAGTTTGGGGATTAATCAAATTATACAACTATCCAGGCTAATTAAATCCAACAGGATTTTAATTTTATCCTTATAGTAAATAAATCATAAAGAAATTGACATGGCCCCACCATCTTTAGCATGTGACTGAACAGCTCATAATCTCTCTAAGCTTCAGTTCTCTCTGGTCTTATAAATAAGCTCAAATAATTTCAATCTATGTAAGTCAGCAAAAGAACTAATAAAAAATACCCAATTGAAACCTGCATAGCTATCCTATATAAATGTACAGTTCTCTGTGAGAATTTGGAAACCTCCAGGCCATATTTATTTCCTCTGTGAACTAAATTTTCTTACTCTTACTCTGTGACAAATTTGGGAGGCTGCCATGTGGCCCCCTGTCTTCCCCAGGAGGCACCCATGTCATTATAAAGTGGGCTCTAAGCTTTGATGTGCACAGAGGCCAAAAGCTCTCAGATGCCACTTGATGCCACCCAGGCAGTAGATCCTGGACCTTACTTTGCAAATATCTTGCCTCATCTATGACTGGTTTGGAATATGTTTTGGACTATAAATTATTACCTGGAAAGCTAGTAGATTTATTGGCTTAATTAATTCTGAGAACATAAACAATAGTTTCTCAGGGATTAAAGTTTTAGGCTCCAGGCTCTATTTTTGTAAGAGGGAATGGGGGCGTGGTAGGGACTGTGTGTGTTTTTCTGATCCTAAGTTTGGGTGCCTTTCACTTCTGGCCAGTGTTCAGACTTGTTGCCAGATTTTGATGAAACATTCAAAGAGAAAATGAGAAGGAAGGCATCAGGGAAACAGAAACAGATAAAAATGGTAAGAAATTCTTTAAGAAGTCCAGGAGCAGTGAGGGAGCAGGAATCAGAAGGCTGTGCTGACTGATAAGAGATGAAGAATCACCGAACCATAATAGACCTCACTTGTACTGACATGTGCTAACTGAAGTGTGAACAGCTGGGGTAAATTTACTAAGCATCTTATTTCAGAGTTTGGCGGGGGATGGAACTCTATTTGCAAAGCAGACAGGTATGACAGGATTTAACAGGTCGAATGCAAAGGAAAATTGGAATCAGCTCAGCCCAGTGACTGAGGTACTGAAATGGGCCATTACTTTGGTGAGACACTCTGCTTTTACGGAAGGGATACCCATGGGCTCTCTTTTAATATCATAGTATTTAAGGTAGGGCCTCCAATTCCCTTTGCTGTAGTGATAGGTGATAGGCTATTTGTATTTGTACGGAATTTGTATAGGTGATAGGCTACATCTGATGTTTTGCCTGAAGAACCTGATCAACAACACAGAAAAGAATTTACATAGCAGTGCTCCTTCTAAAAGCTCACATGAACTGAAAATTTATTCTGCATCAATCACTAGGCTGAATCCTTTTGTTTAGCTCACCTTCTTTATTCTCAAAGTAACCCCATGTGGTTAGTACTATTATTATCTCATTTTTTCAGGTGGGGACTGAGGCTTGGAGACATGAAGTCAACTGCCCTGAGGCAGAGTTTGTCAGTGGCAGAGCCAGAAGTGCACCCGAATGTGTGTGACACACAAGCCTGGGCAATTCCTCACAAGATAGTATCGTTACCATTATCTCCGAACAACAGCACCATGTGTGGCAATCCCTAGATCTGCTTCTGCTTTGGCTATTTCACTCTTTGCCTTGGAGTTTAACATCAACCAAGTTCCCATTTGTCTCCAAATGTTCTCCTATGATCTTGATGCAACCAAAAGGTTTTTAACAGTGGTTCATAACATTGTACAGGAGGCAGTGATCAAAACCATCCCCAAGAAAAAGGAATGCAAAAAGGCAAAACGGTTGTGTGAAGAGGCCTTACAGATAGCTGAGAAAAAAAGAGAAGTGAAATGCAAAGGAGAAAAGAAAAGATATATCCATCTGAGTGCAGAGTTCCAAAGAAGAGCAAGGAGAGATAAGAAAGCCTTCTTAAGTGAACAATGCAAAGAAATAGAGGAAAACAATAGAATGGGAAAGATTAGACAGTTCTTCAACAAAATTAGAGATACCAAGGGGACACTTTATGCAAAGATAGGAATAATAAAGGACAGAAACAGTATGGATGTAACAGAAGCAGAAGACATTAAGAAGAGGTGGCAAGAATACACAGGAGGACAGAACGAAAAGGTCTTACTTAACCACCTGAAAAACTGTGATGATGTAATCACTCACCTAGAGCCAGACATCAAGTCAAGTGGGCCTTAGGAAGCATTACAAAGCTAGTGGAGGTGACTGAATTCCAGCTGAGCTACTGCAAATCCTAAAAGATGATGCTGTTAAAGTGTTGCACTCAATATGCCAGCAAATTTGGAAAACTCAGCAAAAACAAATTTGGAAAAAATGACTGGAAAAGGTCAGTTTTCATTCCAATCCCAAAGAAAGGCAATGCCAAAGAATTTTCAAACTACCACACAATTGCACTCACTTCACATGCTAGCAAGGTAATGCTCAAAATCCTTCAAGCTAGGCTTCAACAGTATGTGAACTGAGAACTTCCAGATGTAGAAGCTGGATTAAGAAAAGGTAGAGAAACCGAGATCAAATTGCCAACATTGTTGGATCACAGAAGAAAGCAAGGGGATTTCAGAAAACATCTGCTTCTGCTTCATTGACTTCATTTTAGGAGAAAAGGAAAGATGTATCCATCTGAATGCAGAGTTCCAAAGAAGAGCAAGGAAAGATAAGAAAGCCTTCTTAAGTGAACAATGCAAAGAAATAGAGTAAAACAATAGAATGGGAAAGACTAGAGATCTCTTCCACAAAATTAGAGATACCAAGGGAACACTTCATGGCTAAAGCCTTTGGCTGTGTGGGTCACAACAAACTGTGGAAAATTCTTAAAGAGATGGGAATATCATACCACCCTATCTGCCTGTAGGGTGTATGCAGGTCAAGAAGCAACATTTAGATTCAGACATGGATTAACAGACCTGTTCCAAATAGGGAAAGGAGTATGTCAAGACTGTATATTGTCATCTTGCTTATTTAACTTAGATGCAAAATACGTGAGTACATCATACAAAATGCTGAGCTGGATGAAGCTCAAGCTGGAATCAGGATTGCTGGGAGAAATATCAATAACCTCAGATATGCAGATGATACCATCCTAATGGCAGAAAGTGAAGAAAAACCAAAGAGCCTCTTGTGAAGGTGAAAGAGGAGAGAGAAAAAGCTGGCTTAAAACTGAACAGTCACACAATGAAGATCATGGCATCTGGTCCCATCACTTCATGACAAATAGATGGGGAAANACTTTATGCAAAGATAGGAATAATAAAGGACAGAAACAGTATGGATGTAACAGAAGCAGAAGACATTAAGAAGAGGTGGCAAGAATACACAGGAGGACAGAACGAAAAGGTCTTACTTAACCACCTGAAAAACTGTGATGATGTAATCACTCACCTAGAGCCAGACATCAAGTCAAGTGGGCCTTAGGAAGCATTACAAAGCTAGTGGAGGTGACTGAATTCCAGCTGAGCTACTGCAAATCCTAAAAGATGATGCTGTTAAAGTGTTGCACTCAATATGCCAGCAAATTTGGAAAACTCAGCAAAAACAAATTTGGAAAAAATGACTGGAAAAGGTCAGTTTTCATTCCAATCCCAAAGAAAGGCAATGCCAAAGAATTTTCAAACTACCACACAATTGCACTCACTTCACATGCTAGCAAGGTAATGCTCAAAATCCTTCAAGCTAGGCTTCAACAGTATGTGAACTGAGAACTTCCAGATGTAGAAGCTGGATTAAGAAAAGGTAGAGAAACCGAGATCAAATTGCCAACATTGTTGGATCACAGAAGAAAGCAAGGGGATTTCAGAAAACATCTGCTTCTGCTTCATTGACTTCATTTTAGGAGAAAAGGAAAGATGTATCCATCTGAATGCAGAGTTCCAAAGAAGAGCAAGGAAAGATAAGAAAGCCTTCTTAAGTGAACAATGCAAAGAAATAGAGTAAAACAATAGAATGGGAAAGACTAGAGATCTCTTCCACAAAATTAGAGATACCAAGGGAACACTTCATGGCTAAAGCCTTTGGCTGTGTGGGTCACAACAAACTGTGGAAAATTCTTAAAGAGATGGGAATATCATACCACCCTATCTGCCTGTAGGGTGTATGCAGGTCAAGAAGCAACATTTAGATTCAGACATGGATTAACAGACCTGTTCCAAATAGGGAAAGGAGTATGTCAAGACTGTATATTGTCATCTTGCTTATTTAACTTAGATGCAAAATACGTGAGTACATCATACAAAATGCTGAGCTGGATGAAGCTCAAGCTGGAATCAGGATTGCTGGGAGAAATATCAATAACCTCAGATATGCAGATGATACCATCCTAATGGCAGAAAGTGAAGAAAAACCAAAGAGCCTCTTGTGAAGGTGAAAGAGGAGAGAGAAAAAGCTGGCTTAAAACTGAACAGTCACACAATGAAGATCATGGCATCTGGTCCCATCACTTCATGACAAATAGATGGGGAAAAATGGAAACAGTGACAGACTTTATTTCCTTAGGCTCGAAAATCACTGCAGATGGTGACTGCAGCTGTGAAATTAAAAGACGCTTGCTACTTGGAAGAAAAGCTATGACAAACCTAGATGGCGTATTAAAAAGCAGAGACATCACTTGGCCAACAAAGGTTCATATAGTCAAAGCTATGGTTTTTCCAATAGTCATGTACAGATGTGAGAGTTGGATCATAAAGAAGGCTGAGTACCAAAGAACTGATGATTTCAAACTGTGGTGCTAGAGAAGACTCTTGAGAGTCCCTTGGACAGCAAGGATATCAAACCAGTCAATCCTAAAGGAAATCAGTCCTGAATACTTCCTGAAAGTATTGATGCTGAAGCTGAAGCTCTGATATTTTGGCCACCTGATGTGAAGAGGTGACTCATTAGAATAGACCCTGATGCTGGGAAATATTGAGGGCAGGAGGTGAAGGGGTGACCGAAGACGAGATGGTTGGATGGCATCACTGACTCAATAGGCACGAGTTTGAGTGGACTCCGGGAGATGGTGAAGGACAGGCAAGCCTGGTGTGCTGCAATCCATGGCATTGTATAAAGTCAGACACAACCGAGGGACAGGAAAACAACAAGCTGGATTTTTTAAGTGATTTTTCCCTCTGAGTGGGGAAGAGTGTTGGAGGTAGGCAAAGAGGGAGGGCTGATTTACACCGTATCTTTTGGAAGACAAATGGGCCTGTGTGCCTGAAGGAAAGGCAGGGTAGATGGGCATCTTGAGCCATGCCCCAGCTCTGTAAGGAAGTTCCACTGTTTTAACAGGGAACATTGATCTCTTTAATCCTGGAATCTTGTGAATGCAGATGGAAAAAATAGTATATCTTGTTTTTACTTGCCTTACTGCAATTTAGCATGCCATTCAATTATATTAATAGATGCAAACAAGTCACAGTAGTATAAGCAGTACCTATGACTCTGTTGCCAACAGAGTTTAGATATTTTCATAGCACATTACAGATATTATAGATAGTGTGGAATATCATTTATGCCAAACACTTCTTTGAAATCAATGGTAGCCACTAGATAAACCTGCCACCTGGATTTTGTTATATAATGTGTGTGTTACTGTATCACAGTTTAAAAATAGTTTGATTACTGTGTTTAAATATAAGTGATTTCCTTTGAATCCCTTTCATTATGTTTAAGTTCAAAACATTTTCTTTCTGAAAAGAGAGATCTATAGGCTTTACCAGGGGGCCAAAGGATCAAAGGGATGGATGCATGGTGCATAAAGAAGTGAAGAACTCCTGCTCTTCCTCACTCATGTAGAAGTATTTTACACATATTGCACATTTAGTTACTATATTATACCTCACCTTAAGGAAGAGGAAAGTGAGGTATCAGGTTGTTACGGAAAATTTCCAAGGAGAGTCCAGTATTTATTTAGTGCTTATTGTGTGGATTCTTTACTGTCAGCTCAGCATCATTCTCTTCTCTGTCTGCATTCCTTGTATCCCATGGAAAAAGCAGAGGAATGAGACATTCTCCCAGATCCCTTAAAAGGAGGGTTGTAGGTGAGATCCTGCTGAAGAGAGTCACTGTGTGAGATTTGGAAGGTAGATGAAAGGGCTGGCTATCATCTTCTTGTGATGTCTGTTGGCTGTCTTGAGGTTTGCATCAGCTTTGGGGCAGCTTAATGTGATTCATTCACTTAGATGCTGCTGGGAACTTTGGCTGCTATTTTGTGAAATTTCTGTAGCATCCTGGCCTTAGCTAGCAAGGTTTTTTCTGACCTTCCTTCCAAAGTTATTCTAAAGATTCTGTAAATCACTATGTTGAATCCCTTCCAATTTGAAAAACCCAGAAGGGTTTCTGCCTTGACTGAACTATACACTTGTTATGGTCTGGGAACAAATGAGTTAATAGCAGGAGATAAATAATAGTATTTCATTTAAGATTTTAATAGAAAACAGATGGGATAATTGAAGAGCTTTTAATAAAGGGACTGTTTACAAAGGTATGAGAGAGTTTAAGGGAAACCAAGAATGAATAATAACAGGCTAGTAGGAGCAGGCAGAGAAGGCAATGGCATCCCACTCCAGTACTTTTGCTTGGAAAATCTCATGGATGGAGGAGCCTGGTAGGCTGTGGTCCATGGGGTTGCGAAGAGTCGGACACAACTGAGCGACTTCACTTTCACTTTTTACTTTCATGCGTTGGAGAAGGAAATGGCAACCCACTCCAGTGTTCTTGTCTGGAGAATCCTAGGGACGGGGGAGCCTGGTGGGCTGCCGTCTAAGGGGGCGCACAGAGTCGGACACGACTGAAGCGACTTAGCAGCAGCCGCAGCAGCAATAGGAGCAGGAGCCCAGAGAGAGGCCCAGATATAGTACGAGAGATGTTCCTTTCTACAGGCATTGTGGCCCAGGCAGAGAAGGAACCAGGGGACAAAACACCCCAGCATTTTTCAGTCTTTCAACTCTTTTCTGCTAATCCTACTGTCTTTGCCAACTCCATCTGAGGGCAGGAAAATCTGGCTGCGTGGTAAACAGGGGCCATTTTCTGGAGCACAGAATGGGGAAAGAGTTGGAAAAAGGGAGGTGGAAGAGAAAGCAGAGAATATACTGCAAAGAGATGAGAACAGCCATCACTATAGGTAAACGTTTTTCATGGTTCAGGTTAAAGAAAGGGGAGAAATGAACTCTAATTACATCATAATGTATAAATGAACTCTTACTAGGGAAATCAAAGTGATTCAACTCCTAGTAATACTTCAATTTGTCAATAAAGTAGTTTTATGTATGTTTTCCCTCTGATGAGTTCTTAGTTTCATCCAAGTAGACACTGGGGACACTGACTAGATCTGTGATCCGTAAAACAAGGAACTGTTCAAAGATACTCTCAAAGGATATTTCAGGCTCAAACACACCATCACTCTATGTGTTCTAGAGCTGGTTGTTCATGGCTTTATGTTAAGGTCATTGTGATGACCAGTATCAAGTTATTCATATTTACCTATAGACAACCAAAAGCTTTATCTGGCGGCTGTCCCATTAATCACTGATGTACAAAACACTTGGATTTCTAACTAGCACTGAACAGAATCAAACTAGAGGAGTATTGGAAATAATGTCAGTTACTATATTAAATAAAATTTATGTATCTTTTCTTCTCTAACCAGGTTCATCAATTTTCTTTGTAGGAGTGACATTTCCTTTGGCTTTTATCTAGAAACAGCATGGAATTATAACATCTTGCCAGTTCTTGTAAAGAAGTCACTGGATGCACTATAATTGACTCTAATCATTTTTTCCCAATAACAATACTACTTACTTTCCCATTCATCAATCTCATCTTTGTTCTTTCTTATTTCCTTCCAAGATCCCTAGTCTTTATTTATATAATGCTATGAAGAGACAAAGCAGAGATGAGGTTCAGTGGGGAAGAGAGAGAAACATTCAATCTTTATATTACATTTTAATGAATGGAAACCTTATTATTTGGCACATGTGTGTATTCACTTGGCCTGTTAGTTTCACATACCCATTTGGGAAGTGAAGCCTCCTCTATTTGTTGCAGATACAGTCAAAATTCTCTAATTATAGAAATTTTCTTAGAAACTAGCACTAACAGAAGGAGAAGGAAAAGTCAGTTCCGTGATAATTTCTTAACATTTATTACCACATTTTCTTTATTGCTGTTAAAATTTAACCTTTGGCCCACTGGCTCTTTTGAAAACCTAATGAGAGCAATAGGAAGATATGAACAGTTATAAAGCCATGTACTTTACAAGCCCCAAAGTTCCAGAGGCCCTTGCAGGTCTAGTGACATCACGAGAGGTTTCGGGGGGAAAATTATACGTAGGAAAAATAGAATTATCAGCATTACTTCCTTCATTGCTCCATGCATGCTATTTCTTGTCTGCAAAAGACCCCAGATCCAGGTACTTTTCTTATCTTTTAGGTCCCTGCTTAAAATTCCTTTCCTCAAATGGGCCATCTTTGACCACAGTATAAAGTAACCCCAGGCAGCAACCCTAACTTTGTTCCATTTTCTTTATAACACTATTTTCTTGTGGTATTGGGAATTTGAGTATTATAGTTGTCACCCTGCAGCAGAAAATATACCCCATAAGAATCTTTGACTAGTGATGATTTATACCTTGCTCTGGTCATGTGTGATTTCTTTCTAGTGCTTGTACCAATATTTGCATTTGTTTACAAAGGATAGTTTTAGAGATCTGAACTGAACTGGATATTTAAGGGTATGGTTTTTAATTTCTAGTATCTACAATCAAAATGATAATCACATAAAAGGAGAAAAACTAAGCTCAAAAACTGAACATATGTAGATGTTTGGGCTACAGGGAATCAATTTCTCATTAGGATGCTAATAAATGCATAATATCCCCATCCTTAATTAATTGGTTAACTAAATAGAAAGGCTTCGGTGAAACAGAAGCATGATTATTTAACATGGAAAAATCAAGAAGGCTGGATGAATAACAATTACATAATTAACGAATAATAAAGAACATTTGAGTTACAATTAATCCTTATTGGCAGCTCAGTAGCATCCACCAGAATCTGTTCCACTTCATTGCAAACTGGGCCTTTCAAGTTTAAACAATTTTAACACTTGGTCTGTAATATAAATCCACTTATTAAAAATGTTCAAGATCAACATGATACATTTAGTAACAAGAGCAAGGCCAATTAGGAAACTAATTTGGTCAAGTGAAGATGTATGATTCCCCATGTTTGAATACAAAGGATTCCATTGTTTGAATTCAGTACGTTTCTTTGTAAAACAGTTTTTCTACTCATGCGTTATAATGAAAAGAACAGATGCCACTGAGGATTAGAGAGGCTGTGGTCCTGGTAAGAGTCCGCCAGATGATTGCTAATAAGACTGTTTTACTTAGGGTTCTTCAGAGAAACAGAGAGCGATATAGAAATACATATATACACAGACATACACACATACAGATAGTATGCATACACACATATGGATATGTGTGTGTGCATGTATGTATATTATGAATGTATTGTGTGGTTATTTGTACATATATATATATATATATGAATAAAGAGATTGATTTTTAAGGACTTTGCTCAAAGGATTATGAGGGCTGTCAAGTCTGAATTCGGTAGGCCAGCAGGTTGGACACTCAAAAAAGTTGATGCTGACACTGGTATATGAAGGCAATCTGGAGGCAGAATCCCTTCTTCCTTGAGGCAACTCCATCTGTTTTTTGCAGGTCTTCAAATGATTGGACGAGGCCCACTCACATTATGGATAATAATTTGCTTCACTCAAAGTCTACTGATTTAAATGTTACTCACAGGAAAAAACACCTTCACCACAATAACTAGACTAGTGTTTGACCCAGAACTGGCAATCATGGCCTTGACAAGCTGACACATAAAACTAATCACACAGTGTGTAGAGACTGAATTGAGATCCCCAGTTCTTGGGGTTCTGATGTAATTGGTCTGGAATCAGACCATGAGAAACTCTTAACCACCCTCCTCAGCTTCCTTCCCCAACTACTCTCCCCAACTTCCTTCCCCATTCTATGCCTACCCATGACTCTAATGCATATCAAAGTTTGAAAACCAAGGACTAGAAATCTGACAGAGATCCTAAAGTTAGTTTTCCTAAAATTAGGAGAAAGAAAAGGAAAGGCAATATTTAGAGAATTTTATAAAGTTGAAATAGAGAATTTTAAGGCAAAACTAAACATAACCTTAGAATTGAAAACAAACAAAAATGTCTTATCTAAGCTGGGTCTGGAATTTAATTCAAATCCAACGATTTTTTTCACAATCTTCCTAGATNAATCCCAAAGAAGGGCATTGACAAAGAATGTTCAAACCACTGCACAATTGCACTCATTTCACATGTAGCAAGGTAGTTCTCAAAATCCTCCAAGCTAGGCTTCAACAGTATGTGAACTGAGAACTTACAGATGTACAAGCTGGATTTAGAAAAGGCAGAGGAACCAGAGATCAAATTGGCAACACCCGTCAGATCATAGAAAAAGCAAGAGAATTCCAGAAAAACATCTACTTCTGCTTCACTGACTACACTAAAGTTTTTGACTGTGTGGATCACAACAAACTGTGGAAAATTCTTCAAGAGATGGGAATACCAGACCACCTTACCTGCCTCCTGAGAAACCTGTATGTATGTCAAGAAGCAACAGTCAGAACCAGACATGGAACAATGGACTGCTTCCAAATTGGAAAAGGAGTACATCAAGGCTGTATATTGTCACCCTGTTAATTTAAAATATATGCAGAGTACATCACTGCATAGACAAGATGCCAGGCTGGATGAAACAGAGGCTAGAATGAAGATTATGGGGAGAAATATCAACAACCTCAGATATGCAAATAACACCACCCTAATTGGAGAAATAGAAGAGGGAACTAAAGAGGAAAGTGAAAAAGCTGACTTAAAACTCAACATTCATAAAACTAAGATCATGGCACCCAGTCCCATCACTTCATGGCAAATAGATGGGGAAACAATGGAAACAGTGACAGACTTTATTTTCTTGGGCTCCAAAATCTCTGCAGATGGTGATTGCAGCCATAAAATTAAAAGACGCTTGCTCCTTTAATACTTAGATAGCAGGAATGAAAAAGAAGAGACATCACTTTGCTGACAAAGGTCTGTATAGTCAAAGCTATGGTTTTTCTAGCAGTCATGTACAGATGAGAGAGTTGAACCATAAAGAAGGCTGAGCGCCAAAGAACTGATGCTTTCAAACTGTGGGGCTGGAGAAGACTCTTGAGAGTCCCTCGAACAGCAAGGAAATCAAACCAGTCAATCCTAAAGGAAGTCAACCCTGAATATTCACCGGAAGGACTGAGGCTGATGCTGAATCTGAAGCTTCAATACTTCAGCCACCTGATGCAAAGAGATGACTCACTGAAAAAGACCCTGATGCTGGGAAAGATTGAGGGCAGGAGGAGAAGCGGGTGACAATGGATGAGATGGTTTGATGGCATCATCAATTCAATGGACATGAGTTTGAGCAAATTCTGGGAGATTGTGAAAGGCAGCAAAGCCTGGTGTGCTACTTTTTAATTTATTGTGCATATGTTTATTGAGTACTTACTGTGTGCCAAAAACTGAGAATAAAGTGGTGAATAAAAACAGTATTTCCCCTTCCTTGGTGATGCTTACATATAATCAGGGGAAAGCACCACCAATCCAATTATCATCAAACAAACTGAAAACATTAACTATGAAAAATGTTGCAAAGTGAAGAACATGATGCTGTAAGAAGGCCAATTTGCCAAAAATCAATTTGCAGCAAGCCAATTTGCCAAAAGTCAATTTTCCAAATGACTGATTCATTGAATTCCCTAACAGAAAATTCACTGAAAGATAGTTCATCCAAAACCAATTTCTAGAAAATCAATTTGATGAAAAGTAGTCTTTCAGATCATCACTTCATCAAATGACCAATTTACTGAATTATTGGGGATTTTTTGAAGTCTTCATTTCACAGAAGTTTCAATGCAGTCCTTTTATGACAGCTCTTTAACCTCAAATTTGACAGTCTGTCTGGGCTGGACAACAAATATTTCAAGTTTTCACATTTCAGATACCAAGTCCTTCTCTAAAGCCCAATGATCCAGTACTTTAATGTAAGCAAATAGCAGGTTGCTTCTTATATGTAGTTACTGTCTTTAGGTTTGAGCTTTTTCCAGAAAGATGCTGCAAAAACACATCCTTCAGGGCGATGAACAGATCTCCTGAAAGCTGGTTTTTGCTAAATTGATTTTTAGCAAATTGGTCATTCAGGGAACTGACCCTGGGCACATTCCCAGCTTGCTGAATGATCGAGCTAAATTCTTAGAGTTGAAGCTATTACTGCTCCCTTCATTCCACCCTAGAATGGCACAAAATGGTCATGTAGGGTGACCCCATAAACCAAAAGACAAATTGTTGGCTGCCTTTGCTAAAGCAGAAATGGTTCCTTTAGCAAAACTGTCACTGGGGGGAAAAATTCTGAAACACTTAACTGGGACTGATAAAAACTTGTTGAAACAGTGAGGCTTCTTAGTGGTCAACTAGATTAAATCTTTGGAACCATCTGCATTAGAAACTGGGGTAAAAAAGCCACTTTGCACATCACTGTTTTTTTGCTATTTCTATGAAGCCAGGTGAGCTTTGCACTGGGAATTCTAGAAGTTAGGGGCTGGCTGGCACATGGGTGGCCTTTCAAACTGCAGAAATGTACTTTCTCTGAGCACACAAATCAGAAAACAATATCCCTTCCTCTGGGTTCTTGGCAGCCTTCTGCCAGACCTAGGGCTTGTGACAGGATTTCCCCTTCACTAGGCCCGTGGTTGGTGTCCTTATGTGGAGCGTATCAATATCTGTAGGGGTTAGGAAATGGGGGGGAATCTAAGCAGAGAGGTAAGATATTTAAAAGAGTGATGAGAGGCACTCAAGCTGGGATGTTCAAACTTATTTCAGATCTTAAGGATTTTCCAGAGTGTGGTACACGCATGACTAGTAGCACATATGGAAAACTTATGACATGTTTGTTTGAGTTTAAGATAACTCTAGACTTAAGTTTTCCTTAAAAATGAGAAAATATTTTCATAACTTTAATAGCAGAATGATTTGGACCAAAACCCATTGTTCCATGAGCAGATTTTAGAACATTCACTTATTCATTCATTTACCCAGCATTAAACAAATTGAGCAACTTCAATGGATAGAACGCTGTTCAAGTCCCAGAAGATACTGTGGAAAACAAGTTAAATATTTTTCTTGTCCTTTCTGAGCTTATACTCTAGCAGAGGAGATGAGATAATTAAATAATGACCATAAATGCAAGAGAGTCATGGCAGAGGGAACACATGGAGGTGAGTGGGGAGACATCTCTCTACTCTACCCTGATTTGACTTCCCACCATGAGCAAGGAAGTGTCCTGAAGAAAGAGTCCCCAAGGACCAGTCAGAAGCAAAAAAGTAGGAAGAAAAACTATGGAGAGCTTAGAGAATCCTAGAACAGAGAGAACTTCTCTAAATTATATAACTGTTGAACAGGAGGTATACATTAAGGATATTTATTTGGACACAGTACAGATACTAAAGGGCTTTTAAAGTTACACTATGGGCTGCAATGTGATGAATTAGTGAGAAACAAGAATGGAAGCAGGAGACTATTGTAATAATCCAGGAGAACTCTGGTAGTGGTAACAAGGGTGGAGAAAAGTGGGGAAACTGGAATTCTTAGCAGGTAGAGGCATCGGGGCTGACTGGACATCAATTAAGAAAGAAGAACTAGGATAGAAAGAGGTGAAGGGACAGTTTCCAAGGATAATTTTTAGGTTTCTGGCTAAGGCAACTTGGGGAATGATGGTGTGATTCAGTGAGGTACAGAGGCAATTCTAGAACAGAAGCTTGTTCGGTTGGAGTTCCGTTTGGTCACACTGGGTCTGAACAGTCTGTGAGATTCTCCAGTGGATATGAACAGTGGGCAGGAATATTTAGGTCTGGAGCCATTGGAATGAATGATGAAATCACCCAGACAGAGAGTACACAGAGAAAGAAGTCAAGTGTCTGCCATGGGCTTGATAGAACAGAAGTCTTCACAGGAACCAACAGCTGTTAGAGGAAGAGAGTCAAACCAGGGTTTCGGTGGTGCAGAATCCGAAAAAGGGCAAACTTTCAAAAGGGAATTGTGATTGGAGTCTAAAGTCATAGAGATACCTATAAGGACTAAGAAATGTTCATCATATTTGGCAACTCAGAGGCCACTGATGACTTGAAAAAAATAGTGCGTTTAGTGGCCTTTAGGAGTAGAACTCAGAGACAACAGAATGGGCATGAAGAAATAGAGGAATGACAAAACAACTCAGAATGAGTCTGGCAATGAAAGAAGAATAGGAAGAAAGCTTGGAAGTGTCACATGGTAGGACCAGTTCATGGTAGGACAAAAGAAAAAAAGGGCTGGAGAAAATGAGTATGTTGGCATTGAACAGAAAAAAAGACAAGTCTAGAGATACAAGAGAAAAGAAAAAAACTGTGATGGGGGCAAAGTCCTTGAAGAAGCCAGAATAGCTTAAGGACTTAGCCTTGAATAGAATGATGGCATCTCTTCTCAAGGGGTAGAGAGGAAAGAACAAATCTGAGTGCAGCATGAATTGAGATGCACCAAGTAGGAAAGAAATTATTAGAAAAAAATTATTTTTTCTATCAATAGGTGGTATGATAATCAGCTAAGAAGGATGGATTCATGTATTCACTGTACTTATCTATACTCTGTTATTCTTCATTATCCTGTATTTGCTCAAAGAATGCACAAACTACCACACAATTGCACTCATCTCACACGCTAGCAAAGTAATACTCAAAATTCTCCAAGCCAGCTTCAACAATATGTGAACCGTGAACTTCCAGATGTCCAAGCTGGTTTTAGAAAAGGCAGAGGAATCAGAGATCAAATTGCCAACATTTGTTGGATCATCAAAAAAGCAAGTGAGTTCCAAAAAGAAACCATCTATTTCTGCTTTATTCACTATGTCAAAGCCTTTGACTGTGTGGATCACAATAAACTGTGGGAAATTCTGAAAGAGATGGGAATACCAGACCATCTGACCTGCCTCTTGAGAATTCTGTATGCAGATCAGGAAGCAACAGTTAGAACTGGACATGGAACAACAGACTGGTTCCAAATAAGAAAAGGAGTATGTCAAGGCTGTATATTGTCACTGTGCTTATTTAACTTATATGCAGAGTACATCATGAGAAACANCCTTTGACTGTGTGGATCACAATAAACTGTGGGAAATTCTGAAAGAGATGGGAATACCAGACCATCTGACCTGCCTCTTGAGAATTCTGTATGCAGATCAGGAAGCAACAGTTAGAACTGGACATGGAACAACAGACTGGTTCCAAATAAGAAAAGGAGTATGTCAAGGCTGTATATTGTCACTGTGCTTATTTAACTTATATGCAGAGTACATCATGAGAAACATTGGGCTTTATGAAGCACAAGCTGGAATCTAGATTACTGGGAGAAATACCAATAACCTCAGATATGCAGATGGCACCACCCTTATGGCAGAAAGTGAAGAGGAACTAAAGAGCCTCTTGATTAAAGTCAAAGAGGAGAGTGAAAAAGTTGGCTTAAAGCTCAACATCCAGAAAACTAAGATCATGGCATCTGGTCCCATCACTTCATGGCAAACAGAGGAGAAACAATGGAAACAGTGGCAGATTTTATTTTTTGGGCTCCAAAATCACTGTAGATGTTGACTGCAGCCATGAAATTAAAAGATGTTTACTCCTTGAAAGAAAAGTTATGACCAACCTAGACAGCACATTAAAAAGCAGAGACATTACTTTGCCAAAAAAAGGTCCTTTGAGTCAAGGGTATGGTTTTTCCAGTAGTCATGTATGGATGTGAGAGTTGGACTGTGAAGAAAGCTGAGCACCGAAGAATTGATGCTTTTGAACTGTGGTGTTGGAGAAGACTCTTGGGAGTCCCTTGGACTGCAAGGAGAGCCAGCCAGTCCATCCTAAAGGAAATCAGTCCTGAATGGGAAGGACTGATATTGAAGGTGAAACTCCGATACTTTGGCCACCTGATGCGAAGAGCTGACTCATTTGAAAAGACTGTGATGCTGGGAAAGATTGAAGGCAAGAGGAGAAGGGGATGACAGATGATTAGATGGTTGGGTGGTATCACCAACTCAATGGACATGAGTTTGAGTAAACTCTTGGAGTTGGTGATGGACAGGAAGGCTTTGCGTGCTACAGTCCATGGGGTCGCAAAGAGTCTGACATGACCAAGTGACTGAACTGAATTGATTCTGTATTTGTTGTATTGGTTATTAATTTTAGCCAAAGTATGTGTGGTTATGTTGATGATTAGTGGAAAGTTTTCTATAGGAAAGAAACATTTTAGCTGATGTGATGCTCTCATATGACCAAAGAGGACATTTTACCTCATATTATACAGAATAAAATTTCAGAAAAAAGATAGTCTAGCATTTCACTAAAAGAATATGAGAAAATTCCATTGCTAACTGACTGAGCTTCCTCTCGCTACCACCACCTCTTTGTTTTTGTCTTATTCTTTTCAAAGCTCCAGCAGTTGCCAGTTTACAACACTCTTTCATTCCTGAGCTCAAAACGTTTTTCTGTTTGTTCTTTCCCCTCTTTTTCCTCTAAACACACTTAAACCACAAAGATTTTTTCCCCCCAAGTAGTGCCAGGAAATTGACAAAATGCCAACTATCTTTTTTAACTATGCAAACACACACACACACACACACACACACACACACACACACAACCTTTTAAAACATGGCTTAAGATAGTAGATTTATTTATCTTTATATCTTTTCCCCTCAGTTGGGTTTATGGATGATGTCCAATATTTAGGCTTGAGTGAAAGATCCCATCTCATCCAGCTTCTGGAAGCTGTAGAGGGCAGTTAGAAAGATTGCTTAAGGAGAGGCTGTCAGCTTGCCTCTGTACCACGCTCTTCTGAGGTGACCCTAATCACAAGTCTGTACAAAAATGCAAAAGTGACTTAGAGTTCCAAAAACTACACTTGAAATGGCATTTCATTCTAGAGAAATCTGTAAGTAGTACAAACGCAGCCTCCAGAATGACTTTTGTCAGTGGAAGAAGTTTATTATATATCAGGTCCTATTTTCTCTTTTCAGTGTACTCATCCTTCTTTCCTGCCTGTGAAAAGACTTTTGGAGAAGAGCTACAGTGGTAAAATGGTAAAATTTGAGTCAAATGTGAATAATTAAAAAAAATTTTTTTCATTAAGACTCCTTTTATTTGGTCACAAAATCTTGTGTCAAATGTATACTTACTAGACAACCTTCTTAGAAATACAGTTTATAACTTCTCTCTTTAACCTTCTCACTTTCCATTTGTTCTTTAATTTGGATTTTTTAAAATTACAAAAATATTACAGGGTCAACCAATAAATGGGCTTTTTTTAAAGTTAATATTCTCTGCTGCCTTCCTCTCTAATATTCTCCTCCTTACTAAATGAGACAGAAATAATATATTGGAGTGTTTCTTTCTAGGTCTTTCTTTACTCTCACATCTCATCACTCTTCAGGCTACTTACTGGCCATTAAAGTAAAACATCCATTTCTTCTCAGTACTTATATTATCTGACATCTAAAAGAGATTAGAAACTGTTCATTAATCTTTCCTTTCTAAGACCCTCTCTTGTCATGCTTTTCATGACCTTATACTTCTCTCATTTCTCTCCCATCTTTCTGGTCACTCCTCTCCAATATTTGCTACTAGCGCTAATTCCTCTGCCTGTCAACTGTAATGTTCTATCCCATGGAGCAAAATTATATCTCAGGAAACTCCATACATTAAAGAAAATTTTAGACAAAACAAGAAATTGTCCCTTGTCTGAATTTTATTGATAAGCAAACCAGGGCAGAGAGAGTGAGGAAGTAACATATCTAAGGCCATTTCAGAACCTGAACCTCGAACAGTGGCTTGCTGACTTAAAATTCAGATCTTGAAAATGGTCAGCAATCTACCAATTTCCTGGTATATTTCCTCTTTTTTATTTCCTCTGCTTAGTTGTAGCAGAACTGGAAGGCAAACCTAATCTGGAAAGGTTTTATGACAGCCACCATAATATGCTATATAGGAATTCAGCTGGGGAAGCCAACAGAAAGGACTCAAGAGGCTAGTTGTT
Source organism: Neotragus pygmaeus (assembly GCA_006410875.1). Lineage (NCBI taxonomy): Eukaryota > Metazoa > Chordata > Mammalia > Artiodactyla > Bovidae > Neotragus > Neotragus pygmaeus. The sequence continues at coordinate 580,197 of SJYV01042817.1, read as the reverse complement.
TTATTATCCTGTGAGCAAAAAGGGGTAAATAGGCTCCCATAGAGATTGGGGTGAATTATAATTGGCACAGAAAGAAAGCTGAAGTTATCCATAAAAAGGCCCTTTTCAGAAGTGTTTAGGAAGCTACAGGCACTGGGTACAGCCATAAGTCAAACTCACCTAACAGCTCAATACTGCTTCTATGGTAAAAGCCACTGAGTCACCACCAAGTGTTTTGGGGTACCTTTTTTGTGCCCAGATTTATGCTAAACCCTTTGTATACATGTGTGTGTGTTAAGTCACTTCAGTCGTGTCTGACTGTACGCAACGCTATGGACTGTAGCCCGCCAGGCTCCTCTGTCCATGGGATTCTCCAGGCAAGAATACTGGAGTGGGTTGCCATGCCCTTTTCCAAGGGGATCTTCCTGAACTAGGGATCGAACACTTGTATCTTACATCTCCTGCACTGGCAGGTGGGTTCTCTACCACTCGTGCCACCTAGGAAGCCCCAATCCTTTGTATATAGTGACCCTATTTTCCAAACTCCAAATCAGGGCATATCAAATGATCATAGAAAAGATCACTTGAAATTAGGGCCTTTCATAGCTGCTATGCCATAGAATGTTATAGGATACAAGTCATGGATTTTACCACCCAAAATCTGTAATTCTTTTAGTGTAACAAGATATTGTGTATAGCAGGAGGGTAATGTGGAACTCTGGGTATTAATTTTTAGCTGACACTTCAAAATTTAAAAACAAAAATTATAAACTAACCAAAGTTTAAATTAAAGCACTTCTTTGGAGCAGGCTGAGAAATTCCAAAACCAACTCTAAAAACCTTAGTGATACTTCCCCTCTATTCCTGAAAGCAGCTGAGGTAGGAGAGGCTGAGGGAAGAGGAGAGAATTTCTCTGAGTTTGTCTCAGCTGCAGAGAATGATCCCATCTAAGGACATCTCTTCCTGGGGCCCATATCCAGTGGTTTGACTGAGGTGGGGAATGAAGGACAGGCCATTTTTGGACAACTCTGAGGGTTGTGAGAGCCCTAGAGTTCCCTGTAGGATAGGCTGAGGATGCCCCTGGGCCCCATACCTGCTCTATTCCTTCCTTGTGCAACTGCTTCCATCTCTTCCTGTCACAGGTAGTCATCTCACAAATATCTCTTACGAATCAACCTACATACTAAATTGTGTCTCCGAGTCAACTTTTGGGAAATCTAGGCCATGAGAGGAGTGGATAGATACTTCCTTCTCACCTAAGCCAAGCCAGTGGGTGTTCAGGGGATTCCTGCAGAGTTTGATATATATCTCCCAGCTCTGTAAACAAAACAGACTCAGGACCCTCATGGTGAAAGTGAAGAACTAGAGGTGGCAGCATAGATAGAGAGGCAGGGAAACAAAGGAGAGGGATTGTGCTGCACTGGGAATGGGATGTCTTATGCTGAGGAGACAACAAATACAAGAGAAAGACAGACATCAAATGCATACAGAGCAATGAGGTCCTGCAAGCAACAGGCCAGGGAAGGAGAGCAAGACTCAACTCAATGTCAACTACAAGTAGTTGATAGTGAAAGTCTGCATATTATAGTTGAAAAAAGAGTTTTAGATTGTGTCTGATTTTAGTGAGAAAGATGAAAAAACTAATAGGCAGCATCTCTCATGGCTTCAGAAAGAGAACTGTAGCACAAATTTGCCATTTCTGGAATAGGGAATAAAGAAGAGATGCTATATAAATTACTAACCATTTGACATAGAAAATAAACTTGCTATCTGCCATGCTAGAACCAGAAGTAAATTGTCAGAAAGTCAGACCTGCTCAAACTACTCCACTGATGGAAAGCCATTAATGGCTCCATATTTTAGAATGAGTCAGAGTCCCTTCATGTTTGAACTCCTATCAAGTTTGTCCCATGTTCCCCCTACTAGGCTCTCTCTAGACACTTAGAGTTTCCTTTTTACACTTCTTTTATATCTCAGTGACTTTATAGATGATGGTCCCTCTGTCTAGAACTCCTAGTCCTCACCATTCCTATTTGTTCCTCAATCCCCAGGTCAGGTATTTCCTCCTTTGAGAACCCTTCCTGAAACACAACTCTCTGTCCAAAGTTGGTCCCATTCCCCTTTGGGGTATTACTCTGTCTTGATTCATGAAGCAATATGAGGCTATGTTGTAATACCCACCCTTCACTTAGACTGCAAGTTCCTTAAAAGTAGATATGTTTCACATTTTTTTCCCCTTAGATCTCAGCCCTGGGCTGGCACAAAATATGGACCAAATATTCTTGAATAAATGAAAGATGCCTAGAACCATTAAGGGATTCTTCACTGAGGCAGTCAGAATTAAATATGATGCTGCAACTCTTGGGCCAAGTGTGACTTAGAGAGGACTGCCCATAGTTTCCCACGGAAACCCAAAATCCAAATATCCAGAGGATCCAAAACAGATGTAACTACAATTCAGCTTTGCATAGCTGAGAACTCTTCTAGCATAGACACTAATCCACCACACTTGGAATTTTTGCTATTTAAAGAAGGAAATCTCACCTGACAGATAGATTACTGTTCAGGCAAACTGTATTTGCACAGCTGCAGAGTCGTTCTCAAATAAGATGTTTGAGCTCTCCTCTCTATGCAGGAAATTTGTTGAGTAGATGAAAATATTAAACCATTTACACAGAGCTTGGAGGACTGTGGGAAGCACCATGTCCATTAACAACATTTATAAAAATTCCTTGAAAGGCTTTTACCTTCTTATTTCTGGTGTGTGTGTGTAAGTTTCTTTAGGTTATAAATAAAGACTTTTAGAATCTACCATGAATCAGGGAAAAATAGAAGCTTGGATGGCCAGATGTCTAGGGAACCCATCAGAAGCCTGACCACATGATGGACCCATGGCAGCTCTTAAGCTGTCAAAACACTGTCTGATAGGGTTTATCCTGGAGGTGTTTCTTCAGCTCAGCTTCCCTTTGCTCTGCAACCATTTTTCTGAGTGAAGAACTGCAATGAATGCAATTCAGGAGAAACATACTTTGGTTACAGTCGCCTAGAGTGTGCTTATTCAACACAGTGCTCTTAGAGGAACTTAATTCACCTGTGTAAGTCAACCAGGGCCAGGTATGGCCACAGGACAAAACTCAGAAGACTTCCCTGCAAGCTGAAAACAGCAGCACAATTTATAGATCCAAATGAGATTTCTGGGGGCAACTCTACTGCTTAAACTTATGGTCTTGAGGCTTTGGAGGTTGTAGATCTTTGTAGATTCACATAGGGTATTTAGCTCCTTCAATTATTAAATATGAACTCTCTTAGGTTAGGATAGTGGGGCAGAAGCTCTTGAATGGGTGGAAAAACAAGGTTTTGGGAATTGATGGTACAACAAATTCATACTATCAAACTTAAAAAGAGAATGGTGACAGCTAACGGGTTCCAGTCTTTAAACAATAACAATGGAAGGACAGTAGGAGAAAAACGTTGAAGCGTGCTATATAGTTCCACTTTTTAAGGCTTTTCATGGTGTCTAGTGGCTTCCCTGGTGGCTCAGAGGGTAAAGTGTCTGCCTGCAATGAGGGAGACCCGGGTTCAATCCTGGGTCAGGAAGATCCCTGGAGAAGGGAATGGTAACCCACTCTGGTACTCTTGCCTGGAAAATCTCATGGACAGAGGAGCCTGGTAGGCTACAATCGCAAAGAGTTGGACATGACTGAGCAACTTCACTTTCACTTCACTTTCATGGCATCTAGTTCCTTCTTTGGAACAAATGAGCTGGTTGAAAAGTCAAAGCCAACTATTAGCAAATAAAACAAAAAGGAAAAAAAGGTTGGGAACATGGAGAAAAACTGAAAACATGTCCAAATATTCTGTCTCTTTCAAAAGGACAAAAAGTCCATGTGTCCCAGGATATTTGGGTCTATGTTAAGAGAATATTCTTTGCTTCTATGTAAACACACTATCACATCTATATTCAATGGCAGAGAGGGAGGAGAGGGAGACATAGAGATAAGAGAGAGAGATCATACTTCATGTTAGAAACCCCAGTGCTTTGGTAGAAATACTGTAGGTATTACAAAGTGGTGCAGCTTTAAGAACCAAAAGGGATACACTGAACAGTCCAAATCACACACAGCCACTGCTATTCTAGGTAGAGGGAAAACCTCTTCATAAAATATTTACCAAATATATTAAGAACAAGAGGTGTAAGGATAAAAGAGTAGGAATTTTTAAAAATGGGAGATAAAATAGTTTTAAAAGTCAAAAGAATTCAATCCATAATGAAAGTGACAACAGATACATGATTGCATTGACTGAGCTGGAGATACTTGTTGTACAGAAATGACCCTTTCCCCCTTCCATCTACTTCTTTCTTCCTTTAGAGGGCACTGTATGGATAAAAGTTTCTCTCAGCTCATCATGTTTTTGTGGAACCACTTCTTTCCAACCTTCAGTTCATTCAGTTTGAGTATCATGGATCCTACCCAATGGCTTTCGGGCTATGCCCAGCCAGGCAAGACCAATCAGAACATTCCATCCCTCTAGTCAATGGTGATTGGTTCAGGGATGGTCATCTGCCCAAACCAAGGCAATGAAAATATCCTGTTAACTTCCAGAGAAACTACTGATAAAAAAGTAACTCTCTTTGGGGGTTGCTGATCTGAAGAGCCTCTTTGAGAAAATAGCCAACAGGAAGAAAAACTGAGCTGAACAATGAGGAGGGAAAGTGGACACATGGTTATCTGCTTTCAACTAGAAACATTGTTGGATTTCTTGAATCTCCAGTTAAGTAGGACAATCAGTTTCATTTTTTGCTTAATGTAGTTTGAATAGGGTTCTGTCACTTGCCATAAAATGTCTTACTTAATACAAAAGGGCAGAGCTGGAAGGTCTTAGCTTGGAACCCAGATAACCCTCTTAGTTAAATTTTAGCAAACAAGGAATACCTGGGACACTGCAGTTACAGTTGACAAAATAGAAGAACACAATATCAACAATCGGATCCAAGCTCCTTTCAAACAATCCTCAAATGTTTTTACAGTGTCGTCTCTCATGTCTATAGGCATCTGGGTTCATTCAAGATAGCATGACAGTTAAGTAGATTGATAGCCAGCAAGATGCCCAGTTTTCTCCTTGACCTCCTCTGAGCTTTCTGCCATTTTTTTCAGGTACATGCCACTGTTCCCATCATTCTTATGTGGCTTCTCCTTGCTGTGTGCCTTTCTCTAGTGTAAAACTTGGCACACTGTCATAGATGCTTCCTAACCCATCTACCCCACAAAATAGACAGCTCTCCCAGACTGGGAATGCACATAATTCATGTTTTAATATCTGGAGCCTAGTACAGAGCCTAACACACTAGCAAATTATGCATTGGATTGAACTTGAGGCTAAACTCAGACTTACTCTGACCATCACTCAGCGCCCAGCCTCTGTCTCCTTGAAACCCTCAGAGACTTGTCTGCCTGTGATCTCAGTCTGATACTGTCTCCTGCTTGGCCTTGTCAGTTATATAGAAACTGATACAAACATCCATATGGTCAAAGCTACGGTTTTATCAAGCTATGGCTTTACCAGTAGTTATGTAAGGATGTGAGAGTTGGACCATAAAGAAGGCTGAGCACCAAAGAACTGATGTTTTTGAACTGTTGTGCTAGAGAAGACTCTTGAGAGTCCCTTGGACTGCAAGGAAGTCAAATTAGTCAATCTTAGAGGAAGTCAACCCTGAATATTCATTGGAAGGACTGATGCTGAAGCTGAAGCTCCAATACTTTGGCCACCTGATGCAAAGAGCCAACTCACTGGAAAAGATCCTGATTCTGGGAAAGAATGAGAGCAGAAGGAGAAGGGGGCAACAGAGGATGAGATGGTTGACTGGCACCATCAACTCAGTGTATATGAGTCAGAGAAAACTCCAGGAGATGGTGAAGGACAGGGAAGTCTGGCATGCTACAGTCTATAGGGTCAAAGATAGTCAGATATGACTTAACAACTGAACAACAACATGTCTAAAAATGGGCTTATTTATTTACTGAACTCTTACACTTACAAAGAACTCTGTGTATTTTAACCTATTCAATCCTCACCATAGCCCCTCTGTCTCAAAGATAAAGACATTGGGTTGAGAGGTTACGTGACCTGCCCAAGGTCACCCAGCTTGTGAGTGCAGTGTCCAGGGATTCAAAACAAGCAGCCTGTCTTGAACTGGACTTATCAGCACCTTGTGGGCCCAACATGTTTCATTTATATTGTTAAATTAGCCTCATGACAACCCTACTAGCTCTGATTATTAGCCCCAATTTCCAAATATGACAATTGAGACCCAGTGAGGTTATTTTTCCAAGGTCGCCTGACTGCAAGAAGAAAAGCTAAGATTACATCCCAGGGTGCCCAGAACCCACATTCAATAAGCACTGTGCCCAACAGTTTTCTATTAACTGATTGTTGATTGTATCAGAAGAAGCTACCACGTAACCTATCTTTTATTACCATTTGTTTTTCTTCTTGTTATTTCATAGGTATAGCAACATCTACTTCATAGGATTGTCATACACCATACACCCTTCTATCTATGTTTGTGAAGTCCCAAGAACATCTGGTATATAGTAAGTGCTCAACAAATGGTAGTTATCATTACTGTTTACTGAGTGCTTCTTGTGCCAGACATTGTACTGGCACTTTACTTGCAATATTGCATCTAATTCTCACATCAACCTCATGAGGTAGATACAAATATGATGCTCAGTTTATATGTGTGGAAACTGAAGTGGAAATTTCTCCTTGTGTTTCCTCACACTTAGCACATGATCACAAGATAAGTAGCCTATTTCCCTAAGCTTCCATATAGAAAAATGTGAAGTTGCCAAACTATCTCATTCAGTATCGGCTGGCAAGGCTACTGAGGAATATGTTATTCAGTTATAAGTGGTTATATAAGTATATTACAACCCTACAATTCAATTTCATTCTGACACTACTCAGAATTAGCACAAAACCCACAGGTTAAGGGTTCCGTCCACAGGACCACTTCAGACACGGGCCACAAACAGGGTGCCCAGGCTATCTGCATTCTGCTTGGCTGTCTACAAATTTGAAAGTTGCCATGACTCCCCTCAGATCTGATAATTCAGTAAAACGGTTCATAGAACTCAGAAAAACACTTAACTTACACTTGTCATTTTATCATACAGAATACATCTCAGAAATAGCCAAGTGGAAAAGATGTATAGATGCAAGGTAGGGGTGGGTGGATAGAGCGCAGGGTCAACTAGATGAAAGAGATGGAGTGGGGTTCAGAGCTCTCTCCAGGCATGCCGTCCTCCCGGCATGGTGATGTGTTCACCAACCTAGAAGCTCTCGGATAGTTAGTGCCCAAGGCTATACAGTTAGTTGTTTGATAGAGCAATATGGTACTAGCTGTGACTCTCTTTCTTACTTACAAAGTTCTGGTGAAGAGACCAAGAGCCCAAAGATCCCGCTGGGTCATCCCAGTGCACCAGCCCCAAGCACCCTGTATGATGCATTGAACCTGGACTGGCAATTCATTTCACATGTGATAATTTACATGTTTCAATGCCATGCTCCCATATCATCCCACCCTCGCCCTCTCCNCCAAATCTTTTATTACCCATAGCCTATATATTTATCAAAAGCTATTAAAACTGTGTTCTCTACAAGTAAAATTGAAGGAGTGACCTTTAGCTTTGTTTCTAAAGGCTCCTAGAAAGAGAATCTAAACATTTAAGCCAACTTGAATTATTTTTCAGGAATAGATCCCAAGTTAGTCTATGTTAGAAGTTTATTTGCAAATCTATAGAAAGTGTGATCCGAATAAATAGGAAGATAAACTGTGTAGAGGTGTTTTTGAATGAAAAGAAGCCAAAGTTGAAAGATACTTATTGGTGAGGGAGAAGGTAGAAAGGGAGCTCTGTAAATGCCAAAAAGATAAATAATATTGTGGAAAATGCAAAGGAAAAGTTAGAATAAAAAATTGGAAGGGGTGTACAAAATATAGTTAGATAAAGTGATCTGGATTACTATAAAAATATAGTTAGATAAAGTGATCTGGATTACTATGTAAATGTATTTTTCTCCATGTTAAATGCAAGCTTTTTGGATTAAATTGTCTTCATATACCTTCTATAAAATACAAAACCCCAAAAGGGAAAGAAAAAGCCATGAGAAGTCTTATAAA
>SJYV01042817.1:473003-562544 GCA_006410875.1 Neotragus pygmaeus | reverse complement strand
TTACTAGCTGGTGCTGCTAAGTTGCTGCTAAGTCACTTCAGTCGTGTCCGACTCTGTGCGACCCCATAGACGGTAGCCCACCAGGCTCCCCCATCCCTGGGATTCTCCAGGCAGGAACACTGGAATGGGTTGCCATTTCCTTCTCCAATGCATGAAAGTGAAAAGTGAAAGGGAAGTCACCCAGTCGTGTCTGACTCTTCACGACCCCACCAGGCTCCTCTGTCCATAGGATTTTCCAGGCAAAAGTACTGGAGTGGGGTGCCATTGCCTTCTCCATTACTAGTGTGTGAGATGAGTGCAACTATGTCATAGTTTGAGCATTCTTTGGCATTGCCTTTCTTTGGGATTGGAATGAAAACTGACCTGTGGCCACTGCTGAGTTTTCCAAATTTGCTGGCATATTCAGATTACTGAGTTGAAAAAAATCAGCAGACGTAGGCACACACTTCTACACAGTCTCAAAGTGGTGGAACTGAGCAGCCAAGCCAGCATGGACTCTGGCATTCGCTGTGCCCCCTCTGTGGCCTGTTTCAGTTGTTTGTATTACCTTCCTTGCCTTAGAAAGCCATGACCTCCTTTGTCCTGGCCCAGTTCTGGTTTGGCCACTTACAGTTGTGACTCTCTGATCCTATCACTTAAGGCTTTCAAATCTTTATTCTTTCTAGTGGAGATAATACTTTACCACAGTGTTGGGAAGGTTAGGTAAGACATTGTATATAGAGTGCTTAGCTTAAGGCTGGCACATATGCACTTCACACATATAACTGCTATTATCGTGAATGTTGCTCTTACTGAACAAACCTCTTAGAGTCCTTTTATCACCTCTCTTTTAATATAAATGAGGATATATGAAAATGATGACCATAGATATGAGCCTCTGACTGCTCAAATCTTTTGAGTCACTGGATGTACTTTGGAACAGTCAGATTATGTAATTTGCCTAAAGCCATGTATAAACTGGGCAACTGTCTATTTCAATTAATCACCATAAGGAGACAGAGCTGAAAACTAAAGAGTTCTATAGAGAAGTGCCACGGTGTGGGGCAGGGCAGAAGTGGTGCAGAGGTCCATGGCTCCATCTGTTAGGTAAGGGCACCCACTAATCACCCCCAAGAGTGCATGCAGTACAGTGAAAGGATGTGACAGCTGGGAGTCATTCAAATCACATCTCCATCACCACCAGGTAACTTCAGTCATAGAACTACTATAAGTTTTGAGTTTCATTTTATAATCTGTAAGACAGAGATAGTGGCAACCTATCCTGCAGAGCTGTTGTGAATGTTAATTAAAATAATGAGCACTTAAATACTTAGCACACAGTAAGTGCTCAAAACACAGTAATTATAATTAAGAGAGTAAATTACAATTGGTCATCTATTGAAAACAGTTAAAATCTTTATTGAAAAATAATAATCCTCAAGAGTTTAAGAAAACTAACTGGTAAACTACGGCAAAATGTGATATATATAATCTCACATTAGTGTCATGTACTTTTTGAGCCCATTATAATTATCATTATTTACTGATTACTATTTCCATTAATGCCTCATTACTCCCAATGAAATTATTGATAATGTTTCAGGGGGTTTGTTTGATTTGTATTCAAAAGTTGTGATGCATGGTCTCTTCCCAATATGTGTGGTATTGTGCTTCCTTTTAATTATAATTCAGATGTAAAATTCTGCTTTAGCCTTCTTTTCTACTTCAATCTAGTCCTAACTGATTAGAACTGAGAATTACAAATTCTATGTGTACATTCTACTTAAAATACTCTGGCACCCAGCTGTTTGAAGTGACCTGGTCACTGCTTGCAAATGAATGTGTTTTGATTCTCAAAGTGGCCAGTGTGTTTGTTCAGTCAAGTCTCCTCCCTTGAGCAGTCTTACTTCTAAAGCCTCTCTCTCTTTTAAAATTTTGCTATAATGGGGGCTAAGGACAGTATTTTATCCACCTGGGATACTACCTGTAGTAAGAGAATCAGATAGTGACTCTCCAGCATCACACAATGACAGTGAGAAGGTGAATTAACTCATGTAGAGCTGACATTTATATATTTGTATAATGAAGGTCAGAGGGGCCAAACTGCAAGTGTGATTTCCTACACAACCAATTATGTCTGTGATGAAAACATCCTCCTCTATTGATGTAAGTCGTGAATGAATTCCCTTGCCCTGGGAAACTAGGGTGGCTATTTCTCTGCTCCTCAGAACACACATCTGAACAACCTGCTTGTGAGGCTGGTGCCTTACCAGTGTCATTTTTGTGTGCAAAGGCTCAGCTTTTCCTTTCCTGTGACCATGTCCCATTGTCTTTCAGAGCTCTTATAACTTTCATTAGGTTCCTAAAAGATTGAAGATAATATATTTTAATTGCCTGTTAAAGTCAAAGTCACTCTGAATTTTCTTCTCATATCCATAACGTTTTATGAGACTCCTTACTTTGAAGACTTGCAAAGTAAGAATACTTGTCTTAAATCAAGACAGAGCTTTTTATTGCTCCTTTGCAGAGCAAGAACTCCCCAAGGACACTGTCCTACAGATCTCATGCTTCACTCTCTAGTTTCCAGCAAGGCTGTCAATTGGTCAGACTTATCCCTAGGTTCCTTTCCACTGCCTCCTCTCTCCATTTGTTCATTCTCTTTTTCTTTCCTTTTCCCATGCTCTTAGTGAGCATGGAAACCCTCTCTTTTTCCAAGACAATGATATTCAAAGCTGGAGTGGATATCTGCTGATTTTGCTTATCTATCATCTTTGTGCTCTAGTAGCAGAACCTCTTCTTTTTCCATTTGGTAATCCATCCATGTGATTTTGGTAAAGCTATCAACCAAACAGCAGTGGAAACATGACCCAGTCAGGATATCATGTCTTGGACCCACAGCAGTTCCAGAAGTGGGCGTTGATGGGTGCAGGATGAACTGGGACCTGGAGAGAGAGTTTCAAGCTATTTGGAATCACTAGCTATGGAGACTCATGTGGTTGCTGGAGAAACAATTTACCTGTTTCACTGGAAACTCACCGTGAGAATGATAAAACCAAAGTTGCTATGACTATATTTACTGTCAGAGTCAAAGATGAAAGAGGGAAATCTCACAGCATTTTAGTTCTTGGATTCAGCCAATATGTGGGGCCTCTTATTTTCAACTTCCACATTCTGGGAACCAACAAAATGTCTTTTAGAGTAAGTTAGTTGAATTGCATTTCTGTTATTTACAACTAAAAGAGCCTAGATTCTTTTACAGCTTTAAGAATTTTGGCATTTAGTGAGGAAATGCATCGTTATAGATAAGAAAGGCAGATTGTAATAAGTGCACAGGAGGGACCTCAAGAAATCACATAGAGGGCACACAACACAGAGGATTAATTCTGATTGAGGAAACCATGAAAATCTACAGTGGAGGAAGACAGTGTTGCAGCTGGGTGTGGTACAGTAAGTGGTATTTCCAGTGCTGTGTGGAGGTGGCATGGAAGGAAGTGGTACTAACAAATGGTATCATGCTTGGAAGGTATGGCGTGAGGAAAGGCATGGCATGTCAGAGGACTGATGAGTGGGTCAGTGGGGCAGGACCTAATGTACATGGATGTATGTCTGAAGCAGGTAGTCAGTGGGCTGGAGCGAGTCACCTTTTGGTAACCTTTGCAAACCATTCTAAGAAGCAAACCTATTATTCTCTAAGCAGGGGGGAGCTGCTGATGTTTTTCATAACAGGATTAACATGATGAGATGTATGTTTCAAGAAGAAAACTCCACCTCCCTCCCTGGGCTCTGTCATGATTTTCTGGAGGATGGCCTCCCTGGATTCAGTTCACTGCCTCTATTATCTGTTCCAGGCATCTCATCTCACTTATGCAAAGGTATAAAACCTGAGCAATAATTTCTGAAACAATACTTAATCTAGGATAAGGTTAGGGAAGATGACACACCCTCATCATCAAGTTTAAGGGCACTGGCACCAGCTGGGTGACTTAGGCACATCACTTGATGTAGTGTACCCAGTTGATGCCTCATCCAGATCTTCAATCCAAGGTAGGTGCATGCATCTCACCACTGATATTGATGAGGACAATGTTGATACTGGTGATGAGTTTTGGCTGCTACAGCTCACAGACTCTGCCCTTTACCAGAGAACAGCCTGAATCCCAGCCCTTGCCTGCAGCCAATGACTGAATGATGTGGAGTACAAATGCCAAACATCCATGCTGTGTATCAGTTTAAACTGTGGGATTTATTATTCATGCTCTAGGATTCTTCCATGATTCCTTGCTTCTCTCATTTCCTTAATAAATCACTTACACAAGAAAACTCATCTAGGAAACTGACCTAAGACATACGACCTTATTTGTAAAATTGACCTTATTGTAAGTCTTAAATTGTTAATGTCAGTAACAAATAAATAAAAATCAGTTGATACAATTAAGTAAAATTAGATGTATATTAATATAAGGGAGGAATTGTGCTGGAGGAAGCACAAGCTGGAATCAAGATTGCCAGGAGANTTCTGGAACTCTCTTGCTTTTCCATGATCCAATAGCTGTTGGCAATTTGATCTCTGATTCCTCTGCCTTTTCTAAAACCAGCTTGAACATCTGGAAGTTCAAGGTTCATGTCCTGTTGAAGCCTGGCTTGAAGAATTTTGAGCATTACTTTACTAGCATATGAGATGAGTGCAATTGTGTGGTAGTCTGAGCATTCTTGAGCATTGCTTTTCTTTGAGATTGAAATGAAAACTGACCTTTTCCAGTCTTGTGGCCACTGCTGAGTTTTCCCAATTTGCTGGCATATTGAGTGCAGCACTTTCATAGCATCATCTTTTAGGATTTGAAATAGCTCAACTGGAATCCCATCACCTCCACTAGCTTTGTTAGTAGTGATGCTTTGTCTAACTCAATGAAGCTATGAGTCATGATGTGTAGGGCTACCCAAGATGGATGGGTCATGGTGAAGAGTTCTGACAAAACGTGATCAGCTGGGGAAGGGAATGGGAAACCACTTGAGTATTCTTGCCTTGAGAAACCCATGAATAGTATGAAGAAGAAAAAAAAGTATATTTGTCTAAATTCAAGTTTGTTGGAAATTATCTTCATCCTCTTTTTCACTAAGAGTTGTTACTCATTTGTGACAAACAGCAGTTGCAAATAGAAGTGAATTTAAAAAGAGAATCAAAGTATGAATAAGAAAGGTAAAATAACAGGACCTATTTTGTATTCTCTCTCAAATGAAAGTGATACTTTAGAGGTGAGGTAACAAGCTAATTTAAAATATTACTCTGAAAGAACAAGGAGTGTACAGCAAATCAACAGCAAAATGAGAACTTCTTTGGCATTTGTAATAATCAAGTTTTGAGTAGGGGAAACAAAGCTATTCAGCAATTTTAAAAGAAGTGTTAAAAACAGTTTTATATTACTGAAACATCTTTTTCATAACTTGAGATATTACAAATACTTTGACAAATTATTTCCTAAAATGATTTTGATTATCAGTATCTAACAGGTGGAGGTTCACTGCTATTCAGACTCTTTGTCCTGCCATCAGACCCAGAATTTCTTCCATGTAATCTTCTCCAGTCTTAATTATTTCTCAGGGGCTAATCTACAAAGAGGTCAGACTCCCAGCACAAAGGCTCATTTTATGCCCCATCTTTCCTAGTACTTGTATCTGGGCTTTGAAATTATGTCATTTCAGCATCAGTTCAGTTCTGTTTAGTTGCTCAGTTGTGTCTGACTCTTTGCGACCCCGTGAATTGTAGCACGCCAGGCCTCCCTGTCCATCACCAACTCCTGGAGTTCACTCAAACTCATGTCCATCTAGTCAGTGATGCCATCCAGCTATCTCATTCTCTGTTGTCCCCTTCTCCTCTTGTCCCCAATCCCTCTCAGCATCAGAGTCTTTGCCAAGGAGTCAACTCTTCATATCAGGTGGCCAAAATACTGGAGTTTCAACTTTAGCATCATTCTTTCCAAAGAACACCCAGGACTGATCTCCTTTAGAATGGACTGGTTGGATCTCCTTGCAGTCCAAGGGACTCTCAAGAGTCTTCTCCAACACCACAGTTCAAAAGCATCAATTCTTTGGCGCTCAGCTTTCTTCACAGTCCAACTCTTACATAACTACTGGAAAAACCATAGCCTTGACTAGATGGACATTTGTTGGCAAAGTAATGTTTCTGCTTTTCAATATGCTATCTATGTTGGTCATAACTTTCCTTCCAAGGACATAGATAGTATATATAAGCACTGTATGAGTGGACTTTGATTTGCCCTTTTAATTGAGAGCATTTTAATAGTTGCTATGACTATATGCTTTGATAGATTCAATAATGGATGGCTTGATTATGCCACATTAGAGTTAGTTCAAATTTCCCTGAAAGTGAAAGTCGCTTAGTCGTGTCTGACTCTGTGACCCCATAGACTATAGACTATAGATCCCATAGACTATAGACCCCATGGACTATACAATCCATGGGATTCTCCAGGCCAGAATACTGGAGTGTGTAGCCATTCCCTTCTCCAGGGGATCTTCCAAACCCAGGGATTGAACCCAAGTCTCCGGCATTGCAGGTGGATTCTTTACCAGCTGAGCCACAAGAGAAGCCCAAGAATACTGGACTGGGTAGCCTATCCCTTCTCCAGTGCATCTTCCCAACCTAGGAATTGAACCAGGGTCAATTGCAGAGAGATTCTTTACCAACTGAGCTATCAGGGAAGCCATACCAACTCAACTGACTGAGAGATGTTTAGCAGATCCTAGTGGATGACTTGTTTCTGATTCTACCAATATTGTAAATGATTTGTGGAGAAGAATCAACATGCTGTTTAAAAAGCCTACAGACATTGTATTGTAAGATGCCATCAATGCTACTAAAGTCAGAAAATAAAACAAACATGATCTGGATAGACTGAGAGTACAATTGAAGCTAAATAAGACTCACCATAGAAAGAAAATGAAAGCTCATAAGCTTGTGAGTAAGAATCATAAACATAAATATTATTGTTCAGAAAAGAGAAGATTTACAAGTATAAACATTATTGTTTAAGAAATATGAGAAGGACTGAATTAAACAAAGATGGTTGATGCACAAGAATGGGAAACAGAAAGAGCCGAGTCTTCTGGTGACACCAATAAAAGAGAATCAGATTACCATGGCAAAGACCCTTTTCACACTTGACTGCCTTTAATTGCCAGTTACAATCAAATGAGGCATTTGCAAATAAATGCCTTTACACTGGAAGTCTCTGCTCTCTTTGAAGATTACTCATTGAGACATAATTAAGCATGGGAAATACTGCGTGGAAAAAAAAATTCTAGGTCCAACACTCTGTGTGTGTGTGTGTGCATGTGTGTATAGTATATAAGGGAGTGAATTCTAAAGGTTCAGAGAGTATGTTAACATCACATTTCCTAAAACTTAGATTCAAAATGAGAAGGTGAGTAATTAAATAAACATCTTTTGACCTGATCAACTTAGTTCAGTACAACTATGTCCAGTCCACAGATAGTAGACAAAATCTACCTCAAATTACATTCCAATGCAGGGATATTTTTATCATTTCAGATGAAATTTGAATTATTTAGACTAAAAATGTCACTTTTCTGTGACCAAAGATTCATCTGAATGCAATTATTTTCCTAGGAATTTTGTAAGGTGGATTTAATTTCTTCTTTACAAAACTAAATTTACAAAACCATATGTGGTTCATTATTTATTCCCCAAGTATTTTAATAATGCACATAAATCTATGGTCACATCCACCATTAGAAGTAGAAGAACCAAAACCACTGAGACCACAAGAGAAGAAGTGGAGTGTCCAGAGCCTTTCATAAATATTTACTGAGTACTCAGTTGTGCATGAGGGCTGCTTTCAATGTTAATGGCAATGTGAAGATAAGTACCACTGTTCTTTTCATTAGGCAAATCATATCTGGAGAAACAGGTAGAGTGTTAGGTTTCTTGCTTTACTTGTCTGACCTGGGAGTAAGAGATAAATGTTACCTGAGGGAAATGAAATGAATCAGTGATGCTGAGCCTGAAAAAGAAGAGGTGTGGTGAAAATAAGGTAGTCATCTTAAACCCCATGAGGTAAGGGACCACCTCTGATTTATTCTTCTATGCACCCTGGCATAAAATAAATATTCAGCAATTACCTGTGGAATGGGTTTTTGAGGGGAAATCAAGTTAGAGAAGGGTTTTTTATATTTAATACAACTCAGAGCAGCAGAGGTAGGGGTAATGACAGAGTTGTGTAACAACAAGTTCTGCTTTAATGTAAGGAAGGACTTTCCAACACTGGCTCATCAGAGTAGAGGCAGCTTTACAAAATGTTGAGCTTACTAAAAGTAGAAATAAACGTAAAAATAAATGCTGGGTAGTTATTAAAGAGATAAATGATGTTTTGGATGGAGGATTTAACTAAATAAGTGTCAAAATCATATGATAATCTAGCTACCTGACAAGCTTTACATCGATGACTTTGATGATTTACGAAAAAACATATTTGTACCTTTCATTCAAATTCTCTTTTCAATGTATATGTGAGAATCAAGCCTGACCACATACAAAAAGAATCATGAGTAGGACATTTGGTTTGTGTTTCAGCTGGTTCTCATTCTTAGTGGTAAAAATGTCTTTGACAAACTCACAACAAAAACCCAGCATCTATACTGAGCCAATCCCAAAGAAAGGCAATGCCAAAGAATGTTCAAACTACTGTCCAATTGCACTCATCTCACATGCTAGTAAAGTTCAAAATTCTCCAAGCCAGGCTTCAACAATATGTGAACCATGAACTTCCAGAGGTTCAAGCAGGTTTTAGAAAAGGCAGAGGAACCAGAGATCAAATTGCCAACATCCACTGGATCATAGACAAAGCAAAAGAGTTCCAGAAAAACATCTACTTCACTTTATTGACTATGCCAAAGCCTTTGTGTGGACCACAACAAACTCTGGAAAATTCTGAAAGAGATGGGAATACCAGACTACCTGATCTGCCTCTTGAGAAATCTGTATGCAGGTCAGGAAGCAACAATTAGAACAGGACATGGAACAACAGACTGGTTCCAAATAGGAAAAGGAGTACGTCAAGGCTGTATATTGTCACCCTGCTTATTTAACTTATATGCAGAGTACATCATGAGAAACGCTGGACTGGATGAAGCACAAGCTGGAATCAAGACTGCCGGGAGACATATCAATAACCTCAGATATGCAGATGACNATGATGGAGCATAGCTGTCTCTTATACACATCTACATGTTGATTAAATGAAAGGCTGGCATTCTCAACAGATGCTAAATCTCGTAGAAATCTTTAAAGAAATCTTTAACCTTCTCTTTCTCATCTTCCCTTCTCCCCTTCTCTCTTCCTACCCTCTCACTGCCTGTGTTTTATTTATCTTTCCCTGGCAAGGGTTGCAGGTTCTCCTTTCCCTCCTGATAGAATGCAGTATAATAGATTGACGGCCCTGATTTATCATGGCTTCTCTTCATTTTACTCTTGTTTTTGGTCATTTATTTTCTGTTAGGAATTCTCAGTATATTTTTTAATTTCAAAAAGAAATTATGTTCTTTGTAAGAAATGGCATGGTCTAAAGATAGAGAAATTTGCCTCTCCTCTGGTCCTATCTTCTGAATAACCAATGTTAACAAGGGTCTTTTATCAATGTCCTCAAAACTACACATATCTCTCTCTCCTTCTCTTCCCCCACAGACATACAAGAATTTCTCCCAATTTCCTCTGCTGCCCTCAGAAGGAAATGTATTATATACATGATTCTGAAAGCTTATTTTTTCACTTAACAATAAATCATGGATTGTTGATATGAATTTAATTTGATTTATTTAATGGCTACTTATATACCACAGTATAGATGTACTGTAATACATTCGATCTTTTTTTTTTTAAGTGAACATTCTGGTTTTCAGTTCTTTGTCATTTCAAATAATGCTACAGTAAATAACCTTGTGTTGGGTGGGTGGGGGGCACATGTATCTATAAGTTTTCTATCATTTGCCCCATAAACTGCCACAGATAACAGAAATAGATTGTTGGGACTTATTTTCATTGACGTTCTTTGTTCAAGATAAAATAAGATCCCTAATATGAAGCTGATGCATTTAATCTCATTTCTAAGAGGACATTAAATATTGCTATAATGTAAGCTGAAATGAGACAAAAATTTTTAATTTCACTTTGTGGTATAGCACACCATCAAAGAAAAGTAATCAAAATGAAAACAAAAGCTTTCTGTTTAAGAAAAAATATAAGTAGAGACTTCTAATGAGTTGGATGGCAACTGTTTCTTGTGGAAAAAAATTGTTTTACTACAAAATAAATGAAACATTTACTTTTTCAATTCCATTTGAGAGTAATGTATGTTTTAAGGCACAATTCCTCTTGCTAATCAAAAACTCAGAACTCCTTGGATCTTCATAACATAGGCAAAGAGAGTTCGAACATCCAGTTGCCTAGCACAGAAAGTTTATAAAAGTGAAAAAAAGTGAAAGTCGTTCAGTCATGTCCAAATCTTTCCGACCCCATGGACTACACAGTCCATGGAATTCTCTAGGCCAGAATACTGGAGTGGATAGCTGTTCCCTTCTCCAGGGGATCTTCCCAACNAAAGTGAAAGTCGTTCAGTCATGTCCAAATCTTTCCGACCCCATGGACTACACAGTCCATGGAATTCTCTAGGCCAGAATACTGGAGTGGATAGCTGTTCCCTTCTCCAGGGGATCTTCCCAACCCAGGCATCAAATCTAGGTCTCCCACACTGCAGGCAGATTCTTTACCAGCTGAGCCACCATGGAAACCGAGGAAGTCTGTAAATGGAGTGAAAAGAGGGTAAATAATGTACAACTCTTACTCCAGATGAGCCCACAGGTATGCAGAAATTGTTTGCCCGATATTCAAAATGTTTGTGTGACAGAAAGAATTCTTAGAACTAGTTTGGGAACTAAAATTTGAAGTATAATGTACACTTGCAAGAAATACTCATAATGAGAACATTTCCTTTTAGAGTATTATCAAAGTACACCAAATTCTTTTCTGCAGCCCCCATTTAATTCACTTTAATTCACTCATTATATAAAAACAACAAGAATATTTTAACAATTCATTCCTTTAGTTTTCAAAGATGAAGCCTTCTTATAATCCTTATTCTATTGGAGAAGGCAATGGCACCCCATTCCAGTACTCTTGCCTGGAAAATCCCACAGACGGAGGAGCCTGGTGGGCTGCAGTCCATGGGGTCGCTAAGAGTCTTGCACGACTGAGCGACTTCACTTTCACTTTTCACTTTCATGCATTGGAGAAGGAATTGGCAACCCACTCGTGTTCTTGCCTGGAGAGTCCTATGGATGGGGGAGCCTGGTGGGCTGCCATCTATGGGGTTGCTCAGAGACGGATATGACTGAAGTGACTTAGCAGCAGCAGCAGCAGCATGCTATATAGCATATATGCAAATATAGTCCCTCCCAACTCCTGCACTCTATTCTAACTTCAGTGAGGAAACAAGGGATTATAATACAGCATGCTGAAGTGTTGAAATGGGGCAAGTCCAGGGGTCCCAAGAGGGCTATCTGACCTTGACTTGGGGTCAGGAAAGACCTTGAGGATCAGTGATGTCTACATGAGGGACTAGTTATAGCTGAATGAAAACTGTTCCAAGTAGAGGATCAGATCAGATCAGATCAGATCAGTCGTTCAGTCATGTCCAACTCCTTGCGACCCCATGAATCGCAGCACGCCAGGACTCCCTGTCCATCACCAACTCCCGTAGTTCACTCAGACTCACATCCATCAAGTCAGTGATGCCATCTAGCCATCTCATCCTCTGTCATCCCCTTCTCCTCCTGCCTTCAATCCCTCCCAGCATCAGAGTCTTTTCCAATGAGTCAACTCTTTGCATGAGGTGGCCAAACTGTTGGAGTTTCAGCTTTAGCATCCTTCCTTCCAAAGAACACCCAGGGCTGATCTCCTTTAGAATGGACTGGTTGGATCTCCTTGCAGTCCAAGGGACTCTCAAGAGTCTTCTCCAACACCACAGTTCAAAAGCAGAGGATACAGCCTCAAAAATCAAGAAATAACAAAGAACACAAAGCCATTAAGGCATAAGAAGTGACTTCCAGGTGGCTCAGATGGTAAAGTGTCTGCCTACAATGCAGGAGATCCAGATTCAATCCCTGGGTCCGGAAGATCCTCTGGAGAAGGAAATGGCAACCCACTCCAGTACTCTTGCCTGGAAAATCCCATGGATGGAGGAGTGTGGTAGGCTACAGTCCATGGGATCACAAAAAGTCAGACATGACTGAGCAACTTCACAAGGCATAAAAAGATACTTAAATGATGGAGCATAGTAAACAAGGGATGATGAGAATGAGAGAGATCAGGGTAGGAAGAAAGGTCAGGATGGGAGGGTGCTTCTACAAGACCATACCAGGGAGTTGGGGAAGAACAGGAACATGAAGACAAGCTAGGAGGCTGTTGCAAATGTTTTAGGTGAGATGATAATGACCTCAACTAGAGAAATGGTAGTGGAGATGGGAAAAAAGAGATGGCATCAATCTGCCAAGCTTAAGCTGGGAGTCTCATTTATTTGGAAGTAGATCATCTGATAGTCCTGGGCTTGGTTTGATGACAATTTCTTTTCTGAAAACATAGAGGAAGCAAGAAGGGACACTGCTTGTTTGATTTAATTCTAACCAACATGGAAGAAACATTTGATGCTATGGTGGCTACTGCTATGGAAAAGTCTAGTGGTTTAGCAGACTAACCAGTCAGTTAGCTGAGATTTAATAAGCATGATTAAAACCTAACAAGAAATATAGAATTCCCTCTATTATGGAGTAACTTCAGTTCCAGAAGTTTGTATATAAGTCTATTTCTTGTTTTTATGTTCAAAAAAACAGCAACAACAAAACTATACATTGCTATGTATAGTTGTTGTTGGAGCTCAGAAATGAAACACTTTCAGGGTGATCTTTCTTTTACACGGGCAGATTAATGAATGCCATTCGGGGGCACTTTTTTTTTTAATAAAAGGGAAATTGGCACAATGGAGGGTGACTGGGACACAGCTATCATGAACATAAAGCATGCCATCCGTTAAAATATTTTTGACCATGGACTGTGAGCAAGGCACTGTTTCAAGAAATGAAGACATGATGGTAAACACAGTCAATTCTGTCCTCAAGGGACTATGTGCTGCTGCTGCTGCTGCTGCTAAGTCACTTTCAGTTGTGTCTGACTCTGTGTGACCCCATAGACGGCAGCCCACCAGGCTTTCCCGTCCTTGGGATTCTCCAGGCAAGAACACTGGAGTGGGTTGCCATTTCCTTCTCCAATGCATGACAGTGAAAAGTGAAAGTGAAATTGCTCAGTCGTGTCTGACTTCATGACCCAGTGGACTACAGTCTACCAGGCTCCTCCATCCATAGAATTTTCCAGGCAAGAGTACTGGAGTGGGGTGCCATTGCCTTCTCTGCAAGGGACTATGTAGAGATCACTTAAAGAAAGTGGAGCCTGTTTCCATGTCCTGGCTATTATAAACAGTGTTGCAATGAACATTGGGGATGTCCATCAGCAGATGAATGGATAAGAAAGCTGTGGTACATATACACAATGGAGTATTACTCAGCCATTAAAAAGAATACATTTGAATCAGTTCTAATGAGATGGATGAAACTGGAGCCTATTATACAGAGTGAAGTAAGCCAGAAAGAAAAACACCAATACAGTATACTGACACATATATATGGAATTTAGAAAGATAGTAATGATGACCCTGTATGTGAGACAACAAAAGAGACACAGACATATAGAACGGACTTTTGGCCTCTGAGGGAGAGGGAGAGGGTGGGATGATTTGGGAGAATGGCATTGAAGCATGTATACTATCATGTAAGAAACGAGGCGCCGGTCTATGTTCGATGCAGGATGCAGGATGTTTGGGGCTGGTGCAACGGGATGATCCAGAGAGACGTTGTGGGGTGGGAGGTGGGAGGGGGATTCAGGATTGGGAGCTCGTGTACACCTGTGGTGGATTCATGTCGATGTATGGCAAAGCCAATAGAGTATTGTAAAGTAAAATAAAGTAAAAATAAATAAATAAATAAAATTTAAAAAAAAGAAAGTGGAGCCTGGATAAGAGACAAGCATAGGACTTGGCTTCATGGAGCTAAAATGCTGTCAGTGAACTATGGACCCAATTTATTCTATTGTACTTAAAAATTATATTAAGGCCAATGAGTAGAATCCAAGAGAGAGTGATTCCAACAAATGCTGGGTGTGTGTTGTCAGATAAACTGTCAGAGGTAATGTGGTAGTGAGTGCTCCCTTTTAATGAGTTGACCTGCACTGTTTCATTTAAAATTCAAAGCACTCTATAAGTGCAATTATTAACCCCATTTTACACATGAGGCGGCTGCGCCTAAGAGATCCTGCAGTTAGAACACAGCAGAGCAATGATATGACTTACTATGCTCTTCTCTACTATGATCCCCACCACCTCCCCATTAATAGAAAGGCTGCAGAGACAACTGTCAAAAGATTTAAGCAATGAGAAGGTGAACTAAAGGGATGTCAGGGTCCTCCTAAGCCTCAAATTCAAGTATTCTAGGTATTTCTAGAATATGAGACACAGATACTAAAAATATGCTTCTGGTAACAAAATTACTGAGAAAGAGAACAGATTAGCAGTTGCCATGGGTCAGAGGATGTGTGGTAGGTGGGTGTGGTTACAAAAAGGATCCTTCTGGTAACAAAACACTTGCATATCTTGACTGTAGTGGTGGTCACAAGAATCTACACATTTGATGAAACTACACAGAACTAAACACACGTGCACACACACATGCACATGAAACTGGCAAAATCAAAATACGGTTGATGCTTGCGAATTCCCTAGTGCTACTGCATAATTAAGCAAGATTACTACTGGGGGAGACTATACACAGGGACACACGATCACCCTGTATTATTTCTTGCATGTGAATCTGTAATTATCTCAAAACAAAAAATTTAAAACATGTAATTCAAGCACACAAAATGATTATGCTGACAATGGCTGTTGTCCTTCCCTTGCACTCCTTCTCTACCCCACACTTCTCCAGTGGGGCCAAACCTGGAGTTACTGCAGAATGCACTCCCTCTGTATTCCAGGGACCAAGTCTAACTTAAGACACTTACTCCCAAGTTTCTATATGCTAGAGACATTAATAATTCTTCTTAGTGCTTTTATTTGCTTTCCTCCACAACATTTAGGGAAGTGCTGTCTGGAAAATGCATGTTGGAAGATAACAGAAGTTCCAATATTTGTTGACTTTAGTTCATAGAAACAGTGAGGGTAATAGAACTAAGGAGGAAAAATCTGTATGATCAAATGATTAATAAAATCATTTTATTATTTCATAAATACAGAATTTGGATGTATCTTGAATATTATCTCCAAGTAAGATTGCCTCATCTGATTTTCCAAAGAGCATCTGGAGAAATACTACCTTATAATTTTAGCCCTCTGAATTAGAAAAGCAATACATTATTTTTTAAAAAAGAAGGTATAAAATCATCTATAATATCATCAGTCATATCAATTTTTCTTTAGTGCTCTTGTTCTTCATCTTCTTTTCTTCTTCTTCTTCTTTTTTTTTTTTTTGCTCTGGTTCTTCTTAATCATGACACTTGATTATAAATGGAAGACACTCATCAAAACGTCACAAGGTTCAGGCATACCCAGAAACGGTGGTTCTAATGTTGTACTTAGGACTCATCCTCAAGTTTTCCAACTCCTGACCTCATATGATTTTGTGCTGCTTCCATCTTCAGGCAGGTCTTTCCCTTTTGGTAGCAAAACCTGCCACCGCATGTCCTGACTTCTGTCTCATGTTTAGGCAATCTTAGACATAAAGAATTGGAGAAGGAAATGGCAACCCATTCCAGTGTTCTTGCCTGGAGAATCCCAGGGACGGCGGAGCCTGGTGGGCTGTCATCTATGGGGTCGCACAGAGTTGGACACGACTGAAGCGACTTAGCAGCAGCAGCAGCAGACGGAAAGAGAACTTCCTCATGCTCTAATAAATGTCCCCAAACAGGGTCTAATTAACTTGACTGGGCTAAGAGGCTACTTCAGAATGAATGGCTAACCAAAGATATAGATAGTGCTCAGTGCCAGCTCTGGATATTGGGCTTGAAATTAGGGAAGATGATGAGAGTATGGGATCAGAGTTCTTTCACCATTATAATTGTTTTGCTGTGACAGGCTCCAAAATCACTGCAGATGGTGATTGCAGCCATGGAATTAAAAGATGCTCACTCCTTGGAAGAAAAGTTATGACCAACCTAGACAACTTATTAAAAAGCAGAGACATTACTTTACCAACAAAGGTCTGTCTAGCCAAAGGTATGGTTTTTACAGTAGTCATGTATGCATGTGAGAGTTGGACTCTAAAAAAAGAGAATTGGACTCTAAAGGAGATCTGTCCTGAATATTCATTGGAAGGACTGATGTTGAAGCTGAAACTCCAATAGTTTGGCCACCTGGTGCGAAGAACTGACCCATTGGAAAAGACCCTAATGATGGGAAAGATTGAAGGTGGGAGGAGAAGGGGATGACAGAGGATGAGATGGTTGGATGGCATCACTGACTCAATGGACATGAGTTTGGGTAAACTATGGGAGCTGATTATAGACAGGGAGGCCTGTTGTGCTGCAGTCCATGGGCTCACAAAGAGTCGGATGTGACTGAGCAACTGAACTGAACTGAACAGACAAAAAATGCAAATAAATCTAAGACCACTAAGATACTGTCTAGCTAATATATACTTAGTACAATCAATCATTATAGTTGTGGGGATAATACAGCTTCTCATATGCTGAGACTAATAAACAGCATTGGCTATTAGTTCTGAGAGTACAGAAGACATTAACAGAAAAGAAGATTGAAAAAAAAATAGAGGTATGACTGTGCAGATCAATGTTTTACATCATGATTTATTTCATGGGTCATGAAATCAATTTCAAGCACCATGACAAATTTAAGGAAAGAGGGTAGAACATATGAAAGTGCAGCACATACAGTAAAGTTAAGAACTGCTTTGTAAAACTGCAAAATATATGTGGGTGTTACAATTTATGTGTGAGTAGGCACAGGCATGGACACACTCTAGGTCACAAGTCAAAATGTATTTCACCATAGGTTGAGTTACTTGAAATCACTGTGTGACTGATATAATCAGAGCTGATATCTAACATGTTTAAGAGAAAAAGCCCACTTAATATCTTCTGCACTGAGCGTGAGTCATGACTGAACGAGCATCTCTTCAACATTCAAATTGCATATAACCCGAGAGTGTCAATGACTTGCATTGTGCTGGGATCATCTGGTTTAAATTAGAACAATCCTCACTAGGCTTAGAATGAATCTCATGGCCCACATGAGTCTTCATTGCCATTTTTGCTAAGTGTCCTCAGTAAAACATTAGTGTCTCCAAGGAACACTGGTCAAAGTATGTCACCTTTCCTTTAAAATAAATAAGATCTTTATTTCCCAACTAGCTGCTGTCCATGGGGTTGCTAAGAGTCGGACATGACTGAGCGGCTTCACTTTCACTTTTCACTTTCATGCACTGGAGAAGGCAATGGCATCCCACTCCAGTGTTCTTGCCTGGAGAATCCCAGGGACGGGGAGCCTGGTGGGCTGCCGTCTATGGGGTTGCACAGAGTCAGACACGACTGAAGCGACTTAGGAGCAGCAGCAGCAGCAGTAGGGTCAACAAAACTGAATAATTCAAGCAAAATTTGAACTGATTGTTCCGTCCTTATCAAATATTTATATATTATCTAATATCAAGTAATGCTCTGATCATTTCTTTCAGTGACTTGTTAATCTCTTGTTTTTGCAGAGAAAAGCTTATAGCTCTAGTGAAGCCTGAACTGTTTAAAAGGACCTCCTTTCTACCTGATCAGTGTATAAAACAGTGGCAGTTCCTTAAAAGCCTTCCCATAATTATCATTTCCCTTTTTCACTCTAAAAATAAAGGTCTATCTTTTTGACCTGTTGCAAACTTCTATACACACAAGCTTATGACCTCACCTTACAACCAGATTCCTACTTGTAACTTGCCTCCCCTTCCTCATATGGAAACTCTGTAGCAGCCACTTTCATATTTCTTCAGAATCCCAGTGACTCAGTGTAGAGCCAGATCTGCTTTTTCTCAATTTCCAGCACCTTTCAAACTCTTTCAGATACAAGTGGAGTTGAAATGGGTCCACATGTCTTCCCATCACATGCTCAAGGACACAGATTTCAAAATCTTTATCCTTAGGTTTTCAAAGGCTAGGCCTGTAACATCATATACTCACAAGATGTGCTCCATTTTGAAGTCCCGTAAATAGCACAAGTCTAAATATAAACTCTTTTTCTGTCCTCTGGAACTGCTATTTTCTCCTTCTGACCTCCTGTGTCTATTAGAACCCACTGTATTCCCCAAGATACTCAGACTCAAAACTTAAAGATCATCTTGGGATTCCTTCTTTGGTCCTCATCTTCCATATGAAAACATCATAAAGGTTTAATATCACTTAGCCATTTGCAAATCTGCCTTGCTGGGCTCTGAACCTACTCCAGAGTTTCATTTTGTCCAAGAAGGAATCCAGAGAGCATCACTTTTGACCAATTGATGAAGCCAGAAACAATGCAGCATGACATGTTAGGGATGGTTTTCTATTTCTAGCTTAAACCTAAAATGTAATAGGAGCTTATTGGGAAAAGCAAATGGTTTTATCATTTTCTGTTATTTTTTTAAACAAAAATAATTCTCCTTCTCACTATCCTAATCATTAAATATCCATTCCAACATTATATCCAGGCCCTTGGCAGTGAAAGTGTAGAGTCATAACCTCTGGACTGCCAGGGAACTTGTTATTCCCCTAATTCTTCTGTAAAGGAGCCACTTTTCATTTCTTTTTTTCTACAAATGGAAAAGCAACAAATGTATTTTGAATCAGTGAGGGTAAAAAGGTTGTATTTTCCTTATCAGCTAAGATCGCTAATTGCTACGTAAGCATGCTGTATCAGGAAGGATTGTTGGTTACAACCAGGTTCTGCCAGAGAGAGTGCTGTGGTCAATTAGTGAGGTCTGCTATTGCCTTGAGGAGGATAGGTGATGACTTGCATGTCGCCCTAGGTCGAAACAAGAATCAAGGCCAATCTTAAATCAGATGGAAGAACTGGGCATCTACATGGCATAACTCAGTGGTGGGTTATTAGGGCTTTGACCCAAAAATAGCTATTTTATCTTGTTACAATACTGAAATTCTAGGATTAGCAATTCATGAAGACTTTTTGAGAACTTTCACTATTAAAGAACTTTGTGGGAAAAGTTTCATTATTAAAATACTACAACTGTTTCCCTTATTCTGGGAAAGATGGAGCTTAAGCTGTTATCAGTAAATAGCTAAAGGAGAGACTAGTCTACTCAACTGCTTTTCAATAGCAGTGAATAAAAGGAACGGTCCTTTGTGTTGAAACATGGGATACATTTATTAGAAGGAGAGAGTCAGGAGGATGAAACTGAGTGAGCAGAGAGAAATGAAGGAGAAACTAATGTAACAATAGTATTTTTTTCCTTCTTAAAACATAACCTCCCGTTGCCACTACCCCCCTCCTCCCCAAAAAAAACTTTACAAAAATAAAAGAAAAAAGGCAAACAAACTAAAAAAAAAATTTTTTTAAGAGAACAGAAAAAATAACAACCCTGGTAAGACTCATCCCTAATATTCTCTTCAAAGGCTACAACTCTCCTTATCCTTTCCTTACAAACAGCAGCAGGCATATCCAAGAAGCACAAACTGGTTGAATTCTGTTCGAAGTAGAAATAATTTTGCATCAGCTAAAAAGCAACAGGAATTTAGGCCATTCAGATCATGGTGATGATAACAATAAATATAATGGGAACCACTCATCATGTGTACCCTGGCTCAGCTCTGCGTGAACTGTGCCCTCAGGATCTCATTTTAGTTCTCACCCCAGTCCCTGAGGGATGGCTCTTATTATCCCTGAGGCACAACTGAATTTCAACAGTCCAGCTTGAAGTCACATACAGAGTAGATGACAGTGAAAGAGTCAGAATTTGAACCCAAGTCTGTCTAAGGTCAAAGCTTATTTCCTCCTTCCTCCCTTCCCTGCATCCTCGTCTAGTTCTTTGCAGGGTCCTAGGTCACTGCCCGCATCGGCTCTGGGGCTCAGACAGGATGATCTGAATATGCCTGACATATGAGAGAGAGAGGGAGTCAAAACCCCAAGCATGAAAAGTGATTTTCATAATGTGTATACTTAAATGAGACCCTCTGGACTAAAATTCTCTCATTTCTGTACTTTGTATGGATATGTAAATTTTTCCAAAATGGAATTCACATGATATTTACACAGTAAACATTAATCTGAAATCTCTCAATGCGGAAAAACCCTGTAAACTGATGATAATATTCACATGGGGATAGGAAAATATGGACAAGCCAAAGAAGATGCTTTCTGGTTTGTATACCTTGTATAAACAGATGCTAAAACTTTAGTTTGCCTACGTCTACCAAGTATATAAATGAGACCTAATTAAACTGAAATTCCATGGAAAGCTTTCCAAAGCTCCTAGTTTACTTACCCAGTATAAACACTGTAAATGAATAAAATACAGTGTACTAAACAATTTAAATATAGAGTTGTGGCTCTTTAAATTTAAGAAATACATTATTCCAGTTGCAATGAGTGACCAAAAGTGACTGAAGTTTTGTTTTTTAACTGAAAAAGCAATTAATACAGAAAAGCACATAGTATAAATTCACTCATGTGTCCTCAACACAGAATTAACAAATATTAACATTTAGCCACATGTACTTCTAAAATTGTTTTAATGAAAGAAAAAATAAAGAATACAGGGAAAGCTGAAGTATCTTGTATGCTTCCCCATTTCCATATCCCTCCTTCCTCCTCTACTTCCCCAGAGACACCTTCTCTTTGGAACTTGTTGGGTATCTTTCTAATTCATGCTTTTATCTATTATTAGGGAGCCAGAAATCAAATATTACATTGCTATTGTTTGTGATTTTAGATTTTACAAAAATGGTCTATTTTACATTGTATGTTCTGTCATTTGCATTTTTAAATGAAGTGTGGTATCTATCCAGCTTAGTACAGGAAGATCTAGTTAACTGCTACACTATATTCCATCATTTAACTATACCAAAGTTTACACACACTTTTATCAATGACATTTACTGCTTCCCACACATATCTTTTCTATTACAAACTTCTTATATACAAGTATGTGTGTTTTTCAAGAGTATACACCTAAAAGTGAAGTTACTGTGTCGTAGATGTTTGTATCTTCAACCTTACTAGATAATTGCCAAACTGCTCTCCAAAGCAACTGTACCATTTTACACTCCCACAAAAGGGTACTAGAGTTCCAATTTCTAACAGATTTACAAATACTTCAAATTGTCTGAATTTTAAGTTACAGGTCCTGATTTTAATTTCTTACTTTGCCAGCCTTTACGTTGTATATGGGGTATATCATAACAGCTGTTGGCAGGTATTTTCTTTATTACTAACGAAGAGCACAGCATAAGCAACACTGATGTCTTAAAGTCATATTTGTAGCCGATACATATTAAATGCATTTGATTATGACACCACATAATAGAACAAAACAAGTACTTCTTTTTGTAGAGTTTGACTAAATCAAGCAATTACTAGGCAATACGCACAGACTTGGAAAAGTAGAATTGTTTTGTATTACTTTCCTTTGCTTGCAGTATCAACCACTTACTTTTTATCAGCACTTGGCACCACACTGACATTGACTTATTCTCTTCTATTTGTATTCAGACAATCTTTGCTTGGAATGGAGACATAGCAGCTGTTTTATCTAACCACTCCTAAGGGATTGTATTAATGGTATAATAGTTACTACATAAACAGACTGGCAAAACTTTTTCATACAAAGATAAATTGTCAAGCCCACAGAATGAAAAAGAGGGCAAAAGGATAAAACAGGAAAGGGAAGGTATAAAATAGGCCTTCCCTTTTTAAATGTAGCATTTGAAATCAATATTTTCCATTACATCTGGTTGTAATGATGAAACAACGTAAAACTCATCTGATAATCAATGAGTGGCTGATTCATACAAATGTGCTTCTGTGGTTCGGTACTGCTTCTACTAGATTCATTCTCCTTTAGACCTATGAATGGGTCTACACATTCATAAAAAAGGGGCGGAAAGAACTACACGGTATTTACAGATGTCATTCTAAAGATGAATACAACACTTAGAAGCTTATGAAAAAAGAAATTTCATGTTTGCTTCCAACCTTTTTCTATTTGTGGGTATAAGAATCATGGTAGGCCAATAAAACCCAAGAATTTATTTACAACAGAATTTTAGAGATTCGTGGGCCATTTTTAATCTACAGTTGGAAAATCTTAGGCATTAAAATAACTCATTTAAGATACATACTGCACTTCATTATTCTGACGCTTCCTGTTTTCTCCATGAATGGGAAGATGTCCCTTTTTCTTCGCTAATGAAATGACTGAACTTGGTTGGCTTCAATTACCTGATCTTTGGTATGTCACACTCATATTCACCACATCATTAAATTTTCCTCTGAAATACCATTAATGGCAGAGGAAAATGAACATTCATGGGGAGAATTTTTCAATTCTATCTTGAATTTTACACTTCATGATATAACTGTGCTTGTTTTAACTTAAAAAAAACAACATGTACTAGAATTTCATTTCATGAAACAACTATGCTTATTTTAATTTAAAAATACCCCAAATCATTGAGCAGAATTGGTGTTTCAGGAAGATATGCCATGCCTGTCCTTTTAACAAATATTTATTAAGAATCTGCTGAGAAAACAACAGAGGTCACTGTCCCTCTTGGCATTTATAGGATAATCATAAAGCATGTGACTGTAAATAATTATACAAAGAATCAGCAGAAGCTGGTGTTGTATGTCTATAAAGAAGAACTAAATCAGCCCAGGGGATTAGGAAAAGAAATGTTTAGGGTAAAAAGTGAGTAGGAGGTAGCTTTTAATACTGCCTGCCTCATAATCATTAAATTCAGAGAACCATCAACTAATTATTCATGTTGGTCTTTTCTAAAAGATGAGATATAATGCTTTTGTGACATATTGGGTTTTGGACTTTTCTGCATATAATTTTAATTGAAACAAAGATCACATTTTAGAAATTATTTGTTAGTCTGTATTTTTGGTAACTTTTCCTTCTTAACACCCTATTAATTACTTAAATCTGAGCTTAGCAGTCCTGGCATATGTAAATACTGAGGGTGATCCTGAATTCTAAGACAGGAAAGGAAATAATCCAGAAGAAAAAATTTCAAAGATGCTCTTGAAAAACTGATTTTAACTGCCTAAACAACAAGCTCAAATCTGTGGAATACTGACCTCTGATTCTAATTCCATTAGGTCCTTTAAAATCCATACTCTGCCCCCACCCCTTTCCTTCTCTGTAAAATGGTAATGACACAGTAAAGTTGACTAGCAATTAATTTTCTTAGGTACATATTTTTCTGGGCTTTTTTGTCCTGTTCTATTACATAGTCAAGGAGGTCAAGCTTTTAACTAATGGTGAAATCTGTTTAATAAAGTCCTAGATTTTCATTATTTGTAAGAAAATGAATTAAGCATGATGAATGAACATGGATGATAATTAGCTGATTCTGTGTTGGGTTCTTACATGGAACCAGATGGTCTAGTGATGCCTGTAAATAGATAATTTATTTCATTTGGAAATCTGAAAGTTGAAAAAAATTAGATATTTGTTATTAAAGTACATTTACCAATGTGCTCTAACTTAATATATTGTTAAAACAAATGGAAAATGAAGTTAAGGGACTCAAATTATTTTGGTCAGCCAGGAATAAATTCAAAAGCTTCTTCAAAAGCTTCTGACAGCCTACAACCTAGCTGCTATTTACTGAATGTTTGTGTTCCCTCAAAATTCGTATGTTGCACATATTATGGTGTTTTGAAGGAGCTTTTTGGAAAGTAATTAGGTTTCGACAAGCTCATGAAAGTGGGGACTCTATGATGGAATTAATGTCCTTATAAGACCAGGATGACAGACCAGAGTTTCTCTCTCTCTGCCAGTTGAGGATACAGTGAGGAAGAAATCATCTGTAAGCCAAGAAGAAGGCTCTTACCAGGAATGAATCTGCAGATACCTTGATCTGGAACTTTCCATCATCCAGAAGTGTAAGAAAATAAGTTTCTGTTGTTTTAGGCCACTTAGTCTATGACATTTTATTATAGCAGCCTGAGCTGATTAAAATACTAGTTCATTTATTTATTTTATTTAAAAATTACATTTAAAATACTAATTATAATTAGTAAATATTAATTTAACTGGGTCTTCTGAAAATTTTTGCACATACAACTAGGGAGAAGCAACATATATCTTTTAGGGTTACTTCATGCTTTATGAGAAGTTGATTTTACCATTGAAAATGACAGATTTATGCACCACTGAACACTAAGCAGTATTTCCTGATTTTTATACTAACATACCTTACCTTTTTGCATGCTTAGTAAATACACATAACTTTGGTAGAAAGATTTAATCAAGTAACAAAGAGGAAGGATTATTTGACTGTGTTCTTCAGCAATAGATGATATGGTGTCACGTTGGTATATTTATTATAACATTGTATTTGGTACAACAAAGAAGAGTTGGCATTCTTTATAAATGATTTTATAAAAAATGTCTCCCTGCAAACCCCAAAGGTGGGAGTAAATCTGTTATATCACAGATAGAAGTAATATAAGCACCTCAGTTTTAAATGAGGTGTTCAGAATGATTTCATAATAGCAATAATGCTATTAAAGGAATGACAAAAGTTTGGAGACATTGTGGTTTTACCATCTTGTTCCTGGGCAAAACAGTGGATCTGATAATACCACTTTCAAATCTTAATTCCTCTAATGGATGTGAAAAGTCATTTTTTAAATATGTGAATAATAATGAAACTCACTTTGTCCATAAGACTGGCAAAAATTTGAAAGATGCTACTTGTTGGTTTTGTGTGACTCTATCATGTTAATTTCAGACAACAAAATCTACTATAGACAATTTAAAAGGAATGAAATATTAAAAATTACTCAGAAAATTAGCATAGTTGCAGAAACAGACTCTAAGTTGTATAACAAAATAGATCTATTGCAAGGCTCTAGAACTGTCCTATTGAGAGAGCTGCTGCCATCCTGGACCATGAATCACAAACTCTGTCTCCTCCATTACCAGCAAAAATGAAGTCCTCTGTCTAACCACTGCTCACATGGAATTCTTTTCTGATCCAAGTTTCATTTTAATGACTCTAACTGGTGGTTTCCTACTTGCAGAAGAAACTGGGAAATGTAGATTTTTAATTCTTTGGAAAAAAAAGATTCAAATATGTACATTATCAAAACATAGAAAAGGTATGCAAAACTTCCGAATAGCCCCAAATGACTAATGCTTTTCCTGATAAGACATTAGAATTTGGCTACCTTATACAATCCTGACAATTATATCCACTAGGAAAGGATTTTTTGAAAGGCAATTTATGTTACCAAAGACAACTTAAAATTCATATTCAGTATGATTAGCTCTTTCATTTCCAGGAACCTGGAATGGGAGAATTTAACTCAGATATACGTTATATCTACTACTGTGGGCAAGAATCCTTAGAAGAAATGGAGTAGCCACCAGAGTCAACAAGAGTCTGAAATGCAGTAATTGGATGCAGTATTAAAAACGACAGAATGATCTTTCTTCATTTCCAAGGCAAACCATTCAGTATCACAGTAATTCAAGTTTATGCCCCAACCAGTAATGCTGAAGAAGCTAAAGTTGAATAGTTCTATGAGGACATACAAGACATTCTAGAACTAACACCCAAAAAAGATGTCCTTTTTATTACAGGGGACTGGAATGCAAAAGTAGGAAGTCGAGAGATACCTGGAGTAACAGGCAAATTTGGCATTGGAATACAAAACCAAGCAGGTCACAGGCTACCAGAGTTTTGCCAAGAGAACACACTGGTCATAGCAAACACCCTCTTCCAACAACACAACTCTACACATGGACATCACCAAAAGGTCAATACTGAAATCAGATTGATGGTATTCTTTGTAGCTAAAGATGGAGAGGCTCTGTACAGTCAGCAAAACAACACAGGGAGCTGACTGTGGCTCAGATCATGAACTCCTTATTGCCAAATTCAGACTTAGTTTGAAGAAAGTAGGGAAAACTACTAGAGCATTTAGGTATGACCTAAATCAAATCCCTTACGATTATACAGTGGTAGTAACAAATAGATTCAAGGGTTTAGATCTGACAGGTGGAGTGCCTGAAGAACTATGGATGGAGGTTTGTGATACTGTTCAGGAGGCAGTGATCAAGGCCATCCTCATGAAAAAGAAATGCAAAGGGAAAAATAGTTGTCTTATGAGGCCTTACAAATTGCTGGGAAAAGAAAAGAAGCAAAAGGCAAAAGAGAAAAGGAAAGATATACCTATTTGAATGCAGAGTTCCAAAGAATAGCAAGGAGAGATAAGAAAGCCTTCCCCTCAGTGATTGATGTAAAGAAACAGAGAAAAACAATAGAATGGGAAAGACTAGAGATCTCTTCAAGAAAACTAGAGATACCAAGGGAACATTTCATGCAAAAATGGGCACAATAAAGGATAGAAATGGTATGGACCTAACAGAAGCAGAAGATATTAAGAGGAAGTGGCAAGAATACACAGAAGAACTATACAAAAAAGATCTTCATGACCCAGATAACCACGATGGTGTGATCACTCACCTAGAGCCAGATATCTTGGAATGTGAAGTCAAGTGGGCCTCAAAAGCATCACTGTGAACAAAGCTAGTGGAGGTGATGGAATTCCAGATGAGTTATTTCAAATTCTAAAATATGATGCTATTAAAGTGCTGCACTCAATATGCCAGCAATTTTGGAAAACTCAGCAGTGGCCACAGGACTGGAAAAGGTCAGTTTTCATTCCAATCCCAAAGAAAGGCAGTGCCAAGGAATGTTCAAAGTACCACACAATCACACTCATCTCACACTCTAGTCAAGTAATGCTCAAAATTCTCCAAGCCTGGCTTCAAGAGGACATGAACCATAAATTTCCAGATGTTTGAGCTGGATTTAGAAAAGGCAGAGTTATCAGAGATTATATTGCCAAAATCCACCGTATCATCAACAAAGCAAGAGAGTTTAAAAAAAAAATCTACTTCTGCTTTATTGACTAAGCCAAAGCCTTGACTCTAGATTACAACAAACTGGAAAATTCTTGAAGATATGGGAATACCAGACCACCTGACCTGACTCCTGAGAAATCTGTTTGCAGGTCAAGAAGCCACAGTTAGAACTAGCCATGGAACAACAGACTGGCTCTAAATTGGGAAAGGAGTACGTCAAGGCTGTATATTGTCACCGTGTCTATTTAAGTTCTATGCAGAGTACATCATGAGAAATGCTGGACTGGATGAAGCACAGGCTGAAATCAAGATTGCTGGGAGAAAGATCAATAACCTCAGATACGCAGATGACGTCACCCTTATGGTGGAAAGTGAAGAAGAACTAAAGAGCCTCTTGATGAAAGTGAAAGAGGAGAGTGTAAAACCTTGCTTAAAACTCAACAATCAGAAAACTAAGGTCATGGCATCTGGTCCCATCACTTCATGGAAATAATTGGATGAACAATGGAAATAGTGAGAGACTTTATTTTGGGGGGCTCCAAAATCACTGCAGATGGTGACTGCAGCCATGAAATTAAAAAACACTTGCTCCTTGGAAGAAAAGCTATGACCAACCTAGACAGCATACTAAAGAGCAGAGACATAACTTTGCCAACAATGGGCCATCTAGTCAAAGCTATCATTTTCCCAGTAGTCATGTATGGATGTGAGAGTTGGACTCTAAAGAAAGCTGAGCACTGAAGAATGGATGCTTTTGAACTGTGATATTGGAGAAAACTCTTGAGATTCCCTTGGACTGCAAGGAGATCCAATTAGTCCATCCTAAAGGAAATCAGTCCTGAATATTCATTGGAAAGACTGATGCTGAAGCTGAAACTCCAATACTTTGGCCACATGATGCAAAGAACTAACTCACTGGAAATGACCATGATGCTGTGAAAGATTGAAGGTGTGAGGAGAAGGGGATGACAGAGGATGAGATGGTTGGATAGCATCACCGACTCAATGGACATGAATTTGAGCAAGCTCCAGCAGTTGGTGATGGACAGGGAAGCCTGACATGCTGCAGTTCATGGTGTTGCAAAGATTTGGACATGACTGAGCGACTCATCTGATACTGATAATCCTGACAATTTTATCCATTAGGAAAGGATTTTTGAAAGACAATTTGATGTTACCAAAGATAACTTAAAATTCACATGCAGTTGAATTAGCTCTTTCATTTCTAGGAATCTGTCCCACAAAAATAATTACCTATGTATCAAAAACACATACAAATATGTTGGCTAGGTCATTGCTTGTAATGTTAAAGATAGTCAACATTAACTAAAGGTTCTATAACATTAAGGTTCTGAACTGTAGTTTGACCTTGGTTGAGAACTGCTTTCCAGCTGTGACTAAACTTTGCCATATAACATGGATGACCAGCAGTGGTGACTTTGAGAGATTGCTGATTATACATAGGGCCACTGTAGTTTTCAGGGACCATGACCTTGCCAAGGAGTGACACCAAATGCTCACACATTCCCTTTCATCACCCCTATTTTCATCACCAAGCCAATGGAGTACACAAGAAACATCTAAGGGGCTTATGTATGAAACAATTTCTTGAACACCATTCCCTAGAGATTGTAAGTCAGTAGTAAGTGTGGAGTAAAACCCAAGATTCTGCATTATTGTTAGGCTTCCATAATGCAGTAAGCAGAGTAGTGGCTCCCAAAGTCAAAAGATAACTGCATCTTGACCCTCAGAATTGTCAATATATATTACCTCGCAGGCAAAAGGGACTTTCCAGCTGTGACTAAACTTTGGATCTTGAGATGGGGTGATTATCCTGGATTATCCATATGAATTTGATGTAAACATAGGGTCCTTAAATATACAAGAGGTAAGCAGAAGAATCAGGATAAAAGTGACATGATGAGGGAAAGATTTGACCAGCTATTGCTGTCTTTGAAGAGGCAAGCAAGCCACAAGCCAAGGAATGCAGCAGCCATTAGAAGTTGGGAAAGACAAGAAAACAGATCCTCCCTTAGATTCTTAGAAGAAACACGGGCCTGCTGGCACCCTAATTTTAATCAAGAGAGATTCATTTAAGACATCTGACCTCTTGAACTATAAGATAATATATCTGTATTGTTTTAAGCCACTAAATGTATGGTTGTTTATTACAGCAGTAATAGGAAACTAGGCCACAAGAAATTTTGATGAAAGTCCTTTGTCCTCATCCCTCTCTACACTCATTCTCATTGTAATTTCTTCCAATCTCATGACCATAAATACCATCTTTATGCCAAAAATCTGCAAATTTAAACTCTTTCCCAAACTTCTCTCCTGAACTCCAGACTCCCATCTCCAACTGCCTCCTCTACATTTCCAATCAAAAGTCTAATAAATACGTCAAGCCAAATGTGTCTAAAACCAAACTACTACTGTCTCCCTCCCCCAACATCCAAAACCTTCTCTATTCACATACTTCCACATCTCAGCTGAAGGCATCTCAGTTTCACTGTTTCAGGACAAAAACCATGGAATCATCCGTGATGCCTCTTTTCTCCTTTTATTTTTTCCCCCTCATATCATATATTTAATCCATCACCAAACTGCATTGATAAGATTTCAAAAATATCCTGAGAGATCAACCATTTAAAATCACCCAATCACCACCCTAGCTGAGTCATCAGTTGGATTACAGGACCACTACAACAGCCTCTTCACTGGTCTCCCAGATTCCCTTTCACCTTTCATAGTCTATTCTCAATTCAGAAGCCAGAGTCATACATGGAAATACATCAGATCTCTCAGTTCAGTTCATTTCAGTCACTCAGTCATGTCTGACTCTTTGCAGCCCCATGGACTGCAGTATGCCAGGCTTTCCTGTCCATCATCAACTCCCAAATCTTGCCCAAACTAATGTCCATCAAGTCGGTGATGCCATCCAACCATCTCATCCTCTGTCATCCCCTTCTTCTCTTGCCTTCAATCTTTACCAGCATCAGGGTCTTTTCCAAAAAGTCAGTTCTTCACATCAGGTGGCCAAAGTACTGGAGTTTCAGATCTTTCAACTCAGCTCAAATCCTATCAGTACCTCCTCATTCCACCTACAAGTCTACATGTCCTAAATAATCTGCCCCTATCCAGCTATCACCTTTCTGACCTCAACTCTTCCTACTCTTGCTCTCTCTTAGTCTCAGCCCCACTGCTCCTACTTAAAGACTGTCACCTCTCCCTGGAATGCTTTTTCTGCAGACATCCATATTTCTATCCTTCTTCTGTTCAAATGCCACTCTGTCCATAAAGTCTAATCCAATTAACCTATTGAAACTGCAGCCTCTCCCAGTGCCTGTAGTACTCTTCATTCACTTTTCCTGTTCCATTTCTAATGAACATTATTGTTTACTTATTTAATATGTCTATATTTTATTATTTGTCTCTCCCCTCTAGAATAATAGTTCCATGAGGCAGAAATTTTTTCTGTTTGGTTGATGTATCTCATGTTCCTATTTTAGTGTTATAAAGGGGATAAATAAATACCTGTTACATTTGTTGAAATAGGACCACAGACCACACTTTGAAACAGAAATAAAAATCTTTTGCAAGATATATTTATCATGTCATCATGGGAGTACTAGAAAAAATTTATATTAACTTGTTTTATTAAATATCATAATAGTATTTTTTGAATAATTTGTGACTTTAGGATCACAAAGTCTCCAATTCTTATACAAGATATTCTTTCCTGCTAAAAAGACTACTTAATTTTGATGGCTGAGTGAAGCATTTTAATGTGTGGCCTACACAGAGCTCTTTCAAGAACTATCATCAGAACATTTTGGTTCCTGGACCCTGAAACTAAATTGTGAATATAGGGAAATAAGATGGGCTTTACTTTTACATTTTTTGGAAAAGCTGCAATGGTCTAGAGTTTTGCATTGTTCTTTCTTCTACACACTGAAAGGAATCAAATGCAAAGTTATTTTTGATCAAACAGTATTTCTAGGCTTATGCTAAAACTAAAGAAAAATGCTCAA
The DNA here is from genome assembly GCA_006410875.1 of Neotragus pygmaeus. Taxonomy (NCBI): domain Eukaryota; kingdom Metazoa; phylum Chordata; class Mammalia; order Artiodactyla; family Bovidae; genus Neotragus; species Neotragus pygmaeus. The sequence continues at coordinate 531,246 of SJYV01042817.1, read as the reverse complement.
CAGAGGGAAACTTTCCAGAAAATAATTTCACACATTTTGGAGGTCAGTCATAATTGTGTTTCAAATATGTAATTGAATATGTATCTTCATCAACAGAATAACCAAATTACTATTTACCAGTTGGCTTTTCTTTTCTAACTAGTATAGCTTGGTTTTCTCTGAATGAGTAAATGAGCAACATAAAAACAAACCTACGCTTACTCTTGCTCTACAGATCTGGGATATGTAAGAAAGTGGCAATTACTGGATAGCAGAAATATTCCTCAGAAGGGTGACTGTACTTTGCACTATAGGTTTGCAAAACTATTACTGTGCTATATATTTACTGGGGTCTGTCTTATCTCAGCATCTTATATACATTCCCTTCCTCTTTATTTGAGTCTGAGCTCAAGAGTCAACATCCTCTACATTTATCTTCTTATTCCCATTGCTTTCTTATCACCTCATGTTACAGTTACCTTGACTTTTATTACCACTCTGTTTTGTAACCCTATGTTGTAATCAACAGCTTCTTTGGCTGTTCTCTCCTAGAACATGTCTTTTCCCTCTCTGTCCCCATTTATACTATAGTGTATGGCACATAGTTCTAGGTGAGCATTTGGCAGTGAACTTTTTGGAAAGAAGATGAACACTACCCAGGGTTGGGCCATCAGAAGGTAGAGGAATTTTTACAGAGCCTGATACCTGGACATTAAGTAAGACAGACTAGTCAGATTCCTGTAAAACTTTATAATAACCAGCACCTTTCCCCTTTTCTGGTCTCCCATGAATTGAGAAATGAGGGGAATATTAGCTTCAGTGAGATCTTTATTCAAATGTTAATTCATTTTATACACATAACAACAGAAGTTCAAAGAAGTTAGAAGTTTTTCTAATCACATACAGCTATCGAATCACTGCTAAAAGGAAACAAAACAACAAGCACTCCATGTAAGTTGCTCCACCTTAGATATCATTATCATGGGAAGATGTACCCCAAAGGGGGAATACATAGCCATTACTAGCACCTCACTTTATATTGTATGCTAGCCATTCTATCTACATCATTTCACTTAACTCTGCCAATTCTTTGAAGAAAATCAATGTTCAGAGAGGCAACACAGTGTGTCCTAGGTCACACAGCTACCAAGTGGTAGACTTTGAATTTGACCTCGGGGTTTTCTGACTCATACCTGGGAGAATTCCATGATTACATGCTGCTTGCAATAAACAGAGGAAGTACCAAAGTCTTGGATGAAAAGATCATGATGTGAATCACCAGACATAACACAGAAGCAGTTTTCTACTAAACATGTAAAATGAGAGATATGATTACTATCATATTAGAATACTCAGGATACAATGACTGCAAAGATCATTGGGTAATTTAGGTAGTAACAACTCCAGCTTATTCATAGAAGTGCTTCTTGGTTTGGGGGAAAAGTGTCTTTCTAGGAGGGAATTAATTGAGTCTACTTTTCCCTTCACAACCTCATTATCATTCTTGTGCAATGATACGAAAGAGAGAACCATATAGAAGAAGAATGATATAACTTTTGCTAATTGAGCCTTTACTGTGTGTCTGGCATAGATTGCTTCATAGTTAGTATCTCACTCAATCCATCAAAAAACTCTATCAAAGTAAATATCTCCATTTTATAAGTCAGGAAACTGGGGGTAACTTCATTTGCCTTCAATGAAACAGATAGGGAAAACCAGCTCCTGGGTTTGAATCACCTCCACATTGTCCTGAAAAGTGCATCTTTAAACTACACTTCACTTCATTGTCTCTATCCTGAAGCAGGCAGCTAAAGGAAAACAGCCACAAACAAGTGCTCGTTTTAGACAGCTGCTATGTTTAAATGGCACCCCACTCCAGTACTCTTGCCTGGAAAACCCCATGGATGGAGGAGCCTGGTGGGCTGCAGTCCATGGGGTCACTAAGAGTCAGACATGACTGAGCGACTTCACTTTCACTTTTCACTTTCATGCATTGGAGAAGGAAATGGCAACCCAGTCCAGTATTCTTGCCTGGAGAATCTCAGGGACGAAGGAGCCTGGCGAGCTGCCGTCTATGGGGTCACACAGAGTCAGACACGACTGAAGTGACTTAGCAGCAGCATGTTTAAACCAGAGTTTATTAATCCTTATTTAGTCTGTTTCTCAAATGCTTCAGAGAAAAGGGGTATAAATTATATGGAGCATACGGTGGACTCTGTTTTGTACATTTTGGCAAGAAAAGAAGGTCTTAGCTTCTGTACACATCTCTCCTGCAAGAAAGAAGTACTCTTGTAGGAAAAGCCATCTTTTATGGAGAGGAACACTTAAAAAGAGATTAATTTCCAAAGGACAATCAATTGATTTCAGGGTTAGACAAGGAACAATGGATTGTTTCTGGATTAGTGATGTCCCATTCCTCTGGGAACTCAATGATTTCTCTGGGACGGCCTTTCTGGATTGGATAATCTGATGAGTTCATTTTCTTATCCCAGGGGATAGCATACATTGTTCTTTGTCTCTATCAATTCAACCAGAATTTACTGAGCATGCATTTTGTGCCAGCCTCCTAGGTTGCTGTTTAGTCACTAAGTCATATCTGACTGTGAGACTCCACGGACTGTAGCCCACCGGGCTTTTCTGTTCCTGGGATTTCCCAGGCAAGAGTACTGGAGTGGGTTGCCATTTTCTTCTCCAAGGTATCTTCCTAACCCATGGATTGAATTGGAGTTTCCTGCACTGCAGGCAGATTCTTTATCACTGAGCCACCAGGGAGGCACAATATTGGGTGCTTAATAGAAAGGAAAAGAAACCAACAAAATCCACTGGATCCTGCTTTCACGAAACTTACAGTCAAGTGAGGGAGTTCATTATTCATCAAAGAATCACAGTGAAGAGTATATTAACAAACTGTGTTGCCAAACTCTGAAGAGAAAGACCAGCATGATATGATAGCATGTAAGATCATAAATTGGCCTAGACTGGGGTTAGGGAAGGCTTTGCCAAAGAAGTGAGATTGAACTGAGATCTGAATGTGGTAGAAGTGAGATTACTCTGTGCAGAGAGGATAGTCCGTGCCAAGACCACATGGCAGACGGCAGCATGGCACACCTAAGGAACACATAATATGAGACAAGAGGAAGTTGGACCACTTGGGGCAGGGCGGGCAGGGCTTGCAGACCTCAACAAGGACCCTGATCACTGTCCTCACAGCCCTGCATAGGCCTTGGTTGAACACAGAGGTCAGGGAGGGATGCCATATATATACACTTATCCTGAGCTCTCTAGCACCTCATGTCTAAGAGAATGGGTTCTAGCTTGGCCCAGAAGGGGGCCCTAGAGAAGTTTTCTGTCCACTTGATTTAGCTCCCCTATCCTTTTGGATCTTTGGGAAAACTAAAGGCCGAGATTTTTTTAAAACCATATTTATCAAAGCACTTGGGATTTCGGAAATCAAGACAATAATAATAAAAATAAAAATTAACCCTTTCTGGGGTTTTATTAGATTCTGACTAGGTGCTGTGTTGAGCATTGTGGATGAATTATCTTATTAAATCTGTTCAACAAATTGTAATGTAGACCCTTAAGCAGTGTGGGTCTAGGATTCAGAAACCTGGAACTGTGGATTGTGGAAACTGATACAAGCAAACTTACATTGTGGGAATTTGAGAAGAGCCTTTGAAATATTTGACCAGTTATTGTAGGAGTACGGAGCAGCAGTTGGCTGTTGACATTAATTATGCTGTGGAAAGGGATTTCTGAAGCCATTGGAACATCCACCCACAAACCTTTCTCTTTTTGATGTCAGGGGCAGAGCCTATCCTACGTTCAGTCTGCACATCAGGGATAATCACAAGGTTCCACATTTGTGCGGAACAGGTTGTTTCCAAATGGTTCTGCATTCAATGGTGAGGTCACCTCTAGGGCCTTCCCCTCCTAGGAAGCATGATCTGCTGCCTCCCTACCATTAGTCAGTCCTCTTCATTTAAAGATAGAAACCCAGCTCAAACTGGCAGTGAAAGAAAGGGAATTGATTGGTTTATATTATATATAACTGAAAAGCTGAAAAACTCAAGGGTAGTCAGGGTCCAGGCTCAGCCTGTCCCCAGCTCCCTCTCCAGTCTCATCCACAACCCTCCTCCTCTCTCTCTGTGCTTCAGCCAAATTGAACCTCTCCCAGGTCCTTCAAAAAGACTTATTGTGCCTGCCTTTCTGTCATCAAAGATGCTGCTTATGCCTCTCCTTCCACATTGCCTGATTCCTACTCACTGCTTCACCCATTAATAAAAATAAAATTATTGAGCATCGAGAGGGGTGCCTAGATTTTAAAGATGACCCCCAGCCCTTGTGAACCACACTTTCTGAGAGTCAAATCCTTGTGTGATCCTCTTCCTCACTGAGTCTGAGTTGGCCCTTGGACTCACCCCTAACCAACTGGATACAGCAACAGTGGATCCATTCCAGAAATATGCACAAGCCTTACAAAGTCATGGCAACTCTTACTTTTGCACTTAGAGGATACCTCAGCTGTCAAGTAAGAAGTCCAGGGACACTGCTGGAGAAGTTACATGAATAGGCCATCAGGAAAGGCCCTGAAATAACATGGACAGAGAGGTCTCATGGTCCCAGCCATCCCCACAAGCCCAAGCCTTCCAGCCATCTTTCCTAACATACTAGTGAGCCACCTTGGATATGTCTGCCCATTTGAGACCCTAGATGACTGCAGCTCGAGCCAATGACATGTGGAGCAGAATAACCCTCAGTGGAGTCTCACCAACTCACAAAACTATGAAAGATGAAAAAGTTTGTTGTCGTTATAGGCTACTAACCTTAAGAATGGATTGTTTCATAGCAATGATAACCCAAACTGAGCATTTGCCATGTCCTGTGCTAGTTTTTGGTTTATAATTAAATAACAAACACAGTAGGGATGGTACACAGCCTTCCACATCTATTCATCTCTCCAGGCTCATCATTTTCTGAGGGATTTCCTGACTTTGCTTACCAAATGAGCTTCCTGAATAATAAGCTTTAACAAGATTCTCTGTGTCTCCACTATACCCCTTTGCATATCTGAAGTAAGTCACTTATTTATTTCATATAAGTTTCCCCAGTTAAGATATAAGCCCTTGGGGGGTAGGGTACACACATGGTGAGCTCAGCATGACATGCTCTCTACCCTGTGCTCCACCAGGAACATGACAGATGCTCAATGGGCATTTGGTAGTTGGTTGAAGCAGTTTCCTTCTATCTGTTTTTCTGTTTTTTGGTTTCTTTTTATGTTGAAAAAGATGCTGGGATGATGACTCCTTCACTTCCCATGGGGCAACTGAGAAAGGAATAGTCACTTTTTAATAGGTTTAATAGCCCAAGTCCTAGAAGAGCAGTCTGATCCTGAAAAATACGTTCCCTTAATCCCTTAATAACAAGGACCTTTTGCTTATCTTCATTTGCAAATTGCATGCACAGTAGCTGCCTGGGTTTTTTTTTTTTTTTTTTAATGATTTTCTTCATCTATTTCCCTCAAAAGACATTAAACCACTGGCACATTTTTCTTACCATCCCACATCTTCAGAGGCCTAGCTGTTATGGAGGCTCAAAGAAGAGAGTATTTTTGGTAGCTTAAGAGGACTGGAAGAAACACAAGCTGGAATCAAGATTGCCAGGAGAAATATCAATCACCTCAGATATGCAGATGACACCACCCTTATGGCAGAAAGTGAAGAAGAGCTAAAAAGCCTCTTGATGAAAGTGAAAGAGGAGAGTGAAAAAGTTGGCTTAAAGCTCAACATTCAGAAAACTAAGATCATAGCAACAGGTCCCATCACTTCATGGGAAATAGATGGAGAAACTGTGGAAACAGTGTCAGATTTTATTTTGGGGGGGCTCCCAAAATCACTATAGATGGTGACTGCAGCCATGAAATTAGAAGACGCTTACTTCTTGGAAAAAAAGTTATGACCAACATAGATAGTATATTCAAAAGCAGAGACATTACTTTGCTGACTAAGGTCCATCTAGTAAAGAAGGCACACAGAGAGAAGGGAAACAAAAGCCAGAGGAGTGCCTAGAGATGTGAAGGTAACTTGAGACATTCCAGCAGGAGAATCACACAGGACAGAACAGAAAGGATGCTGGAGAGGCCAGACTTGAGGGCCTTTGGAGAGAACTTTCCAGACTTGAGGACGATTCAATTACTATTGAGATTAAAGAACCTTAAAAAAAAAATGATAGGACTTACTGTATAGCACAGGGAACTTTACTTAACACTCTGTACTAACCTAGATGGGAAAAGAATCTGAAAAAGAATGGATACATATGTATGTATAACTGAATCACTTTGCTGTACAGCAGAAATTAAGACATTGTAAATCTACTATATCTAATAGAAGTAAAAATTTAAAAAGAAAGTAGCATGAGAATTCTTGCATAGGCAAAATAGACAAGCAGAAATTCACACTCAGGTATATCATAATGAAAAAGGAAAACTTCAAAGACAAAGATTGAAAAAAAAAAACCTCACTAAGCCAGATCACCTATGAAATCTTAATAAACAGATTGAGAACAAAGCAGTCATCATCAGAAATGTAGCTGTAAGACTGTAAAATAACTTCTGAGTTATGAAGGAGAATAATGTGTGTCTAAATTCTATGATAAGCTAAACTATCATTCAAACTGTAACGATTGGCAAGATTGAGTAAATTTGATTCCTGAAGCAAAGGAAAATAAGACAAGCAAAATGACAAAAACTAATAATGGAGGTATTTTCCTAAGAAGGAAATTAAACCCTGAAGAAGGTATATGATGCAAATAGCAATGATGAATAGCAAGTTGATAAACATGTTGGTTCAGTTCAGTTCAGTCGTTCAGTTATGTCCAACTCCTTGCGACCCCATGGACAGCAGCACACCAGCCCTCCCTGTCCATCACCAACTCCTGGAGTTTACTCATACTCATGCCCATTGAGTCGGTGATGCCATCCAACCATCTCATCCTGTCATCCCCTTCTCCTCTCGCCTTCAATCTTTCCCAGCATTAGGGTCTTTTCAAATGAGTCAGCTCTTTGCATCAGGTGGTCAGAGTATTGGAGTTTCAGCTTCAGCAACAGTTCTTCCAATGAATATTCAGGACTAATTTCCTTTAGGATTGACTGATTCAGTCTCCTTGCTGTCCAAGGGACTCTCAAGAATGTTCTCCAACACCGCAGTTCAAAAGCATCAATTGTTTGGCACTCAGCTAAACATTAGCTATACAAATAACTGGGCTTCCCTGGGGGCTCAGCCCTATTACTGATTTTGAGACTTTCCTTCTCAGCACCGAGCCTGGAACAGAATTCAGACTCAGTGTGAGTACATCAACATAGGACGCATTGCTCGACTCTGATGCCTGCCAGAGTCCACAACAGCAAGAGATTTGCAGAACCTGGGAGATCTCAGCCCTGCTGCAAGGGGATATTTTTGTACTCAAGTTAGGCTCTCGCCTTATTTTGACATCATTTCTTCCCTTGTAGCGTGAACCCCTTCCATATTTCCTCCAAAGGAAAGCTAACGGTGTGAGCCAGCCCCTAAAGACTCTTATCGATATGTTTTACATTACAATGCCATTTCCACAAGGTGAGGATCCTACCACAGTGACAGCTGGAAAATGAATCTACCTGGAGCGCTTTAGCTCCACTGCGTGATTGCCNGGCTAAACTGAACTGAAGAGGAGTAAGAGTGTAAAATGTTTGATTTGCAGAGGAACATGGATCATGGACTTTAGAGTTAGCTGCTGCTGCTGCTGCTGCTAAGTCACTTCAGTCATGTCTGACTCTGTGCGACCCCACAGTCAGCAGCCCACCAGGCTCTCCCATCCCTGGGATTCTCCAGGCAAGAACACTGGAGTTAGCTAGTATGGCACAAAGCAAGGACTAGAATCCCTGCTTTCTGTTGTGGCAGTTGGGTTCCTCTCTGCCTAAATCAGCACATTTCAGAGTTGAAAGCATTTTCTGCTAGCTGGTTCTGAATCAGCCATTCCTTTGGCCCAGACTCCCATCTCTCATCTGATGGAGACTTAAAACAACTTTGCTGAAGCAGTTTTAGCAGTATGCTCCAGAAGCAGCCTTATCAGTCAAGGACGTTTATAGATGGTTTAGATTTAATGTATGTGCTGGATTTAAAATATATTCTCTTTATTGGTTGATGGTTCAGCAAGCCTTCCACTGTATACTTAAATCTAAGGCATTCCTCTCATAAATTAAAGTAAATCTTCAATCCAATTTTCTGTTGATGGGCAGGGCTGTGTTCCCTCCCTGTTGTTTGACTTGAGACCAAACTAGGGTGGAGGTAATGAAGACAATGGGGACTTCCTTCAAAAGGGCCTGTGCACGCATTGCTGAACTCAATGCCCCCGACTCTGCATCAGACCACTGCTGACCCATGCCTCTGCCAGAGACTCATGGACACTCACAGGCAAGACTCCTGGGTCAATCTCTTGTGGGGTTATTGCTGCTTTCTCCTGGGTCCTGGTGTACACAAGGTTTTGTTTGTGCCATCTAAGAGTCTGTTTCCCCAGTCTTATGTAAGTTCTGGCGGCACTATGGTGGGGTTAATGATGACCTTCTCCAAGAGGGCTTATGACACAATCATGTCTCCTGCACCCAGAGCCCCTACCCCTGAAGCAAGCGACACTCAAACACTCAAAGGCAGGTCTGGCTTAGTCTCTGTGGGGGTCTCCTGGTACACAAAAGATTTTGTTTGAGTCCTCCAAGCATCTCTGGCACATATGGGGTTTGATTCTAAATGCTATTTCACATCTCCTACCATCTTGCTGGGGATTTTCCTCTGCCCTTGGACTTGGGGTATCTTTCAATGATGGGATCCAACATTCTCCTGTCAATGATTGTTCAGCAGCAAGTTGTAATTTTGGAGTTCCCGTAAGAGAAGATGTGTGCACATCCTTCTACTCTGCCATCTTGGCAAGAACATCTTGCAATAGAACAAGACTCTGTTTTCCCCACAGTCAGACTCTCCCATCAGGAAGCTTTCATAAGCCTCTTAATATTATTGCTCAGAGGACACACCGAATGAAAACCACAATCACAGAAAACTAATCAAACTGATCACATGGACCACAGCCTTGTTTAACTCAAAAAATTATGAGCCATGCCATTTAGGGCCACCCAAGATGAACATGTCATGGTGGAGAGTTCCGACAAAATGTGGTCTACCGAAGAGGTAATGGAAAACCACTCCAGTATTCTTGAATTGAGAACCACATGAACAGTAGGAAAGGGCAAAAATATGACACTGAAAGATGAACTGCCTACGTTGGTAGGTGCCCAATATGCTACTGGAAATCAGTGGAGAAATAACTCCATAAAAAAAGAAGAGACAGAGCCAAAAAAAAACAAACAACAAAAAAAAACAACAAAAAAAAAACCTAGTTGTGGATGTGACTGGTGATGGAATTAAAGTTCGATCCTATAAAGAACAATATAACATAGGAATCTGGAATGTTAGGTCCATGAATTCAGGCAAATTGGAAGTGGTCAAACAGGAGATGGTGAGAGTGAATATTGACACTTTAGGAATCGGTGAACTAAAATGGACAGGAATGGGAGAATTTAACTAAGATGACCATTATATCTACTACTGAGCACAAGAATCACTTAGAAGAAATGGAATAGCCATCATAGTCAACAAAAGAGTCCAAAATGTAGTATTTGGGTACAATCTCAAAAACGACAGAATGATCCCTGTTTGTTTCCAAGGCAAACCATTCAATATCACAGTAATCCAATTCTATGCCCTAACCATTAATACTGAAGAAGCTGAAGTTGAATGGTTCTATGAAGACTTACAAGACCTTATAGAACTAACACCCAAAATAGATGTCCTTTTCATTATAGGGGACTGAATGCAAAATTAGGAAGTCAAAAGATACCCTGGAGTCACAGGCAAATTTAGCCTTGGAGTACAAAATGAAGCAGGTCAAAGGCTAACAGTTTTGTCAAGAGAACACACTGCTTATTGCAAACACCTCTTCCAACAACACAAGAAGACTACAAATGGACATCACCAGTTGGTCAATACTGAAAACAGATTGATTATATTTTTTGTAGCTGAAGATGGAAAAGCTCTATACAGTCATCACAAACAAGACTGGGAGCTGACAGTGGCTGAGATTACAAACTCCTTATTGCAAAATGGACATCACCAGTTGGTCAATACTGAAAACAGATTGATTATATTTTTTGTAGCTGAAGATGGAAAAGCTCTATACAGTCATCACAAACAAGACTGGGAGCTGACAGTGGCTGAGATTACAAACTCCTTATTGCAAAATGGACATCACCAGTTGGTCAATACTGAAAACAGATTGATTATATTTTTTGTAGCTGAAGATGGAAAAGCTCTATACAGTCATCACAAACAAGACTGGGAGCTGACAGTGGCTGAGATTACAAACTCCTTATTGCAAAATTCAGACTATGATTGAAGAGTGTAAGGAAAACCGCTACACCATTCAAGTTTGACCTAAATAAAATCTCTTAACAATTATACAGTGGAAGTGACAAATAGATTCAAGGGATTAGATCTGATAGACAGAGTACCTGAAGAACTATGGATGGAGATTCATGACATTGTACAGGAGGCAGTGATTTCTTCCCCATAAAAAAGAAATTTAAAAAGGCCAAATGGTTGTTTGATGAGGCCTTACAAATGGCTAAGAAAAGAAGAGAAGCTAAAGGCAAAGGAGAAAAGGAAAGATATACCCATTTGATTGCAGAATTCCAAAGAATAGCAAGGAGAGATCAGAAAGCCTCCTCAGTGAGCAATCCAAAGAAACAGTGGAAAACAATAGAATGGGAAAGACTAGAGATCTCTTCAAGAAAATTACAGATACCAAGGGAACATTTCATGCAAAGATGGGCACAATAAAAGACAGAAGTGGTATGGACATAACAGAAGGAGAAGATATTAAGAAGAGAATACACAGAAAAGATCTTCATGACCCAGATAACCACAATGGTGTTATCACTCACCTAGAACCAGACATCTTGGATTGCAAAGTCAAGTGGACCTTAGAAAGCATCACTACGAACAAAGCTAGTGGAGGTGATGGAATTCCAAATGAGCTATTTCACATCTTAAAAGATGATGCTATGAAAGTGCTGCACTCAATATGTCAGCAAATCTGGAAAACTCAGCAGTGGCCACAGGACTGGAAAAGGTTAATTTTCATTCCACTGCCAAAGAATGTTCAAACTACCACACAATTGCACTTATCTCATATGCTAGCAAAGTAATGCTCAAAATTCTCCAAGCTAGGCTTCAATGGGATATGAACCATGAACTCACAGATGTTCATGCTGGAAAAGACAGAGGAACCAAAGATCAAATTGCCAACATCTGCTGGATCATGGAAAAAGCGAGAGAGTTCCAGAAAAACATCTACTTATGCTTTATTGACTATGCCAAAGCCTTTGACTGTGTGGATCAAAACAAACTGTGGAAAATTCTTTTTTTTTTTGAAAATTCTTAAAGAGATGGGAATACCAGACCACCTAACCTGCCTCCTGAGAAACCTGTATGCAGGTCAAGAAGCAATAGTTAAAACTAAACATGAAACAACAGACTGGTTCCAAATCAGGGAAGGAGTACATCAAGACTGTATACCGTCACCCTGCTTATTTAACTTATATGCTGAGTACATCATGCTAGATTCTGGGCTGAAATCAAGATTGCTGGGAGAAATATCAGTAATCTCAGATATGCAGATGACATCATCCTTATGGCAGGAAGCAAAGAAGAACTAAAGAGCCTCTTGATGAAAGTGAAAGAGGAGAGTGAAAAAGCTTTTAAAACTCAACATTCAGAAAACTAAGATCATGGCATCTGGTCCCATCACTTTGTGGCAAATAGACAGGGAAACAGTGGAACAGTGAAAGACTGTTTTTTTTGGCCCCCAAATCACTGAAGATTGTGACTGCTGCCATGAAATTAAAAGACGGTTACTCATTGGAAGAAAAGTTATGACCAACCTATATAGCATATTAAAAAGCAGAGACATTATTTTGTCAACAAAGTCCATCTAGTCAAGGCTATGATTTTTCCATTAGTCATGTATGGACTAATGAGAGTTGGACTATAAAGAAAGCTGAGGGCCGAAGAGTTGATGCTTTTGAACTGTGGTGTTGGAGAAGACTCTTGAGAGTCCCTTGGACTGCAAGGAGATCCAACCAGTCCATTCTGAAGGAGATCAGCCCTGGGTGTTCTTGGGAAGGAATGATGCTAAAGCTGAAACTCCAGTACTTTGGCCACCTCATGCGAAGAGTTGACTCATTGGAAAAGACTCTGATCCTGGGAGGGATTGGGGGCAGGAGGGGAAGGGGACGACCGAGGATGAGATGGCTGGATGGCATCACGGACTCGATGGATGTGAGTCTGAGCAAACACCGGAGTTGGTGATGGACAGGGAGGCCTGACGTGCTGCAATTCATGGGGTTGCAAAGAGTCGGACACAACTGGGCGACTGAACTGAACTAACTGAATGCCAGAAATGGGGATGAAGACCAAAAATATATCTCTTGTTATAAACCACATTATTACAATTGCCTCTCTTTTCATCGCCTTTCTTTACCTCTTCAGGTTCTACCTTAACAAAGAACATGTTTCTTCAAGGGGCAAGTAAGGATGACACTGATTCCACACTCCTCTTGAATAGTATGTGCAGATGACCCTTAAACAACACAATTTGAACTGTGTAGGTTCACCTATATACAGATTTTTTTCCAATAAATACATTCTATATGATCTAAGGTTAACTGAATCCTTTCTTGAATGTGAAACTACAGATAACAGAAGAACAGACTGTTAAGTTACATGTGGATTTTTGACTCTGTGGGGGTCGATTCTCCTAACCTGTATGTTGTTTCAAGGGTCAGCTTTACTTCTTAACATTAAAATATCATATCTTCCATTCTACTTTCTGTTCCCCACTGGTCATGGTAAGACTTAGAGGAAATCCAAAGCAGTTCCACCTGAAAAAAGATTTGGATGGCTTACTTTAAATCATTTTGCTTGATTTCCCCACTGGAGGGAAACAAATAATATGTAAAAAAGATCAAATAATAACTCCAGCTATCATTTAAGAGCACATACCCTATGTCCAGTATCATGTAAATGCTTTACGTGCATAATATCTCACTTAATCCTTTCCTCTAAAAAATGAAGTAGGCAATATTAGAAGAGAAATAGACAGGGATATCCAAGGGGAAATAACCTATTTAATATCACAATAAATACTTAGGAATAGGCTGTTGTTGCTTTACACCCATGACCTGCAACTAGCAGACAGACAGACACAATCAAGGCAGAAGAGTCACGTGAAAGATGTATAAATCTTCATGATAATAGCAAGAGTATATGTTACACTTTGAAGAATCTTCTCTCTATGGGAGTGAAATTTTGGGCAATTTATCATCAAGAGCTGAATACCTGAAAAGTCAGTGTCTCCAACTGGGAGACTACTGCCTCATCTCTGACTTCATGTAATATCCATAATTTTCCATTCTCTTTTCCATAAAGAGAGTTGTCATCCTTTAACTGTTTTTGTTTGTATTTGTCCATAAATCACATCCCTGTTTTGTAACAGCCATATAATTTCACTTCTCATTCCTCTATGAGAAAATAGAGCTTACAGAACATTAAAAACACTTTCCTGAGATCAGATAGTAAGTGGTACAGCCAGATTTGACTCATGTCTAAATGATTTCAGAGACAAAGCTTTGAATCTCTGCTTCATATTCCTTCTCCAAAAATGTGCAGTGAGCTAGATATATGTTTGCAAATCTGTTAGAATTCTCCAGTTTCTGTCATCCAGTTACCAAATAAACAGAAGAATAATACTGAACTATTTTCACCATCAAGACATAGTGAGTTCTCAACGTTCTTCCCTGCTCCAAGTACCAGCCATATATGTGCCATAAAGATGAACATGAATAAGGAACCACTATGCTTACTGTTAGGGAAATAAGGTGTAGAAGTTGCTATGTATGAAAGCAGAGATGCAACAAATCCTTGAACTCAGAAAAGATGGAGGTAGAGTGAGATGGGATTATCCCCTTGCAGAATGAAGAACATATGCAGAGGCAGGAAGAATATGTAGTGAAGTCAAAGAAAACAAATAGTCCCTTAGTTACAGGTTACCATCAAAGAAGCAGAAATCAGAGTAGTGTGATTAAGTCCTTCCTCAAGTGAGGGCCTTGAGGCCAATAACAACAGTAGAAGAACAATGGCATACAGTGCTGAGAGTTAGATTGGGGCCATATACCACAGGACCTTGGATGTCAGGATGAGGAGTATGGACTTTATCAGGCAAATGATGGGCATTGCTAAGGGACAAAACACCTGAGTGACATGATCAATGCTACCCTATAATAATAAAGCATAAAATGGATTTAGTCTCAGTAAAAGCAGATGATCAGGAAAACCAACCAGGAGGCTGCTGCAGGGGTTATAAACTGCTGGGGTAAATTTTTGCACAGTAGGTAGCTGGAAAATGTTTGCTAAGAGGATGAGGCACCTTTAGGCATATGTTTTTATGACGAAAAACATAAATGTTCCAGATGGAATATGTTTGGAGAAAATTATGTGATATTCTACAAACTAGATTATAATGCTATTTAATTAGAAAACTATAGAATTATAACTTATTTTCTCCATGCCAGAGATATAGTGGAATACTGTCCCATTTCATCTACTTCAGAATCATGTTGAACACGTCACCGCTCCTTTGGGCTGTCACTGTGAAATCTTACTTTATAGGGCTCATTGCTTCCTCTAAGCTTTAATACTCTTGTTGTAAATTAGTGTCAAATGTCTCCATGCTGTTTACACTAATTGGAGTTTGCTTCCAACACAAACCAATATTCAGAATGTCTCTTGTACTGGTTGAACCACAAATTGAAATTAACATTGTTGCTGGGTATACTTTTTTACCTACAATGTGCTGAACTTTCCTTTATGGAAGATGTGGTAGAAAATTCACAGGTCAGGAAGGCTTTTGACCTGAAATTTAATCTATTGTCTAGTTCTCTTTATGTTAAGCTACTGAAGAACATTAAATATACTTTCTTGGAAAAAAAAAAAAAAGAAAGGGAAGGAAGGGATAAAGGGAAAAAAATTAAATTTGTCTGAAAAGGAAAAGAACATGAACAAGGCCTGGTGCTTTTAGAACTCTCAGATTTATTATTTTCCCATTATTGGCTTTGTATAGGCTAATTGCAAACAGCTATCTTCCTGCCTATAATACGAGGATGGTGCATTTGTAACATAGCAACCTACTGTTAGAAACAGACAGGCCTTTCACTATAGGGAGAGGCCAAATATGCCCTTATTTAAGATCATTTTTTCAGTCACTCTTATGAGAATGACTGCAAAGATTGACTGCTTTGGAAATAGAATTCTGGACATTTTAGTTCATGGTAAATAAACTGTTTCAAGTTTAAGAATTTTGAGTGAGTGTAGAAGGAGGAAATAATATGTACAATATTTATTGAGAGACCACATATTAAAAGAAAACTCAAATTTTTCCTGTCTTAAAAAGAATTTATTCCTAAGCAGAATATTTTATTTTGCATTAAGGCTGACATTCATAATTATGTTTACTTTATTGACAAATGAGATCAAACCACTGGATATGCATGTATTGTCCCAAAATGTGCTTAATTTAGGGCAGTAATATACTGAATATTCAGTTTTCATATAAAACAGAATTGATTCCATAGAGCAGTTAAGATAAATTTACATTTCAAGGCTTTTCTTTGTCTCTTAGGAACATGCAAATGCACTGTAATACAGTCCTTCTGAATCTAAACCTTATGAAACACGTCTATAAAGATAACAATCAATACAGACTTATTTGAATGGCCTAAGCCAGAAGCATGGGAATCATCTTTCACTCCTTAGCAGTAACATGCCCTTGATCACTAAGATCTATGTATTTGATTTCACTGGCAGAAAATACAGATTGCTTACCCAACGGGTGTTTCTGGCCTTCCTTATTTCTAGCTGAGAAAATTCCATCTTTGTTCAAGTACTGATCAGCCATGAGCATCAGGAGAGATGGGGTGAATTTTAATTGGTCTAAACCAACAATAGTCTCCCCATTCCCCTTGTGAGTGATTGGCTCAGGAATGGGCATGCAATGCAACTATGACTGATCAAATGAGGAGACATCTGTTATTAATATGCATAACTGAATCACTTTGCTTTACACATGAACCTAACACAACATTATAAGTCAACTATACTTCAATTAAACAAATGAAATATGAAGAATTAAAAAGAAATATGCTAGAGCTTTCCTTAGAAATGAGTCCAGCAGTTCTGAAAGGCTCTCCAGAAAAGACATACAAGAAAGAATTAACCCTCCTTAGGGAAAGTTGGGCAATTAACCTTACCATCAGGACTTCTCCAATACTCTCAGGCTTCTAATGGACCTTCTATTAGAACCTATCCCCATCCTGAGACAGGGCTTAAAGTTCTAGTTACTATATAATAAACAGAGTCCTCCTCAGAAACATTAGTGACTAGGACCATAAAGAAAGCCTAAAAATGGATGCTTTTGAAGTGTGGTGTTGGAGAAGACTCTTGAGAGTCCGTTGGACAGTAAGGAGATCCAACCATAAAGGAAACCAGTCCTGAATATTCATTGGAGGGACTGATGCTGAAGCTGAAGCTCCAATACTTCAGCCACCTGATGGGAAGAACTGACTCACTGGAAAAGACCCTGATGCTGGGAAAGACTGAAGGCAGGAGGAGAAGGGGATGACAGAGGATGAGATGGTTGGATGGCATTATCGATTTGATGGACACGAGTTTGAGCAAGCTCTGAGAGTTGGTGATGGGCAGAGAAACCTGGGGTGCTGTAGTCCAAGGGATCGCAAAGAGTCACACACTGCTGAGCAACTGAAGTGAACTGATTCATCAATTCTGAGGCAAGTTGCTGCCATATGATGGCACTGTATAGAGCGAATGCAGACATGGTCCCTATCCCTAATGGGCTTTAGTCTAGAATATACTTGTATCTTGGTAAAAGAGGAAGAAGCCTCATTTAAAAGTTGTCAACAGTTCTTACTCATCATACATGGAAACACTATGGAACTCACTTTGCTTTGGGGAGGCCACCATATTGGGTTCTTAAGTCAACACAGTGAAACTGAACAATTCTTTTAAAACAAATGAACAAACAAATTAACAAACAAAAAGACATCATTATTTACTTGAAGGCAGATTTTTCATACTGAGATATTGACCTGTTTATTTACTGAGTTAAAATGGATCTACTATAGAAATGTACATTTACACAGTTAAAGAAACATGCAAATTTCTCATAAGTATAGATTGTGAACAGTGTGTTTCTGATAGTTATATATTCTTGGGAAATGTGAGAGTTAAAAAGACAACTAGAAAAAAAACAAACATATAGTGAGCACTTTATGAGAAGGACGTTTATAACTCTATGGAAATTTAGAGGAAAAAATAGTTTCTAGCTGATGAGATTAATTACAGAGTAAATCCCAGGGAAATTGACATTTTGACAAGCCGAGGTCTTTGACAGAAAATCATGTGAGTAAAGACATGGCAATATGCAGATATGAATCAGTAGGTAATGTCACAAGAGGTCTGGTTTGGATTGAGTGTTAGAACCCTCAAGGTGAGGAATTTTCTTCTGGGATATATTTGGTCAGTAATCATTCACCACACATATAAATCCTGCCCATTCTACAAGTCAGGGAGGAAGAGAAAATAGCTGCAGTGGTCAGGAACTCAGGTTTTATTTAGTACCATCTGGCTCTTTTCTGAATCAGCATTGCACACAATTTCCTCAAGGTTTACAATTTCATAATATACCCATACTATTGTCATTGTATACAAATTTCCTCCAAACTCCAGTTATTTACTGCCTCTTGATCTTAAAAATTCTCTTTATCTTCACTCTTCAAATATACATGAGCTCTGAACACATGGTGCTATGTCTCACTCAGTGGGAATTTGAATACACTGAGCCTGAGTGGGTCCCAACAAGAGCAGGTAAAAGTCAAGAATCCTTTCATATGGTTCTTGAGTAATATGATCTTTCATAAAAAGAAACCAATCTATTCCAATCCTCTATACTAGCCATTTTCCTCCTGTTGAAAATGTCAATGTTCCCCCCTTGAAGTGGGTTTTTGCTGTTTTCAGGCCACTTAGAAATCCTTCCCTCTTCTTAACAATGCTTCAGTTTCCACTGGATATTTAATTCTCCATTGGGTATTATGATGAAACTAAACCCACAACTAAAGAAACTTGCCACCGACAAAAGAAGCCCCAAGAGGTTCCTGGAAGTGCTTTCTCATGAATTCTTCATCACATTACTCTGGTTCAGCCAGGAGACAGACAGGTGACCAGAGCCCAGCCAATCGGTGGTGACTCCCTGGCCAGACTGCTATTCCCTCCTAGAAGACCATTCCTGTACTTCCTGCTTCCTTCCCATTTCCGAGTGTAGGTCTCCAACCTTCCATCAACAGTTGTGTTTTCCCAGTTTCTCAAGCATATTTAAGGCCTTTGAACTTGCCCTTCCCTTTATCTGAAATTCTTCTCCCCCAAATCTTTGGGAGTACATTGTTTAAATAGAAAGTGTTATCATTTTCCCAGGCAATTAGTCTGAGTTGTGTTATTAGAAGCACCAGAAAAAATTCGAAATGATAATGTAGTGCCATCCAAACTATTAATTACAACCTTGCATTTTCTAAAAATAAGGAACATTGTATATCTGATTCTCTAAATGTTATTTTCCTGATACAAACAATAATTTCCTACTCTTTACATACATGTAATGTGTTCAAGTTCTAAATTATTTTTCCTGTCATATTTCATTCTTTTTTAACCAAGTCAAGGTTTCATCTAACTGAACAACATACATAATATATCTTCTAGACTTCCCTTTTCCCGTATTTCAGCTTAGCTATTTGCTTCATTTCAAATACTTTCATCTTACTTTTCCTTACCCCCTTTTTCTACATACATATATTTATGGATTAAAAAACATTTTTTCCACAGACTTTCTATGACCAGTCACTCAGAAACATTTTCTCTCTGAATTCCCAATATACTTTATGTGAATTATTGCTATAGGACTTAGTACAAGGCAGGAAATCGTATTTGATGAATGTTTTATGTCTCCTACTAGACTATAAGTTTCTCACTAAGGGAGCAGAGGAAAGGTATTTGCTGTTACACCACTGACATTTGAAATGGCCGATACTCAGATATTTATTGGGTATTTCTTCTATGCAAGGCATATTCTAAAAGTTTCGATTATAAAAGTGATTCAAGTAATACTAGCTATTGTTACAACCCATTTGTAAAATGAGGAGGGTCTGGGGTACATAATATTTATCTTTGGTTTTCTTAAAAAACAAAACTCATAGTTCAGCCATAGAAAAATACACATAAAACAAACTAAACAAGATCACTGTTAAGAGAAAATAAATACTAAGAATGGAGGACTCTCCTATAAGATAATTAATTCTCTAGAGGAGGAGAAGGTGTAGGTTTCACAGGGGAATCACCATAGTTTGCATATAATTCAATACGTATTTGTGGTGGAGAAAGATAAGCATGGATACATTTAACAAACTGTACTATGTTGAGTTATGTATTGGAGGAGAGAACAGTGCCTTGGATGATGCATAGTCAAAAAGTACCTCTCCCAAAGTTTACTTTTTGATTTTGAAGTGCACTCCATGATTTATCCACCTGATTGTTGCTGGCATAGACTTCTCTGAAATCAAGTCTAATAACTGAGGATGGATCAAAGGAAGAAAGCAATTCTGGAGCTAACATGTACTATGAAGGTTTCATTTAGTGAACTTGGCTACATTTAACTATATGGAGGAAAAAAAAAAAAGAGTACAGGAAAAAAGAGCATTGATCCTAGAAAGTGAAAGGGCCATTCCTTTGACTCCATTCTCCATGAAGACCTCTACTTGCCTTGTGCTTGCAGGCAACCAGTGTTGAAGAAACATACACACTTTTGAGAACTCAGCTATCTACCACAAAGCCAGTGGATCTGAGGCAATAGCCCTTTAATCTGAAATGACAAACTCATTGTTTTTTCCCTAATCAGAGATGGATCTACTCCTACCAGGTAAGGCTACTATGTTTATTTCCAATTGATCAATAGTGACACCTGCTGGCTTAGGATGAGAGACACCTGTTTGTCTGAAATGACACTAAAACTAAATTAACTGTGAGA
Source organism: Neotragus pygmaeus (assembly GCA_006410875.1). Classification (NCBI taxonomy): domain Eukaryota; kingdom Metazoa; phylum Chordata; class Mammalia; order Artiodactyla; family Bovidae; genus Neotragus; species Neotragus pygmaeus. The sequence continues at coordinate 510,984 of SJYV01042817.1, read as the reverse complement.
AATTGTGGCTATAGCCATCAATCCAAAACATCAAAATAAAAAAGCTTTAAGACCAAGCTAATTATTATGTGAAAATTTTCAAGACGATGACAAAAATGAATCACTGGGTTGTAAATTTGGTGGTCATGCAGAAATATGGCCTCAGACTTGTAAAACCCTTGAAGAGATAGTGAAGATATCCTATTTTACCTGACCTTCCTCACCTCACTCCTAGATTAGGACAGCACCGTCCTATCCTGGTCCCTGGTTTTAGCCTCATTTTGTTCCAACTCATCCTACCAAAGCACCTAGAGTAATATGGTATGTCACACTCTTGTTCCAAAGCTTGTGATTTACAAGGGCAAAGGCAGGTACATACATGGTACACAGCCTCACAGTAACACCCGCTCAGATCCAGTGGCAAGACCAAAACCTGTGACCAGGTATGCTCTGACAGGCAGAGACACAGGTGCCAAGGGTCTGAGCTGACACATTTCACAGCATGACACCTGTATGGTGGCTTGGCAGGTCTGTGGAGCAGGACTCTCTCTCAGATCCACCAGCCCCTTGCCCCTGTCCTGCTCTCAGCTTTAGTCATGTCTTCAAGTGCCTCCTGTCTATCGATCTCCCAAGCTGGGCAGATGCCCTTCAGTCCCACAGTTCTGCATCCAAGGTCTGGTATTCCTGAGAAGATCATGCTATGAAACTACTCACTGCAACTCCTCTCAGTTTCCACTCAATTTAGTGCCTGCTTTTAGTTAGTCCTCCCAGGGGAAAAAAGACAATATCAAAATTAAGCTAAGTAAATTTGCACTTTAATGAGAAAATCTAGTCAGATAATATATTCAACCCAAAGTAATATATCTTTAATGACCTAATGAGCATCATGCCAAGGAGCGAGAAAGAGATATTTAGGGTAGTGGGGGACAGCTTTCCAAATGCACTTGAAATGAATACATATAAATAAAAGCAATAATAAGTCAACCTGAATTATTAGGCATTCACATGTATGAGATATACTGGTATATGTTTGACTTCTCTTACCATATAGGACCATTACAAAAATCTTAATAAGTAGGTTCATGATACCTAGCTTATAGATGCCTATACAAATGTTCAGAACATTTAAGGAACTTGTCTAAGATGACATAGCAAATACACGGTAAATCTGGGATTCCAGTCAGTCTTCCTGATTCAGAATTTATCAACTTAACTGATTATGCTCTGTTTCATGTTTCTTCTAAGCTTGGCCCGGAACATCAATGACACCTGACTGTTTAAGAGAACAAGGCGTAGGCTCCACAGGTAACAGTCTGAAGGAACAATTTAGAAAAGAATCATGTAAACTGTGAAGCAGTGTATACTTGCTAATTATTATCATCACAGGAAGAATGAGGCATAAAATTTTAGCTTTTATGTAATTCTATAAAAATTGATGCTTTTGAACTGTGGTGTTGGAGAAGACTCTTGAGAGTCCCTTAGACTGCAAGGAGACCCAACCAGTCCATTCTAAAGGAGATCAGTCCTGGGTGTTCATTGGAGGGACTGATGCTAAAGCTGAAACTCCAGTACTTTGGCCATCTCATGCAAAGAGTTGACTCATTGGAAAAGACTCTGATGCCTGGAGGGATTGGAGGCAGGAGGAGAAGAGGACGATAGAGGATGAGATGGCTGGATGGCATCACTGACTCGATGGACTTGAGTCTGAGTGAACTCTGTGAGTTGGTGATGGACAGAGAGGGCTGGCATGCTGCGATTCATGGGGTCGCAAAGAGTCAGACATGACTGAGCGACTGAACTGAACTGATAGGACATGTGGAGTGAAAGGGAGATTCAGGATTACAGGGACCTGAGAAAAGAATCTCTCAGCAAACACGATGAGTTCATCTTTTTGTGGAAGTATGTCCTCATGGACACATAGTAATGTGCTGGGTTTAATTAACTCACTTAGCTACCCCTGTCCTAACTGTTTTATTTGCAATCAATCAACCTCGCTACTGAGCATTTGGTGTGATCAGCATTGCATTAGATTCTGCATATGTCTAACACCATAGTCCTTTCATAAAACAAAAAGCAAAAAATGAATAGGTAATATATCTACCTGCTTCAAATAGTTAGCTTAACTGACTCAACAAACATGAATTTGGGCAAACTCCAGGAGACAGTGAAAGACAGGGAAGCCTGGCAATGCTGCAGGCCATGGGGTCACAAAGTGTCAGACAACTTAGCAACTGAACAACAAGTAAGAACCTTATGGCTATAGCATCCTCACTCTCTCAGTTCCCTTTACCTCTCCAGATAACTCTTTAATAGTTTTCTGTATATCCTTCCAGGGCCTCTTTACACAAGGATAAGAAAATGTAAATATATATTCTTATTTTTCCAACTTATCTAGGAAACAGAAAAATTTTAAAAGACTAGTGTTATAAATGATAATATTAAAATGATAGGATTTCAGAGAATGCAGAGATCACAGATGAGATAAGCATTGGTAAAATGTCTTAGGAGTTGACAGGGAGACAGGACAGTATTCCTTGAAGGAAGAGGTAGCTAAGCTATTACACAGCATCTTAATTCACCTGCAGGTGAATTTCTTTCTAACCTTGATGATACTTCTAAAATATTCTCAGTTAGCTTCCTCCAGTCTCCATTTAGATTCACATCAAGAAGCGAACACTGTTAACTGCAGCATTTTCCCTGTAGAAACTAATTATAGCCCGATGCTGTCAACACAAGGCAAATTGTTGATGATACTTTACCTGACAAAAAAGAAATAAAACTATTTTGCCACAAAGGAGAATGTTGGGATTGTGTCACAAAAGGCATTTTAATCGTAATTATAAACATGAAGAGGACTGCTGGAGAGACTCCATCGGGGCCCATCATGCTCACCTGGTTCTCCTCGAGAAGAGAGACTGGTGGGGCAGATGGGGGCGGGAGGAGGGAGAACTGCTTCTCCTCTTGAAGAGAAGCTGGAATGGGAGAGGGAGAGGAGGAGGGGGCTTCTTCCCTTGGCCTCGCCGTCAACTTCCCAATGAGACGCTGACATAGACAGTTCCTATAGTATATGGGCTGCTCAGGACTCCTGACTGTTTCCACAGATGTACAAGCAGCCATTCTGTAAGCTGTTTGAAAGCCTCTGTTCATTCATTTAACAAATGCTGAGTATCCCTGACCTGTCAGGCCCTTCTCTAGGTGCTGAGATCATGGAAAGAAAGAAAGTGAAGTCGCTCAGTCGTGTTCAATTCTTTGTAACCCCATGGATTGTAACCTACCAGGCTTATTTGTCCATGGGATTTTCCAGGCAAGAGTACTGGAGTTGGTTGCCATTTTCTTCCCCAGAGGATCTTCCTGACCTAGGGATCGAACCTGGGTCTCCTACATTGCAGGCAGATGTTTTTACCATCTGAGCCACCAGGGAAGTCATAGCAAGTGATTAAACAGAATTAAGAAAACCAAAGAAAAGCAGAACAAACAAAACAAAACAAAACCTCTGTCCTGTGTGGTCTATATTCTATTATATATAATATTATATAATAAGATAAATAAGCAAAAATATATCTATATATGTCAGATGGCAGTAAGGTTACACAGAAAAACAGAAAGTTAAGGAGTTGCATAAGGAGTGTAGGGGTATGACTTAAAATAGGGTGCTTGGAATGGGACTCACAGAGAAGGTAGCATTTGAGCAAAGACTTAAAGGCAGTAAGAGATAAAACCTTACAAGTTTCTTTAAAAATCAGAAAATATAGCAGAGGCAAAGTTGACATTCATCCAGGAAGCTTAATAATGTCAAACAGGTTGTTAAAATACTGAAATATGTCTGCACTAGATGGTACAGCCACTTGTACAGGCAGTAGACAACTAAAGGTGTATTCTTCACACAACAGAAGTCCTCCAGGGCCTTCTCCTTCTGTTTCCAAATGTCCCTTTCCTTCCTCTTATAGCTGGAGAAGGAAATGGCAACCCACTCCAGTACTCTTGCCTGGAAAATCCCGTGGACTGAGGAGCCTGGTAGGCTACAGTCCACGGGGTCGCAAAGAGTCGGACAGACTGAGCGACTTAACTTATCTTCCTCTTATAAAGACCTCAGTCCTGAGGTTTAGGACCCACCCTAATCCAGAATGACCTCTTCTTAACTTGATGACCTCTGCAAAGATCCTAACCAAGTAAGGTCACATCACAGGTACTGGCAGTTAGAACTTAAATATCTCCTTGGGGGAGACATAACTCAATCTACTCTAGTAGCTTTGATCAGGGTAGCAGCAGTGGATATGGAAAAATGCATTTTGACTCAGTATATTTTGGACAAAGAGCTATAAGTTTCTCTGAAAGGCTGGATGTGAGAAAAGGAGGTATCAGATTTGATTCCAAAGTTTTTTGTTCTGGGAACCCAGAAGGATGGAGTTGCTATTAACTAGGATGAAGAAGAGAGAAAGGGGAAAAATTTGGGGCAGGAATCAGGAGTTCAGTTTTGAATATGTTGAGACATCTTAATAGATATGAGTAGAGGATGAATAGGCAGTTAGATTCCACCTTCTTATTTTTATATATTCCTTATAACTTCCCCCAGTGTGAGGTATGGCAGATGTCTTAACAAACGATGTGTGTAAAAGTGAACAAATCAAGGACTATAAGCAGAAAAAAACATGGTTAAAACAAGTATGGCTTTTTTTTTAAACTTAGGATGAAAATGGTACTTCTTAAGAATAGAAACTAACATTTGTATACCCTTTCCCATTTGCAAATTTTCATTTCATTTTTCACATGCCTTATTTTAAACATTCCTTAATTTACTGATCCATAAATGCCATAACTATATCTATCCTTTTCTCTTTTACCTTTTGCCTCTTTTCTTTTCTCAGCTATTTGTAAGACCTCCTCAGACAAGCATTTTGACTTATTACATTTCTTTTTCTTAGGAGTGGTCTTCATCACTGTCTCCTGTACAATGTCATGAACCTCTGTCCATAGTTCTTCAGGCACTCTATCAGATCTAATCCCTTGAATCTATTTGTCACTTTAACTGTATAATTATAAGGGATTTGATTTAGGTCATACCCGAATGGTCTAGTGGTTTTCCCTACTTTCTTCTTCAATTTAATTCTGAATTTTGCAATAAGGAGTTCATGAGCTGAGCCACAGTCAGCTCCCTACAGCTTCTCCATCTTTTGCTTTAAAGAATCTAATCTGATTTTGGTATTGACCATCTGGTGATGTTCATGTGTATAGTTGACATTTACATTGTTGGAAGAGGGTGTTTGCATGACCAGTGCATTCTGTTAGCCTTTGTCCTGCTTTACTTTGTACTCCAAGACCTAAGTTGCCTGTTACTCCAGTATCTCTTGACTTCCTACATTTGCATTTAAGTCCCCTATGCTGGAAAGGACATCTTTTTTGGTGTCAGTTCTAGAAGGTCTTGTAGGTCTTCTAGAACCATTCAACTTGAGCTTCTTTGGCATTAGTGGTTAGGGCATAGACTTGGATTACTGTGATATTGAATGATTTGCCTTGGAAACAAACAGAGATCGTTCTGTCGTTTTTGAGACTGCACCCAAATACTGCAATTTGGACTCTTTTGTTGACTACAAGGGCTACTCCATTTCTTCTAAGAGATTCTTGCCCACAGTAGTAGATAAAATGGTCATCTGAATTAGATTCGCCCATTTCATGCAAAGATGGGCACAAAGAAGGACAGATGGTATGGACCTAACAGAAGCAGAAGATATGAGGAAGAGGTGGCAAGAATACACAGAAGAACTATACAAAAAAGATCTTCACGACCCAGATAACCACCATGGTGTGATCATGTACCTAAAGCCAAACATCCTGGAGTGTGAAGTCAAGTGGGCCTTAGGAAGCATCATGACAAACAAAGTTAGTGGAGGTGATGTAATTCCAGTTGAGCTATTTCAAATCCTAAAAGATGATGTTATGAAAGTGCTGCACCCAACATGCCAGTAAATTTGGAAAACTCAGCAGTGAGCACAGGACTGGAAAAGGTCAGTTTTCATTCCAATCCCAAAGAAAGGCAATGCCAAAGAGTGTTCAAATTACTGCACAATTGCACTCATCTCACACACTAGCCAAGTAATGCTCAAAATTCTCCAAGCCAGGCTTCAACAGTACACGAACCACGAACTTCCAGATGTTCAAGCTTGATTTAGAAAAGACAGAGGAACCAGAGATCAAATTGCCAACATCTGCTGGAACATCAAAAGAGCAAGAGAGTTCCAGAAAACCATCTACTTCTGCTTTATTGACTATGCCAAAGCCTTTAATTGTGTATATCACAATAAACTGTGAAAAACTCTGAAAGAGATGGGAATACCAGACCACCTGACCTGCCTCCTGGGAAACCTGTATGCAGGCCAAGAAACAAGTTAGAACTTTACATGGAACAACAGACTAGTTCCAAATAGGGAAGGGAGTACGCCAAGGCTGTATATTGTCACCATTTTATTTAACTTACTGAACTGATGCAGAGTATACCATGATAAATGCCAGAATGGATGAAGCACAAGCTAGAATCAAGATTTCTGGGATGAATATCAATAACTTGATATATGCATATGATAGCACCCTTATGGCAGAAAGCAAAGAAGAACTAAAGAGCCTCTTGAAAGTGAAAGAGGAGAGTGAAAAAGTTAGCTTAAAACTAAACATTCAGAAAACTGAGATCATGGCATCTGGTCCCATCACTTCATGCAGATAGTTGGATGAACAATGGAAACAGTGAGAGACTTTATTTTGGGGGGCTCCAAAATCATTGCAGATAGTCACTGCAGCCATGAAATTAAAGGACACTTGCTCCTTGGAAGAAAAGTTATGACCAACCTAGAGAGAATATTAAAAAGTAGAGACATTGCTTTGCCAACAAAGGGTCATTTAGTCAAAATTATTGTTTTTCCAATAGTCATGTACAGATGGCGTTGGACCATGAAGAAAGCTGAGCGCTAAAGAATTGATGCTTTTGAATGGTGGTGCTGGAGAAGACTCTTGAGAGTCCCTTGGACAGCAAGGAGATCAAACCAGTCCATCCTAAGGGAAATCAGTTCTGAATATTCATTGGAAGGACTGATGCTGAAGCTGAAGCTCCAATACTTTGGTCATCTGATGTGAAGAATTGACTCTTTGGAAAAGGCCCTGATGCTGGGAAAAATAGAAGGCAGAAGGAGAAGGGGATGACAGAGGATGAAATGATTGGATGGCACCACCGACTCAATGGACATGAGTTTGAGCAAGCTCCGGGAGTTGGTGCTGGACAGGGAAGCCTCGAGAGCTGCAGTACATTGGGTCACAAAGAGTCACACACGACAAGCAACTGTACTGAACTGAACTGAACTGATATCTATCCTACAGTGAGAAAACCAACAGCCAGAGAGGTTAAACCAATTTACCAAGCTCACCCAGAGAGGAAGAAGTAGAATAGAATGAGGCTTTAGTTCCAGAATTCTACCCCAAATTCCAAGCCCTTTTCACTATACAGAGTTCTCAGAGATATACATTCTGATCAGATTAGTGGTTCTATTTCCACTGTTATTTAAAAATTTCTTCAGTTCAGTTCAGTTCAGTCACTCAGTCGTGTCTGACTTTGCGACCCCATGAATCGCAGCACGCCAGGCCTCNGTGGTCATCATATAGCAAGTATTTTAACTAGATACATCTTTTGGCAAAAGGGACTATATACTACTTTTTTGTATCTCACACAGTGCCTGGCAAATAGGAGAAATACTCAAGAAAATATTTGTTGATATCAAATCATTGATTCATTGAAGCATTGATTCAATACTTACATTGATTCTAAACTTGCCAAGTTAAACCTCTCTTTTATTGTCATTCACTAATTTGCAAATATTTGCAAATGCTTCAATGTGCCAGATACTAGGATGCATATTTTTAAAATATACACAGTTACTGATCCTTAGGATCATATAGTCCAGAGGGAAGACTGTGAAGAAATAATTACAGACAGGGTGGAATATATAAAGGGAAATCGGGACACTAATGATGTATAGATAAGTCACACTGACCTTGCTTTCAGGACATCTTCTCTAAGCAAAGGAGGTTTCATCTCAGACCTAAATGAAATTTACTGAATCAGAGAGAGAGGGAAGCTGGAATCCAGGAATGTGTGAAAGTTTAGATGTTAGAGAAGAAATGCTACTTTTGAAGTAAAGAAAGGAAATGTGACAAAAGTAAAACAAAGATGACTTCTAAGCCATGGTAAAGATTTCAAATATTATCCTAAGGGGATTTTAAAAGATCTCTTGCTGCCCAAAGGAGGACAGATAACCAAGAATGGATAACAGGAAAAGCCGCCATACTGCATAGGAGCAATAGTATAACAGGTGACTTCATTCACCAACAAACAGAAATTGCTCAGATGGGTAATACCTGAATTTGGACAACCTCCAGGTCACATTTATGGGATTCTTCCCAACAATCTTCAGAATTTGACAAAGGAAATAATAAAAGCCTGGTGAATAGACAGAAAGATCACATGCTAAAGGATAAGTGGGAGAAATTAAACAATTAGTGTATGAGTGCCAAGTGCCTTCTAAGTGACCATGTATATTCAGGTAAATGTGTCTGATTGGACAATTACTGAAACAGCAGGCACCCAAAGGACAAAATGTACTCAAGTAAGTCTCTAATTAACAGACAATGTGGTGTTGACTGATGTCCTGTTAGGTACTAAACCTGGGTGTACAGATGGCAGCCAACATCCAGGCAAAAGATTAAATATTCAGTGACCATCTGGATGGGCCTTGCCACCACACCAAACGTCGGGATCACTGGAAACATTTGGAACATTGACCTGACTTTCTGCTTTTCCTAGGAAAATTTGCAGCACTGCAAGTCTAGCCAAAGGGACTCAGAGAGATTACAATTATCCACTGGCCACTGTAGGAGTTCAGAGAAATGAGTGTGCAGGTAATTTGAATGGATTTCTATGTTTAGGCTAGCTGCTTCAACACCCAGGAATCTAGTTTGTCTTTTCTTATCAGAAAAAAACTTGATCCTAGAGTGCTATGCTAAAATACAAATGCCTCAAAGTCAGCTGTCATTCCAAAACAGATTTAAATTCCCAATTCCTGAAACATGATCAGCAAACCCACTGTTTTACAAGGTGAAATATTAATGATTCCTGAAATGAACCCTCTTCAGACTGAAGTGTCTAAAGACAGTGACACCTATCTCAGCTTAATGCAAGGATGCCCAGTGTCCTGCAGAGTTAGCTTTGCTTGGTTACTCCATTTAGATGCCATAAACTAGTACTTCCCTACTTGGTGTCCCCCAGTGCAAAACAGAATTAGACCTAGAAGTTTAATGGCAGTATCTGAGTCCTGATCAAGAANAAGGATGCCCAGTGTCCTGCAGAGTTAGCTTTGCTTGGTTACTCCATTTAGATGCCATAAACTAGTACTTCCCTACTTGGTGTCCCCCAGTGCAAAACAGAATTAGACCTAGAAGTTTAATGGCAGTATCTGAGTCCTGATCAAGAATCTTCCTGCTGCTGCTGCTGCTGCTGCTGCTAAGTCACTTCAGTCGTGTCCAACTCTGTGCGACCCCATAGACGGCAGCCCACCAGGCTCCCCCGTCCCTGGGATTCTCCAGGCAAGAACACTGGAGTGGGTTGCCATTTCCTTCTCCAATGCGTGAAAGTGAAGTTGCTCAATCGTGTCTGACTCTTAGCGACCCCATGGACTGGAGCCTACCAAGGCTCCTCTGCCCATGGGATTTTCCAGGCAAGAGTACTGGAGTGGGGTGCCATTGCCTTCTCCAAAGAATCTTCCTAAGGACACTGCAAGCCAACTGGGGGGTGAGCTGTAAAAACTACGAAAATCTCAGGAAACTCAGAATCGTACCATCAGTTAATATACTCACAACAAGATTGAAAAAAGCTCATCATGTAAAGACAAAATGCTATAATTTTTCCTGATTAGGAAACTACCATGAGATTATAGTAAAAATAAATTGAGAAGGATAAAGAAAGATAGTAATAAAAAGTCATAAATAATAAATTTACACATAATCACCCTACTGAAAGAGAAATGTCATTAAACTCAGGTAAATTTCCTGTCTCTCTTTTTCCTTCTTGTGTAAATATATGTTTGCAGGTGTGTACATGTGTGCCCATGTGATTAATATTTAACAAAATTGTGATCATTGCATATTGTTTAGCATCTCAGTTTTCAAAATGAAGAATATTTTTTCCCTTTATTATTTTAAGTTAACTTGATTTTTAAAGGCTACCTAAGAATTCATCCATAAGGTGCTTTGTTGCTGTTGTTTAGTTGCTAAGTCATGTCTGACTCTTTTTGTGATCCCATGGGCGGTAGCCCACCAGGTTCTGTTCCTCTGTCCATGGGACTTCCCAGGCAAGAATACTAGAGTCAGTTGTCATTTCTATCTCCAGGGGATCTTCACCCAGATCAAACCCACGTCTCATGCATTGGAAGGCGGATTCTTTACCACTGAGCCAAGGCCTGAATTTATTTAAGCACTGAGACACATATGTAAATAGGAATTGGGTAGCACTTTGGTATTTCCAGTACCTATGCCAAGGACTTCCACTTTGTTATTAAAGAAGAAAAAAATGACAATTTGTTAAAAGGCCTTTTTTTAAGCAATAATAAATACAAGTCAGAATGGTTTCTGTAAGATTCTAAACTTGAGGAATTTAATAATCTTCTGTTCTCCTATCCCTCCAGATGTGACAGAATGAGTGACTATCTTTCTTATCTTGAACTTAAAAAAAAAGTTGCAAACTTTGAAGTTTATCTTTTCAAAGAAAAAATACTCACATTTGCAGTTTCTGCCTTCATTTATAGAAATTCTAAGACAAACTGAAGGAGGAAAAAATTCAGTGTCTCAAGAAGAAACACTTTTCATATCTCTAGAATTTAGGAAACAAGTTCATGGAAGAGAAACTGAATTCACACAATGAACTGATTAAACTTGATTCTTTTATGTGCAGACATAGGGGAAAAACAGATCTTAAGAAATCAAAAGGAAATATTGATGGGATTGCTTTAAACAAATAGAAATGATTTATGAATACCTACAAGTCCTAGAAATAGAATGTCCACAAGCCCTTCCCATCCATCCTCCCACCTACTTCCTCTGCTATAATCATAGCTGATACTCTGCCCCTCCAGGCACACCCCCCAGAACTGCTCCCCCTTGTCCCCTGTGTCCCAGAATAGCTAAGCACAGCAAGGTAGAAGGGAAAACAGAGTAAAATGTGGGCAGGTTTTGTATTTTCATTTTCATCATATCTGTGGAGTTTCTGAACATGTGTCAGATGAAATACATGTTTAAAACATAGGTTCTTAGTTCCTTATACCCAGAAATCCCAGCTTAGTAAGTTTGGCAGAAATCTTGGCCAGATTCAGAGATCTGAATTTTAGCAGCTCCCTAGGTTACTTGAGGGAGAAGGCAATGGCAACCCACTCCAGTGCTCTTGCCTGGAAAATCCCGTGGACGGAGGAGCCTGGTAGGCTGCAGTCCATGAGGTCGCCAAGAGTCAGACACAACTGAGCGACTTCCCTTTCACTTTTCACTTTCATGCATTGGAGAAGGAAATGGCAACCCACTCCAGTGTTCTTGCCTGGAGAATCCCAGGGACGGGGGAGCCTGGTGGGCTGCCGTCTATGGGGTCGCACAGAGTTGGACACGACTGAAGCGACTTAGCAGCAGCAGCAGCAGGTTACTTGAGATTGAAAAATCACATAAGTAGAATAGGAGATAGCAAAACCAGAGAAGTAGAATTAAGTGACATTATTTTTTTTTAAATTCTCCATTTCCTAAAAATCTTGGAAATAAAAACGTAAACACAGTTCTTAATTGCTGATTCCACTGCCTTGTTCCTTTAGTTTAGTTTTCTAGTCTTTGAGGTGGGGAACGGGTGGAGCAATTTTAAGAAAACACAAATAAGACTTTGGAGCCATTGACTTAAAGCCTGTTTCTCATATTTAAAGCAAAGCTTCTAAGAAAGTTTTTCTGGAACTTCCATGTTTCCTAAATGGGCAACATCACCCTTTGTACCCAAAGCTCTAGCCACTCTGGATAATTCCCAATTTCCTCTCTCATGATAGGTATCTTTCCCCACAATTGATTTTTTCTTCTTTCTCCACTTGGTGATTCCCTCCTCATCCTAGAAACCAGTTTCAAATGCTGACCTGGGACACCTTCCATAATACTCTGTAGAATTCATGACTCATTCATTCATTCAATTATTAATTGACTTGAGTGATACACTGAGAACTTACTATGTGTTTGGCATTTGGGAGAGTTTGAAAAAAAAAATTTTTGTTTCTGCCATCAAGCTTACATTACTCTTCCTCATAGCATTTTGTTTGTAGCTAGCTGTTGGAGCTAAATTTGCTGCGCACTTTGTTTGCTCCAGGCTCCGTGCTAAACACTCTACAGGCAGTGAAACCTATGAGATTCATTAATCCCATTTTATGTATGAATGAACTAAGGCAAAGAGAGGCTAAATACTTTGCCCAAATCTCACCACAAAGTGAAATCACAAAACTGGGGTTTGAATGCAGTTAGACTGAGTTCAGAGGCTTTGCCTCAATCATTCCATGACATTCCTCCTATATCTTTTCCACACTTTCACTGTACAGTATTACAATTAGCTGTTTGTCTCACTGTTTCTCTCATTACCTATTGAATAGTTCCAGAGAAAGCACAAAGGGAAAATCTATTTTATATCACTTAGCACCTGGCATATAAAAAGTACATTAAAATATGATTGGATCCTAGAAACTGAGGTGTTTATTTCCAATCATAAGTGTGCTTTGGTAAGTAAAGCAGAACAAGACTGACTTGTGTATATTTGGAGCTGGAGGTATAATTTAGAATTTGGATGGTGTTCAGTTTTAATCTTGTACTCCTTGGCTGGATTCATGTAGTCTGGTTAAAATAGTTTCTTTTATTTTAGGATTTTTGAAAATAAATGTATCATAGTAAAATACTTTGCTTTTGTTGTATGTTAACAGGAATAAAATTGTAAACCTTCTCTGAGATGATAATAGAAGCTAAAGTTTATTAAACACTTACTCTGTGCTTGAAACTGTGCCAAGCACTTCACATGCATTATCCCACTAGATCTCCCCGCAAAGACCTCTGACCCACAAACTATTTTTATTCCCAATTTGGACCTCTGGTTCAGCCAAGGTGCAAAGAGCTTGTAAGTTATCACTCCTGTCTTTACAACAACCACAACAAAAATTTGGGCAATCTAAAGATCAATCATTTTCCTGGAAATGTCAGAGAATTGAGGTTGAAGGACAAATAGCTACCACGACATATAGACACACAAGCACACACAGAGAGTCACTGCCAGACCACTTACCTGGAACAGAAGCCACGAGAACAATAAATTGGAAGGAACACTTAGTGGTGATTTTGATGGACAGATGAAGACGGCATGTTTATTATCATGAAAGAAATAGTCTTGTTGGGGGCTATAGTCTTAGACTTTCATGATTTTTACCTCCAGGAAGCACACTAGATTCTCATGGTGGAGATTCAAGAAACGTCCTCTACTGGCTTTGGCAGAGGGAAGGGAAGAGTAATCATGGTGCAATAATCACAGAGCCGTCTCCATAACAAAGGCCCACTTTGCAAGGAAGACTTTGCCAGCATCAGCTCAGCAGGAGGAAAGGCCTTCCTCCTAGGACAGGCGGCGCCTCCAGCCTTTTCATCTCACTTAATGGGAGGGAAGAGGGAGAAACCACAGTCACTGGCAGCATTTCCCAGGTGGCTCAGTGGTAAAGAATCCTCCTGCAATGCAGAAGATGCAGGTTCCATCCCTGGGTCAATATGATCCCCTGGAGAAGAAAATGGCAACCCACTTCAGTATTCTTGCTTGGGAAATCCCATGGAAAGAGGAAGCTGGCAGGCTACAGTCCATAGGGTCACAAAGAATTGGACACAACTGAGCATGAGGAGCAGTGAGCAGCACGGTCACTGAGGTCAGCCCTTTAGAAAAGCAGACTGAAAACACACAGCCAAGGAAGAATGTAAGGGCATCGTGAAAATACCAATATGTGAAGGTCACAGCCCAGGTGGATAAGCCTATCAAAAGGCTAATTGAATTATAAGATTGTAGAATGTTCTCCGTCTCCAACAACTTGCCATGAAAACAGGGCTCTGGTATGGTGGATTAAAGCTCAAAGAGCTTTAGAAGGAGTACTTAGGGGAGACAAAAAGAAGGACACTAGAAGCATTTGAAGCCTCCAGCACCTGTAACAGCAGCAAACATTAAACACAGCCTAACTCCTGGGTAGATTAATAAAAATCCCCCTCTAAAGTTTCTACTACCTGATAAAACATATCTGACTTTCAACAGAAATTACAAGGCGTGCTAAAAAGGCAAGAAAAAAATACAGTACAAAAAAGAAAGCAATAATCAATCAGACTCAAGTATGACACAGATGTTGTCATTACTTAAAATAACTATGATTAATATGTTAAGGGATCTAATGGGAAAAGTAATTGACATGCAAAACTAGGTAATACAGGCAGAGATAAAAATTCTAAGGTACAGTTGAAAGGAAATGTAGAAATCAAAACCACTGTAACATAAATGAATACCTTTCATGGACTCCTCAGTAGACGTAACACAGCTGAGGAAACAATCAGCGGGCTTTAAGCTAGGTCAGTAGAAACTTTCCAAATATAAATGCAAACAGAAAAAAAAAAAAAAGTAAAGAAAAGGCAAAACAAATGAGAACACCCAAGAACTAACAGATAATTTTAACATATAAATTATTGGAACTGAAGAAGGAGAAGAGAGGACAATAACTGTTTGAAGCCATAATATCTGATAGCTTTGAAAATTAATGGCAGACACCAAACAATGTAAATAAAAAGCTCAGAGAATACCAAGTAAGAAAAATAAAAAACAAAAAGTGCTTTGGCATACCATTTTCAAACTGAAAAAAAACTAAAGACAAACAGAAAACCCTGGGAAAAGTTGGAGGTGGAATGGGAAAACCACCTTATCTATAGGAAAAGAAAGGATAAGAATTATAGCAAACTTCTCATTAACAACTATGTAACAAAGAAGATAGAGGAGTGAAATTTTTTAAGTGGTGAAAGCAAAAAGAAACAAAAACAAAACGGCCTAGAATTCNTATATGCACATGTTAACTATTCAAATACTACAGAAGAACATAATTCAAGTATTAATCCTACTTTCCATCTCAGTCATATTCCTCAAAGGAGATACTGTTAGTAATTTCTTTCATACTCTTTCAAGAGTTCTATATGCATATACAAAGATATATACAGAGGCTCTTCTTTTATATACAAAGGGGTCATATTCTTCTCTGTACCTTGTTTTACATATAAGCACATATGGCCCTAACTCATTTTACAAAACCACTATCTAATATTCTATTATATAGATGTATCATAATTTATTTTACCAATAAATGCATCAGTGTACACTGTTTCTGTTTTTTTTTTTCAAATTACAAACAATACAATAAAGTACATACTTTATGTACTTGACCAAATACATGTAGGATAATTTTTTACTGTTGAATCTCATCAAAGGATATTTGCATTTAAAATGTTCATAGGCAAATATTGCCAAACTGCCCTCCAAAGAGACTATACCACTTTATACTCCCCTCAGTGATGTGTATGGGATCCTGTTTCCCCATACTTTCATCAGTGGCTATGTTATCAAACAAGACATGTAATTCCTTGAAATGCTTCAAAACTTCCATTGTCTTCCTGCCTCCTTCTTCAAGTTTTCTTTCTTTTTTAGCCTTCTTGTCACTTTTTATTTTCTTCCTGCCACCCTCTGTGAAAACTGTCTTATATTTTTTTTACATTTATACTCCTGATTCCCTTTCCTCACTTTACTAACAACTTCATTTTTTTTTTACAACTTCATTTTTTATGCTCACGAAGTTCCCCTAAAGTTTCTCTGCAGCTCATCACGATTCAGTAAAAAAAAAAAAAAAAAAAAANGATTTTTACCTCCAGGAAGCACACTAGATTCTCATGGTGGAGATTCAAGAAACGTCCTCTACTGGCTTTGGCAGAGGGAAGGGAAGAGTAATCATGGTGCAATAATCACAGAGCCGTCTCCATAACAAAGGCCCACTTTGCAAGGAAGACTTTGCCAGCATCAGCTCAGCAGGAGGAAAGGCCTTCCTCCTAGGACAGGCGGCGCCTCCAGCCTTTTCATCTCACTTAATGGGAGGGAAGAGGGAGAAACCACAGTCACTGGCAGCATTTCCCAGGTGGCTCAGTGGTAAAGAATCCTCCTGCAATGCAGAAGATGCAGGTTCCATCCCTGGGTCAATATGATCCCCTGGAGAAGAAAATGGCAACCCACTTCAGTATTCTTGCTTGGGAAATCCCATGGAAAGAGGAAGCTGGCAGGCTACAGTCCATAGGGTCACAAAGAATTGGACACAACTGAGCATGAGGAGCAGTGAGCAGCACGGTCACTGAGGTCAGCCCTTTAGAAAAGCAGACTGAAAACACACAGCCAAGGAAGAATGTAAGGGCATCGTGAAAATACCAATATGTGAAGGTCACAGCCCAGGTGGATAAGCCTATCAAAAGGCTAATTGAATTATAAGATTGTAGAATGTTCTCCGTCTCCAACAACTTGCCATGAAAACAGGGCTCTGGTATGGTGGATTAAAGCTCAAAGAGCTTTAGAAGGAGTACTTAGGGGAGACAAAAAGAAGGACACTAGAAGCATTTGAAGCCTCCAGCACCTGTAACAGCAGCAAACATTAAACACAGCCTAACTCCTGGGTAGATTAATAAAAATCCCCCTCTAAAGTTTCTACTACCTGATAAAACATATCTGACTTTCAACAGAAATTACAAGGCGTGCTAAAAAGGCAAGAAAAAAATACAGTACAAAAAAGAAAGCAATAATCAATCAGACTCAAGTATGACACAGATGTTGTCATTACTTAAAATAACTATGATTAATATGTTAAGGGATCTAATGGGAAAAGTAATTGACATGCAAAACTAGGTAATACAGGCAGAGATAAAAATTCTAAGGTACAGTTGAAAGGAAATGTAGAAATCAAAACCACTGTAACATAAATGAATACCTTTCATGGACTCCTCAGTAGACGTAACACAGCTGAGGAAACAATCAGCGGGCTTTAAGCTAGGTCAGTAGAAACTTTCCAAATATAAATGCAAACAGAAAAAAAAAAAAAAGTAAAGAAAAGGCAAAACAAATGAGAACACCCAAGAACTAACAGATAATTTTAACATATAAATTATTGGAACTGAAGAAGGAGAAGAGAGGACAATAACTGTTTGAAGCCATAATATCTGATAGCTTTGAAAATTAATGGCAGACACCAAACAATGTAAATAAAAAGCTCAGAGAATACCAAGTAAGAAAAATAAAAAACAAAAAGTGCTTTGGCATACCATTTTCAAACTGAAAAAAAACTAAAGACAAACAGAAAACCCTGGGAAAAGTTGGAGGTGGAATGGGAAAACCACCTTATCTATAGGAAAAGAAAGGATAAGAATTATAGCAAACTTCTCATTAACAACTATGTAACAAAGAAGATAGAGGAGTGAAATTTTTTAAGTGGTGAAAGCAAAAAGAAACAAAAACAAAACGGCCTAGAATTCTATTTTCCCAGCAAAATTATCTTTCAAAAGTGAAGAGTTGGTGGTGGGGTATGCTATGCAGAAACAGTAGAGACCTAGTAGAAGCTGAAGAGATCAAGAAGAGATGGAAAGAATACACTGAAGAACTGTACAAAAATGATTGTAATGAATCGGATAACCACAATGGTGTGGTCAGTCACCCAGAGCCAGAAATTCTGGAGTGTGAAGTCAGGTAGGCCTTAGGAAGCACTGCTGTCAATAAAACTAATGGATGTGATGGAATTCCAGTAGAGTTATTCAAAGCCCTAAAAGATGATGCTATCAAAGTGTTGCACTCAATATGTCAGCAAATCTGGAAGACCCAGCAGTTGCCACAGTATTGGAAAACGTCAATCTTCATCCTAATTCCCAAGAAGGGCAGTACTAAAAAATGTTCAAGCCATTGGACAACTGTACTCATCTCCCATGCTAGCAAGATCATGCTTAAAATCTTGCAAGCTAGGCTTCAGCATAACATGAACCAAGAACTTCCAGACATCCAAGGTGGGTTTAGAAATGGCAGAGGAAATAGAGATCAAATTGCTGACATTTGACAGATCACAGAGAAAGCAAGGGAATTCCAGAAAAACATCTACCTCTGCTTCATTGACTACACTAAAGCTTTTGACTGTATGGATCATAACAAACTGTGGAAAGCTCTTAAAGAGATGGGAATATCAGACAATCTTACCTGTCTCCCGAAAAACCTAAACGTGGGTAAAGAAGCAACAGTTAGAACCTTGTATGGAACAACTGGTGGGTTCAGGATTGAGAAAGTACGACAGAGCTGCCTGTTGTCACCCCATTTGCTTAACTTATACGCTGAGCACATCACAAGAAATGCTGGGCTGGAGGAGTTACAAGATGGAATCAAGATAGGAAGGAGAAACATCAACAACCTCAGATACGTGGATGATATCACTCTAATGGAAGAACGTGAATGGGAACTAAAGAACTTCTTGATGAGGGTGAAGGAGCAGAGTGAAAAGGTCAGCTTAAAATTAAATATTAAAAAACTAAAGATCATGACATCTGGCCCCACTACATTATGGCAAATAGAAGGGGAAAAAGTGGAAGCAGAGACAGATTTTCTCTTCTTGGGCTTTAAAATCACCGCAGATGGTGACTGCAGCCATGAAATCAGAAGACAGTTGCTTCTTGACAGGAAAGCTATGACAAACCCAGACAGTGTTTTGAAGAGCAGAGACATTATTCTGCCAACAAAGATCCATCTAGTCAAGGCTATGGATTTCCCAGTGGTCACATATGGTTGTGAGAGCTGGACTGTAAAGAAGGCAGAGCACCAAAGGATTGATGCCTTTGAACTGCGGTGCTGGAGAAGATTTCTGAGTGCCTTGGACAGCGAGGAGATCAAACCAGGCAATCTTAAAGGAAATCAACCCTGAATACTCATTGGAAGGACTAATGTTGAAGCTAAAGCTACAGTATTTTGGTCATCTGATGCAAACAGCTGACTCATTGGAAACATCTGAGAATATAAGCAACCCCAATGAAAGCCTGTCAATTCTTTGGCTGAACCACTAGTAGTTAAGGCCAATGAATTACTAATTTGGATTATGCTATTTAGCTGACAGTCTTAGTACAGGTAAGACAGCCCAGAAAGTTCCATAAATGCCCACTGGAAGAAGGAAATAGAGCAAGATGCTGACTCTTTTTCTAGGCTTTCACACTTCTAAACCACTCTTTACTCATATACACCCTCAAGCTCAAGGTTAGTGCCAAGCTAGTGTAATTTGCCCAAACACAGTAGGAGTCTTTTACCTTTAGATAGGAGCTCCATTGCTTGAAAAGTGTTTTTTCCTCCCCTAATTATTCTTCTTTCAATAGCCATATCATGTCTCTCCTTTGTGAAAACTTACTGAATCTCTACTTCTATACTTCCTCAAGACTCTCATGATAGTGTATTTTTTCCCTGTAACTACTTTCTACATATCTTGTTCCTTCACGGGACTGAGACTTTCTTGAGAAAAGGATGCCTATTCTTATTCATCTTCCCTCCCTAGTATCCAGGAATGCTTGGTGCATGCATGGGAAGTGCTCATAGGATGCTATTGTGAAATGTAATGATGATATAATAATGGAAACTATTTATTGTACAATTGACCTTATGGGCTTCCCTGGTGGCTCAGATGGTAAAGAATCTGACTGCAATATGGGAGACCTGAGTTCAGTCCCTGGGTGAGGAAGATCCCCTGGAGAAGAGAATGGTTACCGACTCTAGTATTCTTGTCTGGAGAATTCCATGGACAGAAGAGGCTGGTGGGCTACAGTCCATGGGCTCTCACAGAGTTGGACACAACTGAGCAACTAACACATGCACACTTACTCTATGCTAGGTTCTCTGGTAAGAATATGCATTATGTCATGGAATCCTCATAATAATCTTTATAAGACAAATATTGCTATAATTGTATGAGTGAGGAAATTGAGGCTTAGAGAGGAAAAGTTAATGCCCATGGTCCCCAGGAGGGACCAGGTTGGCTTTTTTCCAAAGCCCAAGTTCTTAGGGCACTAAGAAATACAGCCTTATTGTGAATATCCCACTATGAAAAGGCAGACATAACTTCTGAAATGTCAGAATGGTTTTATCCTTGTTTAGTATGGACTGATGCCCTGCCAGAGTTGTTTTTCTACCCACAAGATATATCTCAGAAAGTGTCTTTGGAAACACTTATTGCCTTTAGGAGAGTAAGTTTCCTTTGAGTCATTGAGGGCAGAACTCAAAAGTATGGGTGTACCAGGAGGATGAGCAAATGGCTCCACTGACAGGGAAAGGCAGCAGCATCACAGCTTTTGTGTCTGAGGGTAGAAAAAGAGACTCTACTCAGTCCCCTGGGAAGGGACTGGGGGAAAGGGAAATTGATGGGGCTCTTGATCCATGAGATTGCAGGAATCCTTGATCCATGAGATTGCAGGAATCCTGAGCTAATCTGTCTGAGTCCAGCATCTAGGAACTGGCTGGTGGCTTGGCTAACAAGGGCTATTCAGAATGCTAGAATTGAGCCAGCACTAGCACCTATGACAGAAGCCAGAATAGAAGATACACACTGTCTTTTCAGTTCTGCTACTGCCACCCAGCTGCCTCCCTCATAGTCACAGTTGAAGATGACGTGTCCTTATTCTGTTTCCAGCTACCTAAACTGAGGGTATGTTCTGATGACAACAGGAATGAAAATACTGCTGATGCAATCATATTAAAATAGCTTGTTATGTAATCAGCTATTTGATTGTGTCTATATTTGGCCACCTCATGTGAAGAGTTGACTCATTGGAAAAGACCCTGATGCTGGGAGGGATTGGGGGCAGGAGGAGAAGGGGGCAACAGAGAATGAGATGGCTGGAAGGCATCACTGATTCGATGGACATGAGTTTGGGTTGACTCTGGGAGTAGTTGATGGACACGGAGGCCTGGCGTGCTGCGATTCATGGGGTCACAAAGGGTCGAACATGACTGAGTGACTGAATTGAACTGAACTCAACTGATTTTTGGTTTTCTTTTAATTGATCTGACTGATTTCATCTAACAACAGATATGCATAACTTGGGGCATAATTTAGACATACTAAAGTCATCTATAGGGAACCACTGGAGTAAATCTAATAACTATTGGTGCATGCCATAATGTATGCCATCTATATGTTTAAGGCAATAGGAGATCAAGGCAGAGTGGAAAGAGCTTTTTCTCCAAGTAAATTTAGGGAAAGATTTGGAAATTACCATTTTCCATGATCATGCTGAAAAGATGTGACCTCTAAAATCCTGAAATTAGCTCAATTCAAGCTTGAAATATAGTGGAATCTCTTTCTTTCTCTCTCTCTCTCTCTCACACACACACACACACACACATGACCATAAGTGAATTGAGAAGAAATCAGAAAAGCTTCAAAGAGTGAGTCAACCAGTCTTTAAGCTCTTCTAGGAGCTTCTTACCCCATCCTGCCACTGGCTGATGGTCCATTTCTGGTCAGATTGGACTTCAGAGTTATTTTAATGCACTACCTTGAATCTTTACTCCTGCCATCAGATGATTTGCATCTTACAGACATGATCTCTGCCTCTGAATGTACACTCTTTAAATTGCACCAGAATTAAAATGCTATTAAAGAGAATCTCTATGTTTGAGTTGGACTGGGGAGGAAATGAATCTTATTCATCATATTCTTCCTCTGACCAAGACGTCATCTAAAACACTTTTATTCATCTTGCAAATGCATTTTAGTAATTTCAATAACACTGAAAAAGCTGAAAGGCCTCCAGCATACATTCAGATTCTGAATTTGAACTGTGACTACCAAAAAGACTACATTGAAAGTATGCAATTGCACAGGAATGCGTCATTCCTTTGAAACTTTACCTTGATAAACATCAATCAGCATTGTTCCTAAGGTGGCCTAGACCTTAATGCAATATGGAAATAAATGAAAATGGACCACAGATTCTTCTTATCTTTCTACTTCTGGGAGATTTAACTTCACATAGGACAGGTTAATGGAAATTTCTAAAGGGAAGTTATAAGGGAACTGGATGCCTCCTGGGGTTGTCAGCAATGGCTCCAGAAATGATGTTGAGCTCAGGGTTTTTCACATCATCCACAGGGTTTTTCACATCATCCACATTCAGTTCAGACTCCACAAAGTCAACAGTAATATAAAAAATGTGGCTTTCAGTAGAGGCTAGTTTCCTAGCAACAAAGGCCACAGGAAGTTGAGACCCATTAAGGATAAGAAGGAAACACAATGCTGTCATTGCTCTGATACATTGAAATAGCTCTTTAGAATGCTGAACTTTCAATTCATCTATCTTACAAATTAATTACTGCTTTCACTGTGTCTGTCTGTATATATGTATTAAAAAAAAAGAAACAAGAAAGAAATCATAATGCTTTGTCAAAAAGCAGCAGCAGTGCAGTCTGAATTACACTCTTCATCTGGATTGAAGATTTTGAGAAAGATCTGCATTCATTTAAATATCTTTTTAAAATGGTAGCCCTCCTTTTGAGTTGGGAATTTAGAGGATTTTTGCTCTAAAATGGGAACTCTTTAGCATGTTTAATTTTCTCATGAATAGCGAATTAGCAAATAAGATATTTGGGTGTTTAATCTCTAATCTACATAATAATAACTGCTCTCAAAACAAAATCATGTATTTTAAATTCTTAGTGGGAAACCATTTCACACGAATTTTAGAGGAAATGTAATGCTTTGCATCTAGAAGACCAATATTTACTTTCCAGTTTTTATAGAGCTGTGAATAATAATGAGTCATTCTCCTCCAGATCAGAGCTTTTCCTCTAAGAGAATTTAGACAAAGATGGAGAAACTCTCATTTGTCATGCTCGTGGTGAAAAGATGTGGGTTCTAGAACTTTGATGTTAATTCAGTTTAAATCATGTCGGAAGGAGGAGTAGAAGGAAGAGAGAAAAGGGCAGAAGAAGAAGGAGAAAGAGGAGAAGGAACAGGAGAGAATGGCTGCTTTCAGAGGTTAGACTTGCAGACTCATGGGTACAAGTAACTGCAGAGGTTAGGTTAGAGCACAGTGACTGAAACTGCCCACCCTGGCCAGGCACTATAGTAACCATTTGTGTGAGCTATTTTATGACAAGACGTCCTGGTAAGGAACAAGAAACTAGCAAGCCACCACCAATCAGAAGAGTTCAGGAAAGGTCAAACGGAGACGCCACATGTCTGACCACCTCTCAGAATTCTTCTCGCTGGCATCCATCTTGGCTGAGGAATGTGGGCACCACAGGAAGGACTCTGAGTCAGAATGATTGGCCAAAGACAACCTGGAAACTAATGCCATCACCATAAAACCCAAGACTGTAAATCACATGGCTGAGCAGTTCTCCTGGGTTCTCTTACCCTACTGCTTTCACCCTGGGCTCCCCTTCCCAATAAAGTCCCTTGCTTTGTCAGTGTGTGTGTCTCCTTGGACAATTCACTTCTGAGTGTTAGACAAGTGCCTACTCTCGGCCCTGAAAGAGATTCCTCTTCCTGCAATATAGAATAATACTTACACAAATGGCAGCCATTTACTGGGTGCTTACTGTCTTAGGTTAAGAGCTTACACCTATCATCTCATTTAATCCTCACATCAATACATGAGGCATATTCTGTTATGATTCCTATTTTCCAGAAGATAAAACTGATACTCTGAAGTTAAATGACATGCCGTAAGTTTCCCAGCTGCTAAATGAAAGAGCCTAATTTTGTAATAAGGAATAATAGAATCTCACTGCATGTTGGATCTGTTTCTTTTACTTTAACCTTTGCTCTCCATTGCTGTTAGTATAATCACTGAAACGATGCTGTCTATAAGCTGTAAGTATACATAGTGGCCTGCCTCCATGTACCTTGCCCCACTGCCTGAATGTTACACTAAAGTGCCTTTGTTCAGCTCACAGGGAGAAATTCTGACCCTGCCCACTTGTGAATGGCTGCAGAAAAGAAGAAATCAACACATTCCCTCCCTGAGGCTGGCCAAAAGGAAGGTATTCTGTAAGAATTATGACCTTTTTACTTTACTTCCTCACCTACTTCCCCTCTCTTTTCTATAAAAGAAACTGGCATCCAGACCCTGATAAGAGGTATTCTCAGACCCTAGTCTACCATCTTTGTGAATGCCAGGCTTTCTAAATTAAGTCACTATTCCTTGCCTCAACACCTCATCTCTATATTATTGGTCTGTCATGTGGCAAGCAGACTGAGCTTGGATTCGGTAACAATTAGAATTCCTGAGCTTGTAATCAGCATTCCTAAACAGTTTTTTAAAAATATATGGGTTGCCATCTGTTAGCACTTTGCTATTTACATTTAATGGTTTATCTAATTTATCTCTGAAAACAAGAAACAGAATTTGGATCTAGTCCATCCATTGCTGAGTTCATGCTAATTATCACTTGTCTACTGTCCTTCCATTAGGTCCTCTAAAAATAGTTTTCAGATTTGCTTAGGATGCCCTCAGAGGTTCAAAGAAGATACTTCATAGATTGCATAAACAATGGTTTATTTTTAGCCTCTGCCAAAATTTAAATTGCCTGAGGACCCCATTCATTTTTGTTCATTTTAAATATTGAGGCTCCATCTTAGATTTCACTTAAAAAGAAAAAGAATAAACAAAGAACAAGATACTACACCACAATTTAAGTGAATGTCTTTCATCCTTCTCTCATGCAGACTTTGCCTACAGGGCTCTTAATCCTCCAACTAAAGCTGAATGCTTCCTTTTATATATTTTCTGTTTATTTAGTATCCAGATATTTGAGGCATAATTAAGACTATTTCCTCAAGTCTGGCTTCCTTTCCTGAATGACTCAACAGTCTTAAAGGAACCAGAAAACATACCTTTAAAGAATGACTAGACAAGAAAATATTTATCAAGTAGAGAATTAAGTAATTCTGCCAGGAAATAGGGTATCCTTCTTATGTCTTTTAGTATACATATGTTTTGCATGTTCACTCTGAAAAGCTGGGCAAATCTCTTCTTTTTCTCAAAGACCTCAATGGTAAAACAGGTACAACACTAACCTTTCAGATGCTATGACATTGAATAGGATAAAATATGTCACGATAAAAATTTGCAAGCCCAAATTTTGCTGTGCAAGAAATGTATTTTTTTAGATCAACTAAAATCTTCTCCAGGAGTCCACCCAGTAGGCTGGTGTGAAATTCAAGTACAGCCACCTCTAGAGATCGCCCTCCTTTCATCATCCTACACCTGTCAAAGCATCAAAGACTCCTCCAGAATTTCACCCACTCTGGGTGCCAAGAAGACATTCACTACAGGTCTGGTGGCTCTGCTCTATCTTGGCACTCCTGGGGCACAGATTCTCAAAAAACAAATTATTCTGACACTTGTTAACAATGCTAAGGCAGGAATGTTGTGATATATGTAGGAACTACGGCAATGGGGTTTTGCAGTAGGGGAGAGATTGAGCTCAGCTCCAAATATGACAAAGTTGGTATTATAGCCAAGGAACAGAGAAGGGAGAAGGGGTTGAGGGATGGAAAATTACTAGGACAGAGGTTGATGTGTGTGAAAATGGCTCATTCATGTCTGACTCTTTCTGACCCCATGGACTGTAGCCCACCAGTCTCCTTTGTCCATGGGATTCTCCAGGGAAGAATACTAGACTGGATGACCATTTCCTTCTCTGGAGGATCTTCCTGACCCAGGGATCAAACCTGGGTCTCCTACATTGCAGGCAAATTCTTTACCATCTGAGCTACCAGGGAGGCCCAAGACAGAAAGTAATTCTTGCTAAATTGACCTAGCTGGATTCCTACTGAAGGCTGGCCAGGGTGCTTAGATATTACCAAAGGGATGATGATGATGGATGAATTGAGGCAGATATTGAAGGTTATCAGAATCTCGAAAGTGGGAGATTCTGGCTAAACTGCCAGTATTCTTGCTAAAATTGGTCTCTATAAGGACAGAGACAGTAGCCCAAGTTTGGGCCTAGTCAAGCAGAAGGTTCAGAGGAGCCTGACTAAAATGTGGTCTAGGAGAGTCTTTGACAGGATTGCCACAGAGAATTAGAGTGCTGTAGATGGGGGTTTACCTTCCCATGTGTACTCGGAAGCCAGCTCCTGAGACCACCTTCACAAGGTGGGGGGCGGGGTGGGGGGTGTGTATGTGGTGCACAGCACTGAGCTCAGGCCCAGACCCTGCCCCGGTGTGGAGGTGGGGAGAGTGGAGGGCAGTCAGTATCATCTTTAAAGCGGAACTGTTTATCAGAACCAGGCAGAGCCATTCTTGCTTCTGGCCCTGCCACAAACTTCCGTGTGTAAAGAGAACATGAACTTGAAACTAGAACTGGAGGAAGAATGGTAAAATTATACACAGCAAAATGCACAACAGTACCACAATAAAATTCTGTGCCCCATATGTACAGGATCTAGTTCTGGACTCATCCCACAGCAGGAGCTCAAGAAGGGGCCCTATTTTCACTCTGCTGTGGGTAGTCAATCTCCCTGGTAACTAATTTTCAAAATTTTGTTTTGTTTGGTATATTATAGCAACACAGACTCTCTTCTAAGGAGAGCTTGTAGAGAAGTCTCATTGTTTGGTGAGAGAGAAAGTATAAAAGGACAGAGTTTCTGCCCTGGTGATCTGCCCTGCTCCCTCCTTTCAAGAAGCCCTAGAGCCACTAGGGCACATGTAGGAGCTGGCGCCCTCAGTCAGGACTGCTGCATTTCTCCAATGCATATTACCATATAGAATACCCAGAAAACAACACTTCATAAATGTCTGCTATTGTGTTTCACTGGATTTAAGATGAATCAATTTTAAATTGACAAATATACTAAGTCACTGATTATGAAATACACAATGTATTTCAGCTCTGTTAAAATTTGAAAAAGATACATGTTTTAGAATGCTGGAAATTCAGTCCTAAGATGACTTTTTAGGTAGTAAAGAAAAACACAATCCAAAGCAAGTATTTAAGGAATATTGCTTAAATTTTCCTGTTTTAATTGACAATCCTCTCTATGCTTTGATGATCAAATGACACCTCTTTGTTTTTATAACTGAGTAAAAGAATGATAAAGTATGGAGTACAAAGAGTACATTAGACTGCAGAAAATCTGAAATATTAATTTGGTATAGGTAGATGGTCCATTTAAACTGTTAACTCGTACAATTCAAGATAAAAACCATGGACTAAATTCTTCATAATGTATCTAATAATACCCACATGAGTACTCAAATACAACTCTAGAAAGTAACTATACATTGTTCATTTAATACCTTGGGGAAAATAGGTACATTTGAGGAGCAAAATAGCTTCAGAACAAATATTATAAAAGCCTCCTTCTTGTGAATTAATTTTGAAACCTGAAACACTGCTGCGTGCAGATCCCTGATAAACACAGCCTTAAAATTATAGAATTAATTTTCACTATGTTTTTATACTATTATGCTTTACATTATGTTTAATTTGTATGACCTGAAATGATAACATTTCTTTTTTCTTTAGAATTAGATTTAGGGACTATGAAAACAGCATAGGGAGAAGAATAAATGTTAGGGCCAATGGCTTCTCCGTGAGATTCCACTACAGGCAGGAATTGCCACAAATAAAGGATAGGTGTTCAAAGGGCATGGAGAAATCACAAAAACATAATAAATGCTCACTACTGAGCAAGACCCAACATTCTGACTCTATAGCTACACCGTGGGAACCTACAGGCTGATAAAGGCACTGCAGAGGTCCTTCTGAAGCTCTTAGAAGCTTGAATGGGTCATTGGCCCATCCTTTAAAGAAGCATGTAATTATCCTTCTGTAGAAGGCTTTGACATAAGCAAGCCACAAATAGTCTCATAAGTTGAGGGAAAAGACTCAAAACCTTTGATGCCCTTCTCTCTCTGTTCCAGATTACATTTCTCTGGGTTCAAGGACAACTGAAATACATCAGATACCAGATGGTTAAGACTCTATTACAATTTTTTTTCTCTGTTGTGCACTGTATATTTCAATTTTCTTACCTTAATTTTCCCCTTCAAATATATTTTCCATATCTAATTTTATATCTTGTTTCATGATATATATTTTCTTTGGGATGTCTAAAATCCTTTTTAGAGTAAAAAGTTACTATGGAATAAACAAACTACGTAACTAATTCAGCTCAAAACTCCCTTTCCTGAACATAGCTTGAAACTTCCATGCATACTAATAAAGTGCAGAAGTTTCTAGTATCTCAGATGTCTACCAATGGATGATCTGATCATTCTCACCATACTTCAGGGGTGATGTGTTTATCAAACTCTTAAAAATTTAATCTTCCTCAGTTGGGAAGGTGGTGACACTAACTTCCAATTATGGAACAATCACACCAGGCACTGTGTTAAGTACTTCAGGGAGATTACCTTGTTTAAACTTCACAGCAATCCTAAGAAGTAGGTACTAGAAATACAACTACTTTATTAAAAAGGATGCTGACCAAGCCTCAAAGCAGTGAAGTAACTTCATATATTCAGATATATTAAGTGGCAGCATGGTGCTTAACAAATTTCAATAACTGACCCTCACACCAGAACCACCATGATGAGAAGGCCAGTGTGATGGGGAGGAAGGGGAAAAATCAGGGCCTGTGGCCTTTCTGTACATCTGAGCAACTCTCCTCAGCTACATGGGAACTTTGCACAGAGCGCTGAGAGTCTGTTACACAGAGTTCTTCTGGCTGTTCTTTGAGGTGATAACACTGCGTTAAGCAGGAAAGGGCTAGATATATTTTGATGCTTCAACAGGAATGTAAAAGGAAATCAGAAATCCTCATCCAGGGACTTTCCCGGTCAGAGGTCAAAAATCAGCCTGCCAATACAGTAGACACAGGTTTGACCCTTGGTCTGGGAAGATCCCACATACCCCAGGGCAACTAAGCCCGTGCTCCACAACTACTGAGCCCACACACCTGAGAGCTTGTGGTCCACAGTAAGAAACCACTGCAATGAGAGGCCTGTGCACCGCAACTAGAGAAAACCCCCACTGACTGCAACTACAGAAAGTCTGCAGCCAAAAATAAAACAAATACATAATCTTTTAAAGGATTCTTATAAAAAAAAGAAGCAGAAGAAATCCTCATCTAGAAGGCACCATGCCTAACACTGTCCCAAACATGAGCAGGATGACCACACCTCTGCCCATGTAGGCAGTTCAGTTCAGTTCAGTCGCTCAGTCATGTCCGACTCTTTGCGACCCCATGAATTGCAGCACGCCAGGCCTCCCTGTCCGTTACCATCTCTCGGAGTTCACTCAGTCTCATGTCCATCGAGTCCGTGATGCCATCCAGCCATCTCATCCTCGGTCGTCCCCTTCACCTCCTGCCCCCAATCCCTCCCAGCATCAGAGTCTTTTCCAATGAGTCAACTCTCCACATGAGGTGGCCAAAATACTGGAGTTTCAGCTTCAGCATCATTCCTTCCAAAGAAATCCCAGGGCGGATCTCCTTCAGAATGGACTGGTTGGATCTCCTTGCAGTCCAAGGGACTCTCAAGAGTCTTCTCCAACACCACAGTTCAAAAGCCTCAATTCTTCGGTGCTCAGCCTTCTTCACAGTCCAAATACATGACCACAGGAAAACCATAGCCTTGACTAGATGGACCTGTAGGGCAAGGAGCCCAGAAAACATCAAGGCTGAGTCAGCAACTCT
This sequence comes from Neotragus pygmaeus, assembly GCA_006410875.1. Lineage (NCBI taxonomy): Eukaryota > Metazoa > Chordata > Mammalia > Artiodactyla > Bovidae > Neotragus > Neotragus pygmaeus. The sequence continues at coordinate 481,156 of SJYV01042817.1, read as the reverse complement.
GTGCCTTCTTCCTTACAACCTAAACTTTGACCTCTCACATGGCTATGTATTTCCAAGAATTACTTTTCCATTCCACAACTGAGTGTTTTAGGTGTCTGAGCTGTGGAGATCAAAGGGACCCCAAGATCATCAAGCCCAGGCTCTTTATTTTGAAAATTCACTTAGCAAACAGTACTTTTAGAGTACTCAATATTCTACTGTGCTTCTGGCTTATGACAGTGTACCTAGATTCTACCATGCATTCCAATGTTTTGTATATGTGCTGATGTGCATTTAAGTTTTTGGAATTTTATCTGTGGGAAATATTTGAGACCAAGGTTGAGGTTAATTTCTCTTGATATGAATTCCACCTGCTTCTTCCTAGCAACTGGATATTCTTCCTACCTAGGATCGTTTTAAACAAACTTCTTGGCCGGAGGTTTTGGAGGGATACAAATACACTATGAATTCTAGCCCCAAATTTATTTGAGGTCAGGGTTATTATTATAAATTCTCAAAAGAGATCATCAACAATTTGCCCTCCCCAATCAAAAGCCAAGACTATCTTGGTTTGTGGGTTTGTGTCTTTTCTAATTCATCCACCAAGGTCAACACTTTTCAGGAGAGGGGGGTGTCTCTGTTTTATGAGAGTGACTCCCCACCTTATACAAGGTCTAGGCCTTGCCTTCTGCCTCCTGTGTAAAGTCAACTAAAACTGAAGCTCTAGGCACTAGAAATTAGTGAATACCTTTAGGAGGTATTCCAACCAACTGCCTGGTTATATGTCCAGAACTGTACTTTTCATCAATTTGTCTTTTTCCTTATTTTCTAATGAACCAGCTTTGAATTTTAAAAATGTTTTTATATTTCATTTAGCATTTTTATGAATTGTACCTGGACACTGATTTGGAGGAAACCTAGTCTGTCAAAACATAGGAAACATTTATACACCATACTGTGTTTTAAAATTCAAGTTTTCTTACTGTCACTGAAAAGATAGTTTGTTATACTTACAGATCCCAAGAGAAAGAAAGGGGCATCACATCACAGTGGGGAAGTGACAGGACTGCTCAAGAAGCAGAGTCCTGTGTCAAGAGCCTTTATTGTGGTTTCTTCAGTAAATAATTGGTGAGACTAGAACAGGCTAGTTTGAATAATTCAGCATGCTCTAGGGTGGAAGGAGTATGCTGAGTTGTTTGGGAGTCAGACCCTGGGATGATTAAATTAGAGAAATAGGGGCTTGAAGTTCAGTTCAGTTCAGTCACTCAGTTGTGACCAACTCTGCGACCCCATGAATTGCAGCATGCCAGGCCTCCCTGTCCATCACCAACTCCCGGAGTTCACTCAGACTCACGTCCATCGAGTCCGTGATGCCATCCAGCCATCTCATCCTCTGTTGTCCCCTTCTCCTCCTGCCCCCAATCCCTCCCAGCATCAGGGTCTTTTCCAATGAGTCAACTCTTCGCATGAGGTGGCCAAAGTATTGGAGTTTCAACTTTAGCAACATTCCTTCCAAAGAACACCCAAGACTGATCTCCTTTAGAATGGACTGGTTGGATCTCCTCACAGTCCAAGGAACTCTCAAGAGTCTTCTCCAACACCACAGTTCAAAAGCATCAATTCTTCAGCACTCAGCTTTCTTCACAGTCCAACTCTCACATCCATGCATGACCACTGGAAAAACCATTGCCTGACTAGATGAACCTTTGTGGGCAAAGTAATGTCTCTGCTTTTGAATATGCTATCTAGGTTGGTCATAACTTTCCTTCCAAGGAGTAAGTGTCTTCTAATTTCATGGCTGCAATCACCATCTGCAGTGATTTTGGAGCCCCCCAAATAAAGTCTGGCACTGTTTCCACTGTTTCCCCATCTATTTCCCATGAAGTGATGGGACCGTATGCCATGATCTTCGTTTTTTAAATTGAGCATTAAGCCAACTTTTTCACTCTCTTCTTTCACTTTCATCAAGAGGCTTTTTAGTGTCATAATCTTGAGCTACAATTTTAAGAAACTAATAGCAGTGGGACTATAAAAAATTTATGGATCAAATTCACTGCATAATTTCAAATATCTTAGTTAATTGCTTTCTTAGATGTTCATTTTTTCCTCATTAATCTTTCCTGTTCCCTCTCCCTATTAAAAGATTCAAATTTAAAATTTAAAAATAAAGTCACAATTAAGATTAATAACATATGGTCTTTGCTGGGAATTTATTTGTAGGTATAGGTGATTGTAACTTCAAAAGATTCATGTAGTGGAAAAATCAACTTCCTCCTTGGTTTTCTACTCTAATCAAATGGCAACTGCTTTTGATTATGAAATTGAGGAAGTTACCTAACATATTCCAGTCACATGTCAGATTTCCCTTCAGTTGTGTTTCTCCCCAGCAATATTTCAGAAAAGCATGTCTAGATTTGATCCATGATGAGGATAAAAGCAGTCTGTTCTACAGTTCCATTGATTTAGAAAAGCACTGTGCCAAATTCTCTGACAACACTTAAGCAATCCAAATTTATAGGTGGTCTAAGTGTGAGTCCTATTTGAGGAAGGATTCCACAGAAAGGATGGAGACAATGTTTGTGAATATTAAATATATATGGAGAGACAGGCATACCTTTAGAAGTAACAAATCAAGACCATCATTCCCATGTTTGTCCAAGGGCTCATTTCCATTAGGATGGGATTCAGCACAAATGCTAGGACTGCTGATATAACAGGTGAAGTATTCTCTTTTCCTGCAGTGACCCAGCATCTCTTGGAAGTTACAAACACTAATGTGGGTAAGGGTGGCGCTGAATTTCACGTATGTGATAAATTCTTAGTACTTGAGGCTTTAAATCATTTGTACCTGATAAGAGAAATCAGCCCCTTTTCCATCTGCTAATGAGTATTTCCCAATGAGAACAAATAAGCCTCCCAGATTTCATCATTTTGTTTAGGATTTTCTTTGCTGTGCAAATGAAATGATGACAACCTATAAACAAAAATATCTGCAGACAATGTGATCAGTGTGATGACCCAAGGACTAAAGAGCAGATAAAACCAAGGAGAGTCTTGGAATCCAGGAAAAGAAAAACCAGACCCTTACTGCCCTTCTCTCCTTCATGTTGTAACTATTAATGGATTTCAGCTCCTCTTGAGCGGTATAACCTGTCTCCCCTCCTATCCCACACGGGGAGAAGGTATTTGCCTTACTCTCCCCCCACCCAGTATATGTGCCTCATCCAATCAGTAAATGACCCATAAGACTACTATCCCACTCCTTGTACCCTGGGTTTAAAGTGGACTACGGACCCCTGTTCAATGTTGGTTCTCCCTTGAGCTGGCCTACTGTTCTAACAGTGTCTCCCATTCTAATAAGCTTTATTTCCCTCTCATTCTGCCTTGTGTCTGGAAATTCTTTTCCAACTCGCACCCAGACCATGACAATCAACAAAGGTTTAATTTCCAAAATAAACAAACAGCTCAATAACGAAAAACAAACAATCCAGTCAAAAAATGGGCAGAAGATTTAAATAGACATTTCTCCAAAGAAGACACACAGATGGCCAATAGACACATGAAAAGATGCTCAACATTGGTAATTATTCAGTTCAGTTCAGTTCAGTCGCTCAGTCATGTCCGACTCTTTGTGACCCCATGAATTGCAGCACTCCAGGACTCCCTGTCCATCACCAATTCCCGGAGTTCACTCAGACTCACGTCCATCGAGTCAGTGATGCCATTCAGCCATCTCATCCTCTGTCGTCCCCTTCTCCTCCTGCCACCAATCCCTCCCAACATCAAAGTCTTTTCCAATGAGTCAACTCTTCACATGAGGTGGCCAAAGTATTGGAGTTTCAGCTTTAGCATCATTCCTTCCAAAGAAATCCCAGGGCTGATCTCCTTTAGAATGGACTGGNCCAATCCCTCCCAACATCAAAGTCTTTTCCAATGAGTCAACTCTTCACATGAGGTGGCCAAAGTATTGGAGTTTCAGCTTTAGCATCATTCCTTCCAAAGAAATCCCAGGGCTGATCTCCTTCAGAATGGACTGGTTGGATTTTCTTGCAGTCCAACGGACTCTCAAGAGTCTTCTCCAACACCACAGTTCAAAAGCATCAATTCTTCAGCGCTCAGCCTTCTTCACAGTCCAACTCACATCCATACATGACCATAGGAAAAACCATAGCCTTGACTAGACAGACCTTAGTTGGCAAAGTAATGTCTCTGCTTTTGAATATGCTATCTAGGTTGGTCATAACCTTTCTTCAGGAAATGCAAATTAAAACCACAGTGAAGTATCTTCTTATACCAGTCAGAATAACCATCATCAAAAATTCTACTAACAATAAATGCCAAAGAGGGTGTGTAGAAAAGGGAACTATCACACAATGTTGGTGGAAAAGTGAATTGGTACGGCCACTATAGAAGGGCTTCCCTGGGGACTCGATGGTGAAGCATCTACCTGCCAATGAAGGTTCGATCCCCAGGTCGGGAAGATCCCCTGGAGTAGGAAATGGCAACCCACTCCAGTATTCTTGCCTGGAAAAACCCATGTACAGAGGAGCCTGGAGAGCTACTGTCTATGGGGTCACAAGGAGTCAGACATGACTTAGTGGCTAAGCATACACACACACAGCCACTACAGAAAACAATATGAATGTTTCTTAAAAAACTAAAAATAGAGTATCCACATGATCCAGCAATTCTACTCCCAGGCATGTATCCAAAAAAGATGAAAAGATACATACACCTCAATATTCATAGCAGCACTATTTACAATAGCTAAGGCATAGAAGCAACCTAAGTGTCCACTGGATAAAGAAGATGTGGTGTTTATATGTGTGTGTGTGTGTGTGTGTGTGTATGTGTGTGTATATAAAAGAATGAAATAAGGCCTTTTTCTGCAGCAATATGGATAGGCCTATAGATTATCATACTAAGTGAAAAGTAAGTCACAGAAAGACAAATTCCACAGGATATCACTTATATGTGGAATCTAAAAAATGATACAAACAAACTTATTATAAAACAGAAACAGACTCACAGGCATAGAAAACAAACTTATGATAACCAAAGGAGGAGGAAGGAAAGTTTGAGATTAGCAGATACATTACTATATAGAAAATAAACAAGGACCTCTGTATAGCACAGAGAACTATATTTGATATTTTCTTTAAAAAAGATGGAAAAAGAATATATCTCTATATCTTTATATAACTGGATCTCTTTTCTGTACACCAGAAATTAATACAACATTGTAAACCAACTTCAATTAAAAAGATGCTTTACAAAATAATCCTCTATTCTTTAGGAATACAGTCTTCTCCTCTTTCTCTGTATAAGGCAAAATATAAAAATGGGTGTTTGGAACAGCTCTATCTGCTATCTGATAGTTTTATTGCTTCCACCCTGTGACAAAGGAAAGCCTTCAGCTAAATGACCTCATAGACTCAGATACATACAGTTGAAATATCTCCTGAACTAAAGTCAAGGAATATTTTTATTTTCTCTATCCAGTAATGACAAGCAAGCTCCCGGATCCAGGAAGATTCCACATGCCTGATCAACTAAACTGGTGAGCCACAACTACTGAGTGTCCTCCCTAGAGCCTATGTCTGCAACAATAGAGGCCACCGCAATGTGTAGCCCCTGATCTCTAAGACTAAAGAAAGTCCTCACACAGCCAAAAATAAATAAATAAAAAATTAAACTACTTGTGATGGTTTCATGCTTTTATTAACAACTTACCAAAGTATAACAATATCAAAATGACAGTAGAGCATTTTGGTACATACTCTGTATATTGTCGGAGAAGGCGATGGCACCCCACTCCAGTACTCTTGCCTGGAAAATCCAGTGGATGGAGGAGCCTGGTGGGCTGCAGTTCATGGGATCGCGAAGAGTAGGATACGACTGAGTGACTTCACTTTCACTTTTTACTTTCATGCATTGGAGAAGGAAATGGCAATCCACTCCAATGTTCTTGCCTGGAGAATCCCAGGGATGGTGGAGCCTGGTGGGCTACCGTCTATAGGGTCGCACAGAGTCGGACACGACTGAAGCGACTTAGCAGCAGTAGTAGCAGCTGTCTGTTGTAAACACATAGATATTTACTCAGGTATTTTCTTAATTCATATATTTAAAATCCATAATATAAAGAGTAAGTAAAATTAAAATCCATAATATAAAGAGTAAGTAAAGAGAAATATTCACCATGTTGAAAACATACACAAATACAAATACACTAAAAAACAATAAGTTAAAACAAATCTGTATAAAGTTAAATAAAAACATATATTATTCAAAAAATTACATGAAAATAAAGCATTAATCAAAAATAACCCAAATAATAAACATAAACTAACACAGTATAAACCAATGAACATTGAGAATGGAATATATCTGATTTTTTAGAATGCAATCTTAAAGTGCTATAATTGTTAACACAAATTTGTTCCAGTTTATGGAAAAGTTTTAGAATTCTAGTTGACAAAAGCTGAGAGGAAAGATATAACTCTAAATGTTTTCCTTTGACTTTTTTCCTTTTAACTACTCCCTCTATTGCTTTATTTTTTTGAGAACATATTAATCTTTTCTTCAAGAACTGTAATTTAAATGATAGTAAACAATACTTGTTTTAAAGAAAGCATTACTGATTTCTTTTCATCTAGTTTCATCATGTATAGATTGAGATTCCAATGTAGATAAAGTTCCCTGTCTCAGTTTTAATATTTTCAATTTATTTTGCACTTGTTCAGGAACTCTTTGAACTAGAAAAAGAACTATTCTTTCAATAGAAACTTTGCTTTTATTCCTCTTCTCAAGGATTTTGAAGATACTGAAAAACATTTCCTAAACAGTTGCATCTTTATTTGATTTGAAATTTTAATGCAGTTTGTTACTCTCCAGGAATAATTTAAGACAGAAATAATTCAGATTTTAGTTTTAAAATAATTACATTGGATCTCCCCCTCCAAATACTGATATTTCAATACTTGAGACAAACACTGCTTACCAGAATATCAGAACACCAAAAACTTGTGCAACAATATACTTAAAGAAAAACTGACCACTAATTTCAGTGAAATATATATTTATATATGGTTACTTTATCAACAGCATTCAGTCATCATGAATGCAGCTATAAAATTTCTACTCTTGATCTTAATCAAGAGTAGGAATTAAGAAATGTAGATTTCTTACTTTTGTTTAGACTTTTAAAAATAACTTTAATTAAGGGATTCTTTTTTCTTCTAGTTTTATTAAGATATTAATTGACATACACCACTGTACAAGTTTAAGGTATACAGCATAATGATTTGATTTCTATAAATCATGAAATATTATCAAAATAACTTCAGTGGACATCTATAATCTCATGTACACAGAAAATTAAATAGAAAAAAAAAATGTTTCTTTGTGATGAGAATCTGAAGGGTTTACTCTCTTAACAACTTTTATATATAACACATATCAGTGTCAATTATATTTGTCATGCTGAACATTATATCCCTGCTGCTGCTGTTGCTGCTATATCCCTAGTACTTGTTAATCTTACAACTGGAAGTTTGTACTCTTGCCTGGAAACTCCCATGGATGGAGGAGCCTGGTAGGCTGCAGTCCATGGGGTCGCTGAGTCAGACATGACTGAGCGACTTCTTTCACTTTTCACTTTCATGCATTGGAGAAGAAAATGGCAACCCACTCCGGTGTTCTTGCCTGGAGAATCCCAGGGATGACGGAGCCCAGTGGGCTGCCGTCTGTGGGGTCACGCAGAGTCAGACACGACTGAAGTGACTTAGCAGCAGCAGCAGCATACAACATAGTGATTTGATATTTCTATACATTTCAAATGATTGATCATAAGTTTAGTTATGATATTTCACCATACTAGGGCTTCCCTAGTGGCTCAGATGGTAAAGTGTCTGTCTGCAATTCAGGAGACCCAGGTTCAATCCCTGTGTTAGGAAGATCCCCTGGAGAAGGAAATGGCAGCCCACTCCAATATCTTTGCCTGGAAAATCCCATGGACAGAGGAGCCTGGTAGGCTACCATCCATCAGGTTGCAAAGAGTTGGACATGACTGAGCGACTTCACATCACCATACTAAGATATTACATAGCTACTGACTTTATTTCCCACACTATACATTTCATATCTACAACTTGTTTATTTTGTAACAAAGTTTT